>OU342740.1:271145282-271524700 GCA_910589775.1 Avena eriantha | reverse complement strand
TTTTCTATCATCGCCAAGCCGATGACCAAACTAACCCAAAAGGATGTGAAATTCCAATGGATGGATGAATGTGAGAATAGATTCTCCACTTTCAAGAATAGTCTGGTGACTGCGCCTATTCTCACTCTTCCCAGGCCAGGGAAGCGCTTCATAGTCTACTTTGATGCTTCTCTAGTTAGACTTGGGTGTGTTCTCATGCAAGACGCCAAAGTTATTGATTATGCTTCGAGGCAATTGAAAAAGCACGAGAAGAATTATCCCACCCATGATCTAGATGTTGGGAATATGCCCTAGAGGCAATCATGGTTGATGATATTTCCCAAAGTATTCATAAAGTAAAGTTGTCCTTGTATGAACATCAGATATGTATCACTGAATACGTGATTCAGTTGTGGAACTATATATTCATGATTGTTCATACTAGATTGTCCTTGGTCGTTGAGGTTGTGCTGGACACACAACTTAGACCAATGTGCAAGTCGGCTGATGACACGGTTCCACTTGTCATGGACATGGCGATGCTATTTCGACTTACACTGATTCAACTAAAGAGTTTAGCGAGTCAGACTGACCCACAGTTGAGATGCAACGAGCATGTTGTCATTTGCAGTCTCAAGCAATGGAATCCTTTGACCTGAGGTGATTGCATGATCCGAGTTGTGGATCGCCAACTTAGGTTCTATCAAACGCTGTTCCGTAAATGGGCAGTTATAAAGGTAGAGTTCGGGTTGGTTGTGAAGCAAGCTGCATGACGTGGATTACCAAGATGGGATTTGCCCCTCCGTAATGGAGAGATATTCTTTGGGCCCTCTCGTGTGATATGATTCGGAAGCATGGCCATGCGCTACTCAGTTAAGTGTTAACTGAGGAGTCGGACTAAGAGTTAGTCCAGTGAATCACATATCATGGTACGAGAAGAGAGTTAAGCTATTAAAGGGATGGCAACTACTCACCTATAGCTTACCAGATATATTGTGTGGCAAAGGGACTTGGACGAAAGTCACATTGAAGGTTCGTCTTCGGACTTTACGGCACTTGGGAGTTGGCACGTCTTGCTAGAGGCCGCTACCATCTATCGACTTGAGACCGAGTTTTCATGGGAGTGAGTTGGACTCAAAGCCATGACAGGATACTTGGAGGAGTTGCTCACGTCGTGTCCAGGTGTACGTGAACCTACAGGGTCACACACTTAAGGGTAAGGAGCCCATGTGGATTAGATCCATATGGATATTGGAGTACAGCCTAGATGGGCCTCAAGCGTTGAGCCCAACTATGAGTGTATATAAGTGGAGTGACAAGGGATAGTCCCTGACCTAGCCGTCACTTTCTCCACTTCCATTTTGGGCTAGACAGGATCTAGCAATCCTCTGTCCGAAGTTCCTTCCTATATGTGTGGATACCGGTAGAGGCGTTACACGTGCGGTGCTGGAGACAAGGAAGCTCGTGGGGATCTGGCGAAGGAGTTCTTGGGATCCGGTGTAGCTGTCCGTGGGATTCAGAAGGCTGTCCGTGGGATCGTTCGGCAATGCTTCGACGTGCTACATCAACTTCCACATCTGTGTGTCTAGCGGTAATCTCGTCGCCTATAACCTGAGCTAGATCTTGGAAGTACCACGTTAGGGAAAAAGTTTTGTTTATCTCTATGTGGCCTAGCACTAGAGTTTGCAGTTGTGGTGTTTGCACTCAAGATTTAGAGGCATTATCTTTATGGAGAATCTTGTGATATTTTCACCGATCATAAAAGGCTCAAATACCTATTCACATAGAAGGATTTGAACCTGAGGCAAAGACGGTGGCTAGAATTGATAAAGGACTACGACCTCACTATCCAGTACAATCTAGGAAGGGCAAATGTGGTCACAGATGCTCTTAGCCGCAAGACTGTACCTCTGACTGTGGACTATCCTGTTGCTGATTTTGAACGGATGGGCTTTTCATATTGTTTTGCGAGTGTAGCACAATAGGAAACACAACTTATCCTTCGGTCAACCATTCCATATAGAGTGACAGAGGCACAACAAAGTGATCGTCTGTTACAACAAGTGCGAGAGTGCATTCTACAAGGCAGAACCAGAGAGTTTACTATAGACGGGACCGAGGCAGATCGGTTCCATGGTCATCTGTGTGTGCCATAAAAGTCTCAGGTGAAGGAGGACATTATCCGGGAGGCACATCGTACCCCTACATCGTTCATCCTAGGGAGACAAAGATGTATCAGGACCTAAAACAAACTTATTGGTGGAAAATAATGAAAGTTGATGTGGCCAAGTATGTGTCCTCTTGTGGGGTTTGTCAGTGAGTAAAGGCCGAGCGTAAGTGGCCATCGGTACTGCTATAATCCTTAGAGGTTCTAGAATGGCCATGGGATGACATTGCCATGGATTTTGTGGTTGGGCTACCTCGTATGCGAAGGGGGAAAGATGCAGGATGGGTGGTCGTGGATCAACTTAGCAAAGTTTCTCATTTTATTCCTATCCGTGCCACTGACTCTACAAGTGACTTGGCCCCGATATATGTAAGGGAGATATATTAAGGTTGCATGGGGCTCCTAAAACAATTACTTCTGATAGGGATGCTAAGTTTGTATCCAAGTTCTGGGAGAGCTTGCAGAGTGCCTTGGGAACGCAACTCAGACTTAGTACTATGTTTCATCCCCAGATAGATGGTCAGTCAGAGCGTACAATCCAAACACTCAAAGATATGTTCAGGTGTTGTGTCCTATCTTGGCAAGGGAGTTGGGAGGATCACTTTCCCCTTGTCAAGTTTGCTTATAACAATACTTATTAGGCTAGTATATGGATGGCACCTTACAAGGATCTATATGGAAGAAGATGCAGATATCCACTATGTTGGGATGCCATGGGCGAGAAGGCAATGCTTGGACCTGATTGGGTTTAGCAAGCTACAGAGAGGGTGGCTGAGATTAGACAACATATGTTGGCAACACAGAGTAGGCAAAAGATTTATGTGGATTCCAGGAGATCGAAGGTGGAATTTCAAGTTGGGGAGGAGGTACTCTTAAGGGTGTCACCCACTAAAGGTGTTATAAGATTTAACATCAAAGGAAAGCTTAGTCCATGATACATTGGACCTTTCTTGATACTAGCACAAGTAGGGAAGTTAGCCAATCGACTTGAGTTGCTAGAGTCGATGAAGGGTATGCATGATGTGTTCCATGTCTCCGTGTTGCGCAAGCATTTTCGTGATCCGGAACAACAGATTACCATGGAGCCATTTACGATAGAACAAGATTTAACCTTTGAGGTTCGTCCTATGAGGATATTGGAAGAGTCTAAGAGAGTGATACAAAATAGGACGCTAAAATATGTGAAGGTTCTTTGGTCGCAACAAACTCGAGTCTCGCATGCGCGAGAAGTATCCAGAGTTATTCATGGCTGGTATGTGATGCATAATTATGTTTTCCTGTTATGTTTATTTGTGCGAGTAGAAGAATGAGAAAAAATTCAGGGTTAAATTCTGTTTAAGGGGGTAAGAATTTAAATAATACATTTTTTTATTAAATTTCACGAATATTACGCAAAAAGAGGAAATTACACATCTAACGCACTGTCGTTTTTTGAAAAAACGACCAGCCCATTTCGTTTTTTGAAAAGACGATCGGCTGGTCGGAATACTGGCAGCTAGCTGATCGTTTTTTGAAAAAATGACTTGTCATTTTGTTTTTTCAAAAGACGACTGGACGACGGCTGGACTGACAACCAGTTGATCGTTTTTTGGAAAAACGACTTGCCAGATCGTTTTTTGAAAAAAGACGACTGCATGGATCATGCACTCCACGTTGGGCTAATTTTTTTGCGTCGTTCTTTTTCCCGCTAGTAGTTCTCCCGCCACTTGTTCGCGTCGTTTATCTCCTGCCACTTTTTCGCGCCATTTCTCTCCCGCCACTTCTTCCCGCTGTTTTCTCTCCCGCCACCTCTTCCCGCTAGTATTTCTCCCGCCACTTTTTCGCGCCGTTTCTCTCCTGCCACTTCTTCCTGCTATTTTCTCCCGCCACTTCTTCCCACTGTTGCCCCTATAAATACTGGCACCTAGATGGTATCTCTTCACCATGTTATTCCTCCCATTTCCTTCCCCTCTCCATCATGAGTGTGCCATGTTCAGACCCAGAGTATAGGCCTACGAAGACGAAAGATGCCAGGTTGCCGCAAGGGGTGACACACGAGCGCTGTTGATGCGGCCATCTCGCGAAGGTCAAGGAGTCGATCGATTTCTCCACCTGCATGGGCATGAAGTTTTTCATGTGTCCCAACTACGATGCAAGCCCGCCCCGGCAAGCAAGTTCGTCGTACGAGAGGCCACCGGTATGTTCCCAAAGCATGGTTAATATGAACCATTCATGTTATCATGAGTTCTTTTATTCATTCCATTGATTTGCTTGTAGTCTCCTCCTCCACTTTGCAAGTGGTACCATTGGATTGACACGGAGCAGCCAGCCTGGGCCAAGAAAGAGTGTCATGACAGGAACCGAGTTGCGTGGGCTGCCTTTCATGAAGAGGAACGTGCTGAAAGGATGGCCGAAGAGAAGAAGAAGGAACGGGAGAGAGAAATGAAAGAGTTCCGAGCAGAGCAAGCTCGAAACCGCGAGCTAAACAAGAAGAGAAGAGAGGAAGAGGAGCGCCAGGAACATGTGCGCAAGGAGGCCCGTGAGGAGGAAAGGAAGAGATTAAGAGAAAGAGCTGCCGAGGCGCGGGCGACAGAGGAACAACGGGACAAGACCGAGAAGTACCCGCGCTGGACTCAGGGAAGGTAGACGTATGTCTCAGTACGGATGTATCTTAATTCATGTTGTAGTGTCTTGACATAACTTCATTTCAGCTGTAGTGTCCCGATGTATCTTAATTTCAGTTGTAGTGTCTTGATGTATCTTAATTTCAGTTGTAGTGTCTTGATGTAACTTCCTTTCAGTTGTAGTGTCTTGATGTATCTAAAATGTTTCCCACCAAAATGCTTTCCATCAAAAAACATTCCCGCCAAAATGCTTCCCGCCAAAATGTTTCCCACCAAAATATCTCCCGCCAGAATGTTTCCTACCAAAATGCTTCCCACCATAATGTTTCCCACCAGATTTTTTTCCCGCCAGAATGTTACCCTATAAAAAACCCTCCTCGCGCAGTTGTTTAAGCACAGCCACCCAGTTTTTAGCCAGCATGCTTCCCTACGATCGCAGTTTCGTGAAAGATATGTCCGTCGACCTATTTCATTTGGCTAGGAACTTTAGGATAGACAACAATCCAGCTCCATTGGAGGAACTAATTAGTAGTGATTGTCTCCTCACTGAGATGGGTGAGTGATTGCATAGAAAAGGGTGGTCGAAGAGGACTCCAGAGGAGATACGGCAAGAGCTACTTCGGATCAATGCTCGGTGGAGCAAGCAAAGATTCTATGTTGAAGGGATAAGGCAACAGAAAATCATGCTCCCTTGGATTTGGATAGAAGAGAGTGAAGACTCCGACGATCTCTTCATGCCGCCGGTCGGTGGTACCAGGGATAGAGAATAGCATGACAAGGTTGAGACCTTGGACAAGGCGCAGGCTAAGAAGAGCAATGACAAGGTAGAAGAGAGTGAAGATGAAAATGATATATTCATGACGCCTGCCGTTGGGACTAAGTGGAGGGCTGAGTGGGACGAAAGGCTGGCTAAGAAGAAGGCATTGTCGAAGGGTAAGGGCGAGGCATCGTTGAAGGGTAAGGGCAAGGCATCATCAGTCGAGGCATCATCGAAGGGTAAGGGCAAGAAGAGCAGGCCATAAAGAAGGCATCGTTGAAGGGTAAGGGCATAGTCGTAGGGATAGAGAGCGCTCTTATTTATGTACCGCCAGTGTAGCACCCCTGTAAAACCACTACTAGAAAATCGTTGTGTTTTTGTTTTGTGCATCATCATGACCGTATGCTCATGTCATCATGCCACATTGCATTTGAGCATCGTCATCATCAAGCATATTATTTGCCTAAAACTATTTTCTAAAAGTCTATCTTTGTTTTCTAAATATGCCTTGTCCTTATTCAAATAAAAACCCCGGTCTTTCTCGGACCTTTTATTTGTCTAAAAACTATTTACAAAAATCTTATGTATAACAATAAGTGAAGAAATACATAAAAAATATTTTTTTATCGGGGAAGGCAGCCGCCGGCCAGGCCCAAAAGCCCAGCCAGCAGCCGACCTACTACCCGCTACAAATCCGAAAACCCTAACCTAGACCCGACCCTGACCACACTATACCGCAACATTGTACCCACAAGCCAGCACGTGCGCGAGCCCTGTATCGGCTACATCATGACAACCGCCCCATTCCCTGGCCTATTCCTAGCCGACGCACAAGTCAAGCACGCATGCCACGCTCGCGTTGCACGCAACTGACAACCACGTCGCACTCCCTGTTGGGACCACCCTGGCCCACGATCCCCAACCTCGCCTCGCTTTCCTCTCTCTCGCCCCGCGCCTCCCTCTCCAGATCCCTTCCGCCATGCGCCTAACGCCACCGCCGGCCCTCGTCCTCCCGTCCTTGCCGCCTCGGACGGCGACATCGCCCCTCCCCATCACAGAACTGAATGGCGTCGCCGCCTGCTGGACCATCGCCTCTCCGTCTGCTCTTCTCGAGCCCGAGCAGAGCGCCGCCTCCTCTTTCCTGCATGCCTGACCGCCCCTTCTAGGTCGCGCCGCCGGGAGCTCCACCCACCGTCAGGACCTGCAGCGCCGGCTTCCGCTCCTTCCGCCAGGCCCTCCCCTGCGACCCCGAGCTCGCCTGCCCTAGCTCGCGGACGCCCCGTTCTCTTGGCCGCCTCTGCGCGCCCCATCCCTCTTCGCATGCACCGCCTCGGTCTCCTGTGCGTCGGCCGCCCGCATCACGTAGGCGCCGCCACCTCCTTTCTCTGACGGTCGTTGATGCTAGGTCGCCGCCAGAGATCCCCGCGCAAGTGCCTCTTCGTGGCCCTATGCGTTCCCTATAGTGTCTGTTGATGTGGAGATGGTGTGCCGTGGAGGTGTTGATTTTATGCTAAGGCTCGTGTTCGTGTCGCGTTGGTGCTGTGAAAACAGGAGCGAGATAAGATGGGAGTACCCTGACACCCAAGTTCGCCACCGACAATGGTCGCTTACCAAGACCAGCTCGATGCTGATGGATTTCGAAGGATGTACATGGTGCCACCCAAGACCTCCGTCATGGATAAGATGTCCACAAACCCGAAGACCCCGGCACGCCAAGATCTTCGTCCTTGAACGCCAAGTACTCCTACCCGGATCTGAAGCCTGATCCCGGAGTCCGACCCCGAAGACCGATTCCATCGGGACTGAACCCCATCAACCCCCGGTGAACACCAAGTTCGCTGAACCCCGATGTGTGTCCCCTATCCGAGACCCATATTTTCATAATCAATGATATCTACCTGTTGCATACAATTGTTCATGAATGCATTCATATCATGTGGTTTGGGGGTATTTTGTCGATTCAACTTATAATTCAATATGGAGCGCATATGCGGGCTATACTTGTATTATACTGCCTCTATTTAAATTTGCGTAGCAAACCGATGCCATGTTTGCCTTGTTAAGTCAACATTTAATTTGCGGGGTAGTTAAACAACATGAACCTTCTATTTAATAGTCGGGACCCCGGTTCCGCTTAATATTGCCTAATTGCATTGCACCATTGCCATGTCATACATCATACATGCATCATGCCTGATCTTCTACCGTAGTATTAAATAGTGCATCCGGTGTTTCTTTTAGTGTTTGCTTCTTCGCGGATTATGCCGCTGAGTGGATGCAAGTATCGACAAGTTCTTCGGATAATGAATCTTCGGCTATGTTTTCCAGGCGAGCATCCTCCCCCTTTATACCTATTTTGCGTTTATAGTCTTTATTTCCTCCTGTTGATCTATTGCTATCCTTGTTGCGATGCTTTAGTTTCCGTGCACCATTTATATTCCCTACAGCCTCTATATTGCCTTGGACACATCCTATTGCATGTTGTTTGATAGATAGTCAATCTTGCGAGTCATAGTTGCTTGCTCAGGTACTGCTTCGCGTCGTTGTCGTTCTACCGTTGATGGAAGGTTGGCATATCCTTAAAGGTGATGATGCTTTACGGTGGAATTGATCATGGCTTTAAATACAACTATTAAATTGCTGGGATAACTAATGAAAGAGGCACCGGTGGGCACTATATGCTATTTGGTTTTTCATGTCCACTTGTGACCCGTAGACCCCGAGTACTTGATACCTGTTCCTTGATTATTCGCACTATCCACATCCGGGAGACCCTATGGATCCCCCTTGGCCAGAGCTTGATTCATTTCTTATTTCTTGGGGCCACAAAGTAGTTTGGGGCTTTATTACTATCATGTACTTATGCCATGCTTTATTGCTTTATTTACGATTGTGCGTGGAGCACCTGTACTGTTTTGGAACATGGACTGTTTTCGCGGTATCGACAAGCCCAGTCACACTTTTGGGTTCCTCGTTGTTTACATCCATTGTCACCAACCCTGGGTCCGTCTCGGAGCCGGCCAACTTCATTGCGGGTAGCTTAGTGGGGTGGCCCCCTGAAATATTTTATGAATCTTGTGATTTCTTTGTCGTGAAAGCCTCGTTAGGTTTTGATTTGGTTTTTCCGAGGTTGATCGTGTGTGTGTTGCTATTTGTGCACCCCTGCAGGGTAAAACTTTCTGAAAGCCGTGTCCGCGGTTATGGACGACTTGGAGCACAGTATCTCGATCATAGACAAGCATAACTAAAGTAGTGCTATAAATTTGACTTAATATGTGACTAGTAATCAGCTTCACTACAATGGAATGGATAATAAAAGTGCCAACAACTGGTGGAACTGGGGTGTATCGTGTCATGTTATACCTTCCTAGTAAGTATCACAACTCCAATGGAATGAAATAAAAGTGCCAACAACTGCTAGATTTGGGATGTCACATGTTAATTGTATCTGACTAGTAAGTACAGCAACTACAACTGAAAGGTTAACTTAACTTCCCACTACTTATGCTATCAAGATGACTCGTGCTATCTATATCTGACTAGTAAGTGCTTCAACTATAATGGAATGAATAAAACTGCCAACTGTGTGAGTTCCTCGGTTTGACTTCCTCGTTTGGTCTCGAGGGGGAAATACCAGGATGGGTATGTTTGGTGTTAGTATAAGGTTGGTTCCGAATATGTCTTTCTTATCTCTCTAATAGCCGACAGTTTATCGAGTCTCTATAGGTTGTTTAGTGCATGCTATGTTGCCGCTTCAGTCCACCATACCTATGTTGGCGAGAGCCGCCGAATTCTAGCCTCACCGTGTACTGGCCTCAGTACTGAAGCTCCTCTTTTTTCCTTTGCCCTTTGTCGGCAACCCTTTTGTTTTAGCAGGTTTGAGATCGACGTCGTTAGCAGGGTTACCCTTCCGGCTTGCCCTGGGAAGGGTTATGGACGCCATTGGTTATTCTTCGGGGCTCTTAGCCCCATTTGCATCTTGTCCATAGTCGGACGCTCTATCGTTTTCAAGGTGATTTGGATCTTTGTATAGTATATCTGTATTCTTGACTCATGGAGTCGTTGTTGTATATATATGTTCTGTGGGTTCCATCGTGGACTAATGTGTAATGGTATTACTTCGTTCTCCACCCGCACGCAAGTGCCTGGTGGGCGTCCTTGAATCGTTTCTATGCGGGTTTGGTGGGAAGCACTAAAACTTGCATAGGGCCGATTCGAGGGTGTTACAAAGTGGTATCAGAGCCTAGCAGTTGCGATACCCCACTGGTCCAGCCTGTAGGATAACCTAGCTAACGGAAATTGTAGAGTGTCAAACTATTTTTGAAAATTGGTTGGATAGATCTGATTAGGTCTGCTCTTACTTCTTACCCCTATGCTATTCCCCTCTTACCTCTGCGTGTTTTGAATCTGCTCTCTTATCTTTTCTTCGTGTCCAGGAATTCTCGTGGTTGGGTTTCCGTCGTACCTTCAAGGTTTCGCTTCCTCCTTTGATAATGGTGCTTCTACATCTAGTCTTCATGCTATCTGAGGAATCCTTCATCTGTTGGACTTCTCTTTGTTCCTTCTTGTGTCTTTCGGTGTTTTCCAACATGACGACCTCATCTACATCAGATCCGATGAAACCATGCATCACTCCTTTGTTTCCGAACCTCGCTTGTCGAGATCTTTAGTCTGATTTCGAGAGTTGATTGCATAATTCTACTATTCATGTACATAGTAATGTTTTGAGTGCGGGATGGAGTCGCCACCATACCACTACTCTTATCATTCGCTCTATACATTGAATTGGCGGATCTATGCAATTTACTCCTTCCACTGAAATTAGAGGTAGCCTTGTGACCTCTTTCTTCGTCTTTGTTTCTCCGGAGTGTTCTCGACGAAAGTGAGCAACGATCTCTTGTTGGTGGTGTCGGAGATTCCAATATGGAGCAAGAATCTTTGTTAGTGGTGTCGCGAGGATCTATATGAAGCGAGAAGATCCAGATCATCGGCCTTCTTCCCCGTACCATGAGGCGGATCTCGAGGGCGAGATCCATTGTTAGTGGTGTCGAATTGTAGCACCCTGGTAAAACCACTACTAGAAAATCGTTGTGTTTTTGTTTTGTGCATCATCATGACCGCATGATCATGTCATCATGCCACATTGCATTTGAGCATCGTCATCATCAAGCATATTATTTTCCTAAAACTATTTTCTAAAAGTCTATCTTTGTTTTCTAAATATCCCTTGTCCTTATTCAAATAAAAACCCCGGTCTTTCTCGGACCTTTGATTTTTCTAAAAACTATTTACAAAAATCTTATGTATAACAATAAGTGAACAAATACATAAAAACTATTTTTTTATTAGGGAAGGCAGCCGCTGGCCAGGCCCAAAAGCCCAGCCAGCAGCCGGCCTACTACCCGCTACAAATCCGAAAACCCTAACCTAGACCCGACCCTTGACCACACTATACCGCATCACTGTACCCACAACCCAGCGCGCGCGAGCCCCGTATCGGCTACATCATGATAACCGCCCCGTTCCCTGGCCTATTCCTGGCCGACACACAAGTCAAGCACGCACGCCACGCTCGCGTCGCATGCAACCAACAACCACGCCACACTCCCTGTTGGGACCACCCTGGCCCACGATCCCCAACCTCGCCTCGCTTTCCTCTCGCTCGCCCCACGCCTCCCTCTCCAGATCCCTGACGCCATATGCCTGACGCCGCCGCCGGCCCTCGTCCTCCTGTCCTCGCCGCCTCGGACGGCGACATCGCCCCTCCCGTCGCAGAACTGCATGGCGCCGCCGCCGCCTGGACCCTCGCCTCTCCGTCTGCTCGTATCGAGCCCGAGCGGAGCGCCGCCTCCTCTTTCCTGCGTGCCTGGCCGCCCCTTCTAGGTCGCGTCGCCGGGAGCTCCGCCCACCGTCAGGACCGGCAGCGCCGGCCACCGCTCCTTCCACCAGGCCCTCCCCTACGACCCCGAGGCCGCCTGCCCCAGCTCGTCGATGCCACGTTCTCTCGGTCGCCTCTGCGCGCCCCGTCCCTCTCCTGTGCACCGCCTCGGTCTCCTGTGCGACGGCCGCCTGCGTCACGTAGGCGCCGCCACCTCCTTCCTCTGACGGTCGTTGCTGCCAGGCCGCCGCTAGAGATCCCCGCGCCAGTGCCTCTTCGTGGCCATGTGCGTTCCCTGTAGTGTCTGTTGATGTGGAGATGGTGTGGTGTAGCGGTGTTGATGTTATGCTGAGGCTCGTGTTCGTGTCGTGTTGGTGCTGTGAAGATAGGAGCGAGATAAGATGGGAGTACCCTGACGCCCAAGTTCGTCACCAACAATGGTCGCTTACCAAGACCAGCTCGATGCTGATGGATTTCAAAGGATGTACATGGTGCCACCCAAGACCTCCGTCATGGATAAGATGTCCGCAAACCCGAAGACCCCGGCATGCCAAGATCTTCGTCCTTGAACGCCAAGTACTCCTACCCGGATCCGAAGCCCGATGCCAGAGTCCAACCCCGAAGACCGATTCCGTCGGGACCGAACCCCATCGACCCCCGATGAACACCAAGTTCTCCGAACCCCGATGTGTGTCCCCTATCCGAGACCCATATTTTTATAATCAATGATATCTACCTGTTGCATACAATTATTCATGAATGCATTCAGATCATGTGGTTTCGGGGTATTGTGTCGATTCATCTCATAATTAAATATGGAGCGCATATGCGGGCTATACTTGTATTATACTGCCTCTATTTAAATTTCTGTAGCGAACCGATGCCATGTTTTCCTTTTTAAGTCAACATTTAATTTGTGGGGTAGTTAAACAACATGAACCTTCTATTTAATAGTCGGGACCCCGGTTCCGCTTAATATTGCCTAATTGCATTGCACCATTGCCATGTCATACATCATACATGCATCATGCCCGATCTTCTACCGTAGTATTAAATAGTGCATCTGGTGTTTCTTTTAGTGTTTGCTTCTTCGCGGATTATGCCGCTGAGTGGATGCGAGTATCGACAAGGTCTTTGGATAATGAATCTTCGGCTATGTTTTCCAGGCGAGCATCCTCCCCCTTTCTACCTATTTTGCATTTATAGTCTTTATTTCCTCCTGTTGATCTATTGCTATCCTTGTTGCGATGCTTTAGTTTCCGTGCACCATTTATATTCCCTACAGCCTCTATATTGCCTTGGACACGTCCTATTGCATGTTGTTTGATAGATAGTCAATCTTGCGAGTCATAGTTTCTTGCTTAGGTGCTGCTTCGCGTCGTTGTCGTTCCACCATTGATGGAAGGTTGGCATATCCTTAATGGTGATGATGCTTTACGGTGGAATTGATCATGGCTTTAAATACAACTATTAAATTGCTGGGATAACTAATGAAAGAGGCACCAGTGGGCAATATATGCTATTTGGTTTTTCATGTCCACTTGTGTCCCGTAGGCCCTGAGTACTTGATACCTGTTCCTTGATTATTCACACTATCCACACCCGGGAGACCCTATGGATCCCCCTTGGCCAGAGCTTGATTCATTTCTTATTTCTTGGGGCCACAAAGTAGTTTGGGGCTTTATTACTATCCTGTACTTATGCCATGCTTTACTGCTTTATTTACGATTGTGCGTGGAGCACCTGTACTATTTTGGAACGTGGAATGTTTCTGCGGTATCGACAAGCCCAGTCACACTTTCGGGTTCCCCGTCGTTTACAGCCATTGTCACAAACCCTGGGTCTGTCTCGGAGCTGGCCAACTTCGCTGTGGGTAGCTTAGTGGGGTGGCCCCCTGAAATAGTTTATGAATCATGTGATTGCTTTGTCATGAAAGCCTCGTTGGGTTTTGGTTTGGTTTTTCCGAGGTTGATCGTGTGTGTGTTGCTATTTGTGCACCCCTGCAGGGTAAAACTTTCTGAAAGCCATGTCCGCGGTTATGGACGACTTGGAGCACAGTATCTCGATCATAGACAAGCATAACTAAAGTAGTGCTATAAATTTGACTTAATATGTGACTAGTAGTCAGCTTCACTACAATGGAATGGATAATAAAAGTGCCAACAACTGGTGGAACTGGGGTGTATTGTGTCATGTTATACCTGCCTAGTAAGTATCGCAACTCTAATGGAATGAAATAAAAGTGCCAACAACTGCTGGATTTGGGATGTCACATGTTAATTGTATCTGACTAGTAAGTACTGCAACTACAACTGAAAGGTTAACTAAACTGCCCACTACTTATGCTATCAGGATGACTCATGCTATCTATATCTGACTAGTAAGTGCTTCAACTATAATGGAATGAATAAAACTGCCAACTATGTGAGTTCCTCAGTTTGACTTCCTCGTTTGGTCTCGAGGGGGAAATACCAGGATGGGTATGTTTGGTGTTAGTATAAGGTTGGTTCCGAATAGGTCTTTCTTATCTCTCTCTAATAGCCGACAGTTTATCGAGTCTCTATAGGTTGTTTAGTGCATGCTGCGTTGCCGCTTCAGTCCACCATACCTATGTAGGCGAGAGCCGCCGAATTCTAGCCTTGCCGTGTACTGGCCTCAGTACTGACGCTCCTCTTTTTCCTTTGCCCTTTGTCGGCACCCCTTTTGTTTTAGCAGGTTTGAGATCGACGTCATTAGCAGGGTTACCCTTCCGGCTTGGCCTGGGCAGGGTTATGGACGCCATTGGTTATTCTTCAGGGCTCTTAGCCCTATTTGCATCTTGCCCGTAGTCGGACGCTCTATCGTTTTCAAGGTGATTTGGACCTTTGTATAGTATATCTGTATTCTTGACTCATGGAGTCGTTGTTGTATATATATGTTCTGTGGGTTCCATCGTGGACTAATTTATAATGGTATTACTTCGTTCTCCACCCGCACGCAAGTGCCTGGTGGGCGTCCTTGAATCGTTTCTATGCGGGTTTGGCGGGAAGCGCTAAAACTTGCATAGGGCCGATTCGAGGGTGTTACAGCAAGTTATGTTCAACTGCTGTTTGTCGTAGGCTATGCTGAAGTGTTTGTCGAAAAAAAATGTGTCTAATACCTAGACAGATACCTAGATAGATACAAGATACAAGTCTCATACATAGACAAATAACTAGATAGATACAAGATACAAGTCTCATACATAGACAGATACCCATACAGATACAAGATACATAGACAGATACGCAGACAGATACATAGATAAATATCACTGCCACCAGTCACGAGGCTGCCCTGGCGTCGGTGAACTCCATCTGTACCTTCTAGGAGGCTCCACATTGCGGGGAGGTAGAGTTGATCCGTGACCCTGCGTCTGTGTATCCTGTGTGGGAGGTGGTGGAGTCTGCTGCGTCTCCTGAGTCTGCTGCGTCTAATACAGTCCAAACCAGTCAACCTTATCCTGCTGAGTCTGCTGATAATCCTTGTTAGTCGCCCACGAATCCATTGAGGACATGCTTGGGTCTCCATATCCTCCTGCCATGTAAAAATATTAAGTACTCAATAATTATACACTACATGTAACCAAAATAGATAGGAAAATGCGTACCCTCAGGACGATAGACCATGAATGGGACTTGCGGTTGCTGCTACTGCCACTGGTCGAAAGTAAACTGTGGCTGCTACTGCCACGCCGAGGCTCCAGCCTGGTCTGGGGGTGGTGCTCTCGGTGTCTCCTGCTGCTGTTGCCACGCTGAGCCTCCAGCCTAGTTTGGAGGTGGTGCTCTCGGTGTCTCCTGCTGTGAGATCCGTGGACGAGGCCCATGGCGGATAGGTGCAGTGGGTGTCTCCTGCTGCGGCCGCCCCGAGCCTCGAAGTAGTGTCTGGTCTGCACGTGGGGTGCGCTCCTGCGTGGAGTGATGTGGTGGGCGAGCCTGCATGGAGTGACGCGGCGGGCCCTCCCCCATGGAGTGACGCGGTGGACGATGTGCTGCTCGGTGCTGAACGACGTTTGAAACGTTCGTGCACATGATGGTCGCATAGATACTCTGTAGTCTGTCCTAGACACGCCTTACAAAGGACTAAACTCCATGACATGGTAGTAGAATAGGAGCGGACGAGAGCGAACGTCCCCACTGATTCACTTCATTATGTAGCTCCCATGTCATATCGGCCTGCATTTGTATAGTGGATAAGTACACATTATATAGGCTACCAGGTGCAGTGACGAAGAAAAGTGTATTTACCGCTGATTGTCTAGGCTCCATAGTCGACTGGCTAGGGTATCTTTCATCATCATGTGCGTGGTGGACGGGACGCAACCGTGTCATGCTCATGTACCTCTGTAAGTATGCACGGAATAGCTCCATATCAAATGCAGGAGCGGTAAACACGTTAATTGTTGCATTCTGCCAACCATTGATATAAGTATTAACCCGTTGAAGCCACTGATTTGCGCTTCTTTTAGTACCCTTCCGAGAGTACCTACAATTAGATTTTGTAAGTATATAATCGGTGTAAAATTATAGATACATAATATATTAACTTACATATGCACGTCCGATGAAAGGGGCGCCTCCGGACATGGAGGATCTATCATCTGGCGAAGACCGAATTGCCTCATGACCCTCTGTTGAGACATCTCCTCCACCTGACAATCGAAGATGATCTTCGATTAAGTTAGCCAGTAGTCCTCATCTCGCCTGCACATGATAGATAACCCGCCGGGATATCTTGTGGCTGCCTCAGTTGTGGTGTACAGCTCCAAAATGACCGATTCCTCCTTCAACGTGTCGAACTGCTCGCTGAACACCGGGTAGCATCGGGTTACTTGTTCTCCCGCGAAACGACACTGTTAGATTAAATAGTTGTTAGTTTTCTTCGTAGTGCAATATGGACCATGCAATTAACTAAACCTTTTAACTTACCTTGCGTCGTGTCCAATGTGTACCGAATGTAGGCATGTCAATTCTCTCGTGGTGAAATAGCATATCAGACTCATAGACAACGGGGCGCTGACCCGGGATGATTACCGCTTGATTCTTTGCTACCTCCGGGCGGCCGATAGGGAACCTCTCCCATGATCACAGCTGCAGGAATAGTGGCCATCCTAGCAAGGCAGATTTTTCTTTGGTTAGCATACAACCTGTGCACATACCTCGGTACGTTGCTACTAAGACAGCAGAACCCAGACTCCATTGTGTGATGTCGTTCTGGCACGTCGCCTCCGCGATCTCTCTAGCATAGCGGATGTAGCGTGCACTGATGGTTGAGACGTGGTTCTCGATGAACATCACCTTCCAAAGTAGCCACAGTAAGTACGCCTCAAGGCTGCGTGTAATTTGTGGCTCAGTCATCATAACGGCTGGGTATCCGAACCTCTGTATCTGCATTGGTTAATAGAACAAGTTTTAGCATCGTTTGATATGAAAATAGGTGTGTCAAATACGAAGATACTGAGTAGCAAACAAACCTGATAGTTCTGCAACCATTCAAATTTGGGTCCATGATTTTCATACGTGAACTCCGGAACTTCTTCACGAATGCCATAGAATATGGGGCCATTTCTTGGGCCCAATTCACCGGTGCATCCACCGGGCCCATTGGCACTCCAGCCAATGGCAGTCCCACCAAGTATGAGACATCATGCAGTGTAGGAGCCATCTCCCCCCAGCGAAAGTGGAAAGTGTGAGTCTCGGGCCGCCATCGATCCACTAAGCAGGTGAGCAATGACCCGTCGTAGCCCATGCGTGTGGTCTGGAAGCCATGGTGGCGTCCTTCTATCTCCTACGTATGAGTGGCCTCAACCAGACGCACAAATGGTAATAGCCCGGCCCACTTCAACCTGCATACCGAGATAGAATTACAATTTGTTTACTTTGGCCCTCAAATATTTGAACCCCAACTAGAAATAAATGTCTCATACCTCTACAGCCAATGGGGGTGTATCATCCAGTTAGACATGAGAGTGCGAGTGATAAGGTGCTTCAAGCTCCCTGGTTCCGCATCCAATAAAGTTGACTGGTGCTTTCTATCTATATCAGCATTAAGCAAAGATCCCGCCATCTGCATAATTTAAAACATGGTTCTATAAGAATTACAAATTTAAAACATGGTTCCATAAGAATTAAAAATTTAAAACATGGTTCCATACGAATTACAAATTTAAAACATAGTTCCATACGAATTATAGAGGTACAACATGGTTCCATACGAATTACAAATTTAAAACATAGTTCCATACGAATTACAGAGGTACAACATGGTTCCATACGAATTACAAATTTAAAACATTCTAGTTTCTTCCTCTGCCTCTTGTTCCTCGCCTGCCACGTCCACGAGGACCCGCTCCTCCAGTCCCGAAGATATGACAATTGGTGTCTCTATGACCAAAATGATTACATAGAAAACATTGTCTAGTAGGACCTCCGGCTTCAGATTCATCCATATCATTACGGATGCGAACACATTGTCTCCTTCCTCTGCCTGTCCGCATTAGTCCAGGATCTGGGATGTAAATCCTTTCACCGGGGTTTACTTTTTTGAAATTTCCCCATGCTCTATATCCCATCATCTCGCCAGTCCATGTATTGATTACCGACTCCTTAAGAAAATAAGGAGACACAAACGATCTCGCATCCATACCTAACCGCCCGCACGCAGCAAGTACATGAGAGCAAGGCAGATGCAGCAGCTTGGGTTTGTTGCAGGTACACTCACATGTCGGCCAAGCCTCATTGCCTATCCTCACCTCTTGTGTCTTTACCTCTTCTCCAGATCCGATCATGTTGGAAGGGAGGCGAACCTCAAATCTTCGTTCTTGATTACCGATGGCGGCGACGTGCATAGACCGAGCCTTCTCCATTTTGTCATTCATGTAATGCATTATCTTTGAACAGTACCTCGTGTTTGGGTTGTTGATGATATGCATCTGAGCAAGCTGGAGTCTGTCTCTGAAGTACTTCAACGTTCCGGTGAAAATACACTCCACAATAGTTGTTAATGGCAAAGCTCTGCTTCCTCTCAAGACGAAGTTGTAAGTTTCGGCAAGATTTGTAGTCATGACGCCAAACCTAGCACCATGAGTGTCGTGCAACATAGACCACCTCTCCACAGGCTCGTGCTCTATCCATTCCTGAAAATTCTTAATCCGTCTGCCTGACCTCCTCCTAGTACCGGTTGGTCAAATCCTGGCAAATCGCAAAGAGCAATTGGTTCTTCCTCGGGTGGTGCTGCTCTAGCTACTGTCTATGCAGCTACCGCGGCCGCATGAGCCGCCACAGCTACTGCTCTAGATGCTTTCCTCTACCTAACATGTTTTTTTGTGAATTCATCTAGATAGGCCCGACACTTGATATACTTCCACTCCTGGTTCTGCTTGCAAAGCTTCTTGAATAGGTTCATCAGGGTCTTGTTCCTGAACTGTGAGAAAAAGTTAGCCCCTAGATGCCGCATGCACCAACGACTCTGCATGTCTAGCCATGGAGTTGGTTCATCTGGAGCAGGCTGAGTCAGCTTCCTTATCGCACTGAGTATACCCGGTTTCCTGTCATGAAGGACGCATACATTCGGTACATCCCTCACAACTGCTATCTTCAGCTGCCTGAAAAACCATACCCAACTCTCGGTGTTCTCGCTCTCCACGAAAGCAAATGCAAGTGGAACAACTTGATTGTTCCCTTCTTGACCTATGGCAGTCAAGATCTGGCCCTTGTACTTGCCAGTGAGAAGTGTTCCATCTACACAAATGACTGGTCGACAGTGAGTGAAATCTTCTATGCATATAGAAAATGAGAAGAACACTCGATGCAGCACCCTCAAATTGGGTTCTTGAAGCAATGTTAAGTGTTGGATGTCGAGGTATGTGCCTGGATTCCTAGCCTGCAGTGTCTGCAGCATCCGAACAACACAGTCATATCCATCTCGAAACGAACCAAATCTTGTCTCCAGTGCCCTCTGCTTAGTCCTCCAATCCTTTCCGTAAGATATATTGTAGTGAAATCTGACAGCAACTTTGTTGATGATAGCTTTGACCACCATGGGTTTGGTCTCCACTATCTCAGTGTATAACAGTCTAGCCAGGAGGGTTGACGTGAGATTACGATGGTCTTGCAGGACATTGTCAAGTTGACATGTGTGCTGCACAACATCGTTAACCTTCCAGTTGGTGCCATATCGAGGAACATGGGCATGGACCCTGGCAGGACACCCAGCTACCTCACAAACCAAAGTCAAATATTGTTGGGATGACACCTTTGTTTTGAAAACCCGTTTCATGGACAATTCCCACTCAACGATTGCTTCTTGTAGATGCCTCTTGCTAGGATATAATGCACCAATGGAGATGTTGTTGGCGTGATAGTATCACGAGGAATCATGCCCATCATTCACATTCATTGTTGTTGTGTGGTCTTGATTCCATGATGCCGGAATAGGTTGGTCCTCTTGATCAGACTCAGCGGAATCATAAGAGCTATCACTGTATCCTTCTGAATCTTCGGCTTCCATCTGATCTTGCAACCAACCGTCGTGTATCTCGTCCTCATCGACCTCACCACTGAAAATATCTTCTCCTGTCCCTTGACTACCTTCAGCTGATTCATGTCCACCATCCTCGGTGTGTGCAAAACTACTCTGACTAGGTTCATAACTATCTCCATCGGTGTGTGCATAACTACTCTGATCAGGTTCATAATCGCCACCGCCATCTTGGCCTTAACTGCTCTGGTCATCATAGTAGCCACCACCACCTCCGTCTTCGGCTTGACTGCTCTGCTCATGATCATAACCACCACCAGCATGGTATGTCTGACTACTCTGGCCCTGATCATAAACAGGCTCTTTCGCCGCAAGAAGCACTAAGACACTGGGGTTAACTACCCTATGCAGACAGGCTTTCACCCATTTGACCCATTTAGCTTGCTCTTCTACCGGTCTCAAATAAAAATCCGGTTTAATCCTTAACTTAGTCCATAATACATGCACACCAACAGTATGGGTGGGAGGGAGCCCTAAACGACCACATAATCAATCCTTCAACTCAATAATGGATATTGTTTCAGGATCCTGGAGCACTTCATCAATACAATAAAAATCGCTCAAATCAACTCCATACCGGTTTGTTTTGACGACACCGTCACCATAGTAGAACCTAAATACTACATTATTGGGCATAACTTCAGACTAAAAAAATACCACAATTTATCAAATGCCCGCACAATGGAAGATTTTAGCCCGCAAGTATACTTACAATCCTATGCCGAATAATCTTGCATAGCCAGCAAATATAATTATAATCCTATAGCCGAATAATCTGGCATAGCCCACAAATATACTTATAATCCTATAACTGAATAATCTGGCAACTAACATACAACATCCAGAACTACCGAGAAGATAAACAAACACAAATGACTGTAGTTAGCAAGAAATTAGGGTTTACCCTTGAAGCGTGCGAAAACCTGCCGTGCAGCTGCCTCCACTCAACCGTGCAGCTGCCTCAAGCCCCAGCCCCAGACTCCACCGTGCAGCTGCCTCAAGCCCCCGCCCCAGACTCCACCATAGCCATTGCTCCTCAAGAACTCTAAGAAAACCCTCCACGAAAACGCCTCAAATCGCTTCACCAGACTATCCCACAAGTAGATCGGAAATCTACTTGCTTTCTAATATGTTTCAGCAGCAAATTTAGTGGAAAACAGAGCAAAATGTAGCAGCAAATCGGTGCAGCTTCATGGGAGAAGAACTAGCAGCAAGGGAGAAGAACACGCGGGGCTGAGGGAGAGGAAGAAGGAGGCAGGCGTGGTCTGGCGTGGGGCTGGGGATAAGTAGGCGCGCGTCGTTTCTTCAAAAGACGAGTCGTCCGCGTCGTCTTTCCACGCAACGACGCGCGCGTCTGTCCTCCTGTAGCCCGGCAGGGTGGGTCCCGTGTCGTTTCCTCAAAAGACGAAGCCCACACGTCGTCTTTCCACGCATCGACGCGCGCGTCTGTCCTCCTGCAGCCCGGCAGGGTGGGTCCTGCGGCGCTGTTTTCGGCGCCTCAAAAGACGGCGTGGGCTGATCGTTTCCTCAAAAAACGACACTGCCTCTTCATTCGTTCAAAAAACGACGATGCGTTAGATGTGTAAATTACTTTTTTTGTGTAATATTCGTGAAATTAAATAAAAAATGTATTATTTTAAAAAAATAGCGGTAAGAATGTCATACCCAAATTTTGATACTAATGTTTTGTGCTTATTCAATCCTGTAAAAAGTAAATTAAAAATTTATAAATGCATTACTGTTTGTATGGGGTTGGGAGGAAAACAATACAAAACAATGAAGTGAAAATAGAGTACTGTAGCACTTGAACCTTTGACCTGCCATTCTAAACCTGAGCTACAACCAGCTAGCCTCATTGTGTTTTATTGGTAGAACACTAGTTTTATCTTTTGTTTTTCTGTACGAGTGGAAGGAAACCAGCGGGTCGGGCTGGCCTTTTTCTACCCATACCAGATCTTCCCTACTGCTAAGTAGAATCAAGGGGGAAATTTCTACGAACCCTCTGCCCTAAACCGTTCCAGCGAACTGTTCGCCGCCGTCGCTGACTCACGAGCGGAAACGTCGTGTTGCTGGCCGCGTTCTTTCGCGAATCTCTCATCAAGAATAGCTACGTTGTGGGTATGTATCGGTGCCTTCACTCTGCTGTATTGCTAGTTCGTTGCCTGATTGTTTTATCCGATTAGTGCTGCCATTGACGTGTATTTCTCACGCAGTTTTTGGTTTTGGCTACTTCACCTATTAATTAGTGGTGCCTAGTAAATTTGAAAGGGCATCGATTTTATCTTCTAGCAAGGCTGGGTTACAGTGGTATTGCAGATGGATTTTATATGCGTAGGACTGAATTGGTCGTGGCCTATCTTTTCTTTTTCATGAACTTCATCGTTTACTAAAGCTACAGATTTTGATTTAGGGAACTGAACCTTTTTGCTCTATTTTTGTTAGCCGCCTTCTGGCCTGTACTTTTATTTGATGCTAGCAACCTAGCTTGACGTACAGCTTGTCTTCCGATTGTCTTATATTCTGAATTCTGGTTAGTGGGTTCAATTAGAACAAGTGCTCTAATCGGTACTTAGACGCTGGTCTTTGACTTCAAAATCTGGCCGATTCATCCGTAATTTTGATTTGCTCTCTCTAGATAACTTGTAGGTTTTGTTTCAGCCTTTAAACAGTGTATATTTTTGCGCAATTTTGGTTTGATTGATTGCAAACAACGGCTAGTTTAGTGATCTGTCCAGTAAATAGATTTTCTGCACGCAGTAATCTGCCTTACGACTTTAGGCCTTTTTAACTTTCAAATTAGATATTGGAATAAACATGAAAATTCTAGAGAATATTTTTCTGATGATATAACTCGTATTGTTTGCAAGATTTCATGCAAATTATTAACTCTTCTGAAAAGAATAAATTATCTGACCCGTGTTGGACAAATCACCTTAATGCGTAAGTTTGAGTTATTTAAGACTTTAGTGTCCAGATTTTCTAGATGACGGATGTTTGCAGAATTGTTTCTGATTTATAAACCATCTTTATAGTTGAGATTTAAAAATATATGTTGAGGTCACTTTTGTGGTTACGACTAGGGCTCGCGCTTAGGAACAGTTCTGATTTCTAAATATGTTATGAAGGTATGCTATGTATTGAGTGTTCTATATATTGCATAACAGGTGTCGGTAATTCTGGTTCGGAACCCTGCAACTCACAGTTTGTGCCCCGTGATTGAGGCAAGTTCATGACGGATAGCTTCACTCAATTTATTTAATTCTTATGTTATGTTCATGATATAAATGATAAATATGACAATGACATGTACATATTATGCATATTCTTTTTTGCATACTATGATGATAATGTGATCTACTTTGTGGACACAATGCGACCTCCATTGATGGGTTGCGACCCACTTTAGAGGCACCCTCCACGAGTTGGAGTGAGTGGATATCGTAGGGTATCCACTCGAGCGATACCGATATTCGCGATGAGATGAGATGAGAATATAGGCATGTAGGGCATACTATTATGTTCTAATGGATGAATGATGTTTAATGTCGTCATACTGTTTTGATTTATGTAAAGTTACTATTTGTGTATGAACTTGTTGAGTCTTTGTACTCACCCTTGTTGATATCATGTTTTCAGGTACCCTTGAGGACGTCATGCATGGGAAGTTCTGGGAGTAGCATATTCACAATTATCACATCACATTTCACCTAAACCTCACCAATATTTTGGAACTTTGATATGGATCGATAGGAGTCATTCTGGTCATAAATGGTTTCAGAGTATGCGGATGTTCATCACTTATACTTTGTTGGTTTTTCCTGCTAGACATTATTACTAGTATTATGTTCGGATGGTATTTTTTATAGTTGTGGTATTGGAGACTTATATTGTTGATTTGCATCTACATTTCATTGAGTTTTATCCTTGTATACCTGTGTTTATATTATTGTCTATCGTGGATGTCCCCAAAACAAAGGAGACTCTACCAAATTTTTCCTAAAAAGTCTTAGGTTGTTTGTATGTGTAATGTATGTGGTAACATCTCAAGTGCTTGGTTGGCTTGGGATGTTATAAGGGGGATGATGTGTTATCCTCCGATGATCCGTGTAGCAGTAAGGATTTTCTCTTCTCCAAATTCCTCCTCCAGATCCCTTCCTGGCATGGTTTTTCGTGGCTGGAGGTGTCTGTGAATGTCGAATCTCAGATATGTCTTTGCGTGGTGAGAGTATTTGACGAGGAGGACTTCTTGGCAGGCTGTATGGGCAGACGGTACGGGCGGGCTTCGGCCCTACCGCAGGTCATAAACCTATAGTATCCTCTCCGCGCATCCTCTCTTCTCCCAGGCATGTGGAAAATCATTTATGATATTTATCACTTAGAAATGTCATGTTATTACATAACATGACAGTTCTAAATGATATATTCACAAAAGGCTTAATAATTCGGGATCCTATTGAAACAAGGGTAAAAAGTGTGTGTGAGCACCGTAAAATACCAAAATATTAAATCTACTTATACAAAAACATAAGATAAATATGCTACAAAAATGAACTCATCACCAGCTCAACTCTCCTACGCGTGAAACCACGCGCACCTAGAGCCTACACGGTAGTCGTCTATAATGTACGCTAATTGTTCGTCTCTCTGCCATGAGAAACTGTGCACACCTACTATCCATAATGCCACGCCTCCTCTCCGTTGTGATAACCCGCGTCCTCCCATACCTCTCGATGCCACCTGCACTGCTAGGTCGGCTCTCCGCCGCGATAACCTGCGTTCGGATAGGGTTTGCGATGACACTTCGGCTATTGGCGGGTCGGAGGCGTTTCCAACCGGGAACACGTCTCACAGAGCACGGTCATACCTCGTGTACGTTGATGGCGGGCCCATGTCCTACATGGCCCATGATCCTGCGACGTAGGGGTATGATGGTGTATGCGACACCGACCCGTGGTATGGAATCTTTTGCCATTGCCCGCAATGGCTCCCGCCTCACCGGATAGAAGGGCTCCGTTGCGATATTGTCGCTTGTCTTTTGGGTGTTCATCCCATGACTAAAAAGAATCTATACAACGTGGATAGAAGTTTGAGCTAAAACAATTTAGCACTATTATTTACTCGTATTTGTATTTTGAACTCATTTAAACAATTTATATTTGCTTGATAAGCACATAAATAGACTTTTAGTACAAAAGTATTTTTCAGCAAGATCAAGTAATACCACCAAATTGACATGAATTTTATGAACTCAACAAAATTGGATTTGCATTTTTATCATTTATATTTAATTTCTTATGATTTTTCTAGTGAAAAGAGCTACTGTTTTGGTATTTAAATCACTACAAATTCTTTGTAAGTCACATAATTATTTCCTCTGAGATTTTGATATATCTTTGAGTCCAATATCACTAAGAGTGGGATCAACTTAAAATAATTCTTAGAATGACCTAGAGAAAATATCAAAATCAGATCTGCAAGCTATTTGTCCTTTTCAGTATATTTATTCTGTAGATCTTAATGGCATGAGTCCAAAGATACATGAAAGGAAGCACATATACCTTCTAGTAGAAATTCAATTTAAAATATTTAGAGTGGTAAATATCTAGGTAGGATTATTGATTGAAATGACATGTTTTAGTAGATTAATCCTCAGGAAAATTCAAAAACATTGATTTTGGCTTGAGTATTGTCCTACATGTTAGGGGACTTTCTCAGGTGCATGCTAAATATTGGATCTCGAAGTTTTCATGTATTTTTCATTTAATTTTGCATTTATTCCTAGCAGTCTATTAAACAGATCTGGTAAAATGGTTTAAATGATCTAAAATAAAACTATCTAGTGGGCCGGATTGCACAGACCTACCTAGCACAACGTTGGGTCGGCCCACCCGGGACGCGCTGCGTGCGTGGGAGTGCATCTATTTGAATGGCCAGGTGGGACCGCTGGTCAGCGACGGGCACGACTGAAGCATTAAGGAGGGACGTCAACCGTCTGATCTAGCTGTGATCGATGGCCTGCACTCTTCTTCCTCCTCCCGTCACGGCAGACAGAGAAGAAACCCTAGGGGCTTTGGGGGAGCGTGTAGTGGCTTACCCAGGGCTCGTCGATGATAGAGGACGATTAGAGGAGACGCGTTCGATGATGACAACCTCTACGAGGGGTGCCACAGTGGGTTTTGGCTTTGAGACGAGCCTCGTGCAATGCTGGCCAAGGCGACCTCATCAGAGCTCGATGGATATGAGGTTGAGGCAGACCTAGGCCAAGATAAAGGGCACGGTTAAGTAGATCAGTGCTAGGGGAGCACGAGGATGTAGAGAGAGGGACCAGGGAGGGTGTAAATCGACGGTGACCTTGCTCACAACCTTGTAGAACCACGACAGTCCTTCCCTTCTCCTGGCCAGCAGAGATGGGGATGGCTCTTTGGTGTTCGAGAGATGAGCGAGGAGAGTGAGAGGAGTGAAATGAGCACAGAGGGAGAGGTTGGGGTGGCCCGTGGCCTTATACCCAAGTAGATGGGAGTTTAGTGGACTATATCCACTTCAGACATGGAGATGGGGTGGTGCTCGCTGGTTTGTCGAGGGAGGTGGTGGGAGGGTGGTGTGAGGCTAGTCAACAGAGGAGGGGTATTGGCTCTGCCTTAAAGAGCCAGGGGTGTAGTCCTCCTCCACGTCGGGTGGATTAAAGAAAAGAGAGGGAGAGGGAGCTAGGGCTAGACATGGCAGTTGCCATGTGGGGTAGAAGGGAGGGGTAGGGTTCTGGTATGACATATGAGAGGTGGGAATTTGTGGCTACTTCTGTGATATTTACGTGATGAGATTTTTGCAAGTTATGGCATAATGACATGTGATCTCTCTTCTCCTCCCTCCCAAGCACTAGAGGCCAAAATAGAGAAATGCTACAGTTATGTTTCTTTAGAGGGGGTGAGAGGTGATGGAGTCGTCATGAGGTGGGTGGAGAGTGATCCATTGATTTATGATAGAGGTGGGGTGGTCAATTTGGTGCATGCATGACATTACCCTTCATTTGATGTTCTTGGTTTGCAAAACCAAGTGACTAGGTAGATAGAGATCAGGGATAATGTTGATGTAGTAGTGGTTGAGGCACCTGTAAAAGGAGAGATTTTGTCCATGTTGTATGATTAGAAGGATTGGTTTTATTAAGAGTTCAAAAGACCAATAATAAAAGATTTTAATCAAATTCCAATTGTCTAAACTTGGCAAGATGAAATAAGGGCACTAGTGGATGAGTATGCTCAAGGTTCACCTAGGGTGTTTATTTGAGAATTTTCTGATAGTTTTAGACTCATTTATTATCAATTATTCCAAAAGTGTTGAACGTGTTTTTATGAGATCATTTGTTAATTTTGAATTGGAAAAGATGGGTATTTGCTATGAGATGATCCTAAGTACCATATCACACCTTGGGTAATTTTCCCTAGATTTATTAAGGAAGGAAGGTAATTTTAAACATTATTATTCTATTTCTACCATAAAAGAAAATAGGAAAAAGATTTATTAAAACACTTCAAAAATATTTATTTTTGAAGTAGAGAGAGGACATAATATAGACCTCAAAGGTGATTTTTGAAGGATTAGTGTTTTGCCTAACAATCACTTTTATTAATAAGAGGAGTTTTGGAAGCTTTTGATTAATAAAGGGTTTTGGAGCAATAATAATTATGGAAAGGACTTCTATAATTTTGTTTTCCAAGGTATGTGAGGACAAACCTGGCCAACGGGCCGGCACAGGCTTCATGTGCCTGGCCTGGCCTGGCACGTAGCGACCCATCAAGCTCACGGTCCGGGCCATGATGGCACTCGTGCCCTGCCCCGCGGCCTGAGCATGGAGGCTAGGCAGGCCGGCCCGTGGCACGCGAAGCACGCGGGCCGGTTGGTAGGGACCTCTACGAGGCCTGAACCTGGGTAAATCTTTGAGTCCCATGTGTGCTTGTTTGCTAGCCGATAGATGTCTCCAGCGCTCCCTCCTTCTCCAAAACCCAAGTCCATAACAATGGGCATTGATGAGTTAAACCCTCATCATTGGCGCCGTCTGTGGAAATTGGGAGTGCTGATGTAGCGGCTTCTTCGGCCCCATCAACTACGATCTACAACTCTGCAACATCGTAGATTCGCCAGCTCTTCGGCGCGTTCGACTTCACCGTCCACACGTCGGCCACTCGCTCGGCTTTCGAATCCGTGGGCGACGGAATCAGCCTGGCGATCGGGAGCTTCCGCTTCCAAGTTGGTCAGATGGGCACGCTTCGCATGCCTGACCAGCCGACAATACCGTCGATTGCTCCAGCATCATGGTTCCCTCCGTCGATCGGCACCCTCAGCGAGGTCAACGCCCCAGCTACAGCTAGGAGTACGGACAGCGACAGCAGTCGCGAATCCGATCTGGGCGATCTAACAACTGAAGATGGAGCCTATGGCTCCGGATCTGAAAGTTGCGGGAGCAGCAGCTTTCCCAATCACTTCATGCGCGTCGTCATCAACGCGGGCGACACCTCCGCCAACCACGACAACATAGGCAACCGTGGCAATGAAACCGACCCGCCAAACGGTGGCATACCCAATGGCGACAATGGTGGAAACGGCGCCCTGTTAACAATGGAGGAGCAATCGAACCACCAACCATGGTGAATGAAAACACGGGAGAGCATGTAGTAATCAGGCTCAACGACAACGAGTGGGCCCGCTGTCGAGAAGCCCTACGAGGCAACCACCTGCCTCTCGACTCCCCGTAGAACATGATGATGGGCTACCATTGGCTTCTGAAGGAGGAATACAGGCGCCAAGTGCATACACTCGTGCAACTTGAAGCGCGCAAAAAGGCGGCAGACGAGTCAAGTCTTCGACGTGTTGGGCTCTCCTCCCACGGAGGATCCTCCTCAAAGGGCAACAAGCACATCACAAACAAGAGGCGATCCCGGATGGCCCATCTCACCGAGCAAGAACGCATAGAAGCTGCAAAGGTCCTCTACTTCAGCTCTATGACAGTCGACACACGGGGCAACGTGGTCCCAAAGACGCCGCAAGCTCCAGTGATAGCATCCACCATGTACCTCCTCAACAACCAGCCGCCAGCTGGAGATCCCCGAGCCGCCATGCACCTATCTACGATCGCGGTCTTGGGGCTAGTCGAGGCCGCGCTCGATAAGGAGCCAACACTAGAGCAAAAGAAATGCAAGGCTCTAGCAAAACGCTATTCCTCGCCCTCATCCTGCGATGACAGTCACGATCTGTCTCGACGCCGCCGCTCACGACGACATGACCACGACTACGACGCGTGTGACGATATCATGCAGCGCAAGATCGACAAGTCAAGGGCGCGACGTGCCCGATCGACTGACTCAGAAGACGAAGATGTGGAGCTCTGTGGCGCTAGATGCTTCAGCGGGGCCATCAGGCAAAAGCGAATGCCCAAGGGGTTTAAGCTCCCATCAAAAAACCCGAAGTTTGACGGTCTGCAGAACCCGAAAATCTGGTTGGAGGACCACATCTCCTCTGTCAGGCTTCACGGCAGAAGTCGAAGTACAGCCATGCAGTGCCTGTAGCTACAGCTGCAGGGCGCCGCCCGAGCATGGCTCAATAACCTCCCACGCGGATCCATTCGCAGTTGGGAAGAGCTGGTTTACAGCTTTGTGCACAACTTCAAGGGCACCTACAAAAGGCCAGCGTCAATCAAAGAGCTGAGGTGCTGCCAGCAAAGATCGGGTGAATCACTACGCTCGTACATCTAGAGGTGGTACATTATCAAGAACTCCGCAGAAAATATCTCGGAGGACCGCGCAATCGATGCATTCAATGGCGGCGTTTGCCGCATAGAGCTCAGGGAGGAGCTGGGCCGTTCGAACCCCAAGACCATCGACCACCTAATGGAAATCGTGAATCGGTGGGCTAACAGAGAAGATTTGGTGAAGAATCGCATTCATTCGGACGAGGAAGCAGAACTTGAGCGCAGACGCGACCGCCAAAGCAAACGGCAAATGCGCATCTACGATGATTGCGACGACGTCAACATGGTCGTAGCCGGCTACGCCGACATGCACGACGACAACCGCAACAGCGGCTACCGCAGCGGTGGATACCGCGACTCCGGGAAAACCACGCAAGTATGGCAGCGCCGCACTCGCGATGAAGCACCTGCCACGTCCGTTGAAGACAAGCTGTCCGGACCATGCACCGTGCACTTCTACATCACCAAGCATGACGGCAAAAAGAAATCTAGCCACCTCCTCAAATACTGCCGCGAGTTCCTCAAACTCCATGATGGCCTTGCTCGGATGAATCGCGATGCAGTCAACAAAGGCTACGGAGCCGCCCCAGGCATTGTGGCCCACGGAGCTCCTCCACCACCACCTGGACCACCGCCAGGCGCGGCCGCACCCGACCAGCATCACGGAGGCGAGCCGTACCCACGGGCCATGGGCACCATGATGATCCAAAAGGGTCGCCCCTCCAACCGGGTGCAAAAGGCCATCACTCGCCAAGTCAATCTCGCAACAAACTCGCCACCATCTACCACTGAGTACCTCAGTGGAAGCGAGTTCTGCATCACATTCGACAAGCGACCATCCGCCCCAAGTACCAGGCCACTGTCCCCTCGTACTCGAAGCACTAATTGGAGGCTTCGACATGAGCCGTGTCTTCATGGACGGCGGAAGCAGCATCAAACTTATATTCGTGAGTACCTTGCGAGCAATGAGGATCCCTCTGACTTGCTTAGAGGCCTCAGACACAACATTCCACGGCATCGTCCCAGGCAAGGGTGTGTATCCCCTTGGCAAAATCAACCTCGACGTTATCTTTGGCACGCCAAAAAACTTTCGACGCGAGCGCATCGACTTTGAGGTCGTCGATTGGCCCTCACAGTACCAATGTATCCTCGGACGTGCCACGTTCACTAGGTTCATGGCAGTGCCACACTATGCCTATCTGCAAATGAAAATGCCAGGCCCTAATGGCGTCATCACAGTCAACGGGAGCTTCGAGAGGTCCGACAGTTGCGATAGGGAATTCAACAGAATTTCCCAGTCCTTCAGCATGCAGGAAGAACATGCAAGACTAAAGGAGTCAACAGACAACAGTCTGCCTCCCCTAAGTGGGCCAAGTTCACCCGACCTATCTTTTGACTCATCGGTGCACACAAAGAAATTTCAGGTCCACCCATCGGATCCCGCCAAGACGGCCCTCGTCGCCAACAATTTGAGTCCCGCATAGGAACTCGCTCTCGTCGAATTCCTCCGTGAGTACTGGGAAATCTTCGCCTAGTGTCCAGCGGACATGCCAGGAGTTCCCAAGGAATTCGCCGAGCATGCACTCAATGTCAACCCAGATGCAAGGCCAGTCAAACAAACAATTCGGCGACTGTCTGAACCAAGAGCAAAAGCAGTTGGAATGGAGATCAACAGACTCCTCAACGCCAAATCTATACGCGAGATCAAGGAAAGCACTTGGCTCGCCAACACGGTGATAGTACGAAAGAAAGACACGGATGTCCTGCGGATGTGCGTGGACTTCACCTCTCTGAATAAGCACTGCCCAAAGGATCACTTCCCGCTACCGCGACTCGACCAAATCATCGACTCCACCGTGGGATGTGAGCGCCTCTGCTTCCTTGATGTCTACTCAGGCTACAACCAGATTCGAATGAAGGAGGAAGATCAAGAAAAAACAGCGTTTACAACGCCTTTTGGTGTGTTCTGCTACAACACAATGCCCTTCAGGCTGAAGAACACAGGAGCCACCTACCAGCGATGCATGCAGGCTTGCCTCAAGAACCAACTTGGTCGCAACATCCAAGTCTATGTTGATGACATAGTAATCAAGACCAAAGAGGAAGCCTCACTAATCGACGATTTGCACGAAACCTTTGCCAACCGATGCGCTTTCAGCGTACCATCGGGGCAACTACTTGGATATCTTATCTCCGCGAGAGGGATCGAGGCGAACCCGAAGAAAATAAAAGCCATACTGGCCATGGAGAAGCCGAAAAACGTAAAGGGTGTCCAGCAGCTGGTTGGGCGAATCGCAGCACTCAGTCGATTCATCAGTCATATGGGTGAAAAGGAACTGCCCTTCTACCAACTCCTCCTCAAAGCTGACAAGTTCGAGTGGACCAACGAGGCGCAGGAAGCATTCGAAGACCTCAAATGCCTGCTATCCACCTCGCCAGTACTGGTGACCCCACACGAAAGGGAACCATTGTTGCTATACATCTACGCCACCAACCAGGTGGTCAGTACAGTGCTCGTAGTAGAACGAGCCGAGGAAAACAAGGTCAACAGGGTACAACACCCATTCTATTACCTCAACAAGGTACTTACGTGAACAAAACAGCAGTACCCACACTACCAGAAACTGGCGTACGGCGTCTCCATGACAGCCCAGCGACTGCACCACTACTTCCAGGAACACCCAATCATGGTAGTCAACGACGCCCCGCTTGGGCATATCCTCAACAACCCCGACGCCACCGGACGGGTCGTGCTTTGGGGAATCAAACTGTCTCCACAAGACATCACATATGAAAAACGCGACGCAATCAAGTCGCAAGTTCTCCCTGACTTCCTCGTGCACTGGATGGAGAATCAGCTCCCTGAAAAACCAGATATGTCCTACCTCTAGACAATGCACTTCGACGGATCCAAGCGGAAGGACGGAGCTGGCGCAGGTGCCATACTGACATCACCCCAAGGAGACAAGCGGAAATATATTCTGTGAATGCAGTTCACCGTCTCCAACAACAAAGTTGAATATGAGGCCCTGCTACACGGGATGAGGATGGTAAAAGCCTGCGGCGCCAAGAGGCTCATAATATATGGCGACTCCAAGATGGTCGTCCACCAGACAATGCACAAGTGCGACGCATTGAACGATAACATGATCGCTTATCGCGACCTCTACGATACACTCGAAGGGGACTTCGATGGTTGCGAACTACGGCACATCGGCCGCGAAAGCAATGAAGAGGCGGACGCACTCGCCAATATAGGCTCCACCTGCGCCCCCATACCACCTGGGGTATTTCTCGAGCACATCTGCAAACGCTCCATCAAGCCAAAGGTCGTAGAGAAGAAAACAAGCGCAACAACAGACTCGAGGGCTGCGCCGCCCAATGAGCCAATGGCACTCGACGACCTGGAGCTGGACACTGGACTCGAAGGACCAATGAGCGTCATGATGATCAAGACATCCTGGACCCGACCATACATTATGTACCTCCTCAGCAAGAGGCTACCGGACGATCTGACTGACGCCCGACACATCGCACGGCAATCCAAGGCATTCACTGTTATCAACGGCGAACTATAAAAGCATAGCATCACAGGAGTACTCCAACGGTGCGTCTCCACGGCAGATGGAAGAGCTGTTCTCCTCGACATCCATGAGGGGACCTGCGGGCTCCACGTCGGCAGTTGCGCCCTCGTCGCCAAAGCTCTACGAGCTGGATTCTACTGGCCTACGGCCAAGCGTGACGCCAAGGACATCGTCCAAAAAATGCAACGCTTGCCAGTGATTCGTGGACAAGCCGCACGCACCTGGCGTAGAGCTCCGACCAATTCCATTGGCCTGGCCCTTCGTGCAATGGGGACTCGACATGGTCGTCAAACTCCCAAGGTCCTCACGAGGAGGCTACGTCTACCTCTTGGTCGAAGTCGACAAATTCACCAAGTAGATAGAGGTCATGCCAGTGACTAATCAGTAGGGCACAATGCAGTCAAGTTCTTCGAGTCCATCGTCTACCGCTTCGGAGTGCCACACAGCATCATCACGGACAACGGGACGAACTTCACATCCAAGGAGTTCCAGGAATTCTGCGAGAATCTGGGAATCAACGTCAGCTATGCCTCCATAGCGCATCTGAAGGGAATATGCCCGAGAGGCAATAATAAAGTGGTTATTATCTTATTCCATGTTTATGATAAATGTTTATTTTACATGCTATAATTGTATTGATCGGAAACGTCAATACATGTGTGTTTAATAAACAAAAAGGGTTCCTAGTTATGCTTCTCTTATAGACTAGCTCGTTGATTAACAAGATGATCAAGGCTTCCTGATCATGGACATTGGATGTTGTAAATAACGAGGTCACAACATTGGTGGAATGATATGATGAACATTCATCCGAAGTAAAGTCATTATGTTTATATTGCTATAACACTATACGAAGTAATATTTATCCTTAGACCATGAGATCATGTTAATTGCTAACACCGGAAGAGTATCTTGATAACATCAAACGTCACACCGTAACAGGGTGACTATAAAGATGGGTTCAGTGCTACGAAGGTGTTATGTTGAGGCTCATGGATCAAGAGTGGAATTTGTCAATCCCGATGACGGATAGATATACTCTGGGCCCTCTCGGTGATATCACATTAAGATAGCTTGCAAGCAAGTGATGTGATCACTAGAATGTTATATCATGGGAACGAGAAAAGAGTGCATGTCGGTAACGAGATCAAACTAGGTATGGAGATACCGATGATCGAATCTCGGACATGTAATACATCGCGAGACAAAGGGATTTAGTTACAAGCGTTAAAGGTTCTCACGATCACAGAAGTCATCGTTGAATGTGTAGGAGTTAGTACGGATCTCCAGGTCCCGCTGCTGATTATTGATCGGAGAGGGGTCTCAATCATGTCTGCATTATTCGCGAACCGTAGGGTGACACACCTAAGGGATACCTACACCATTTGGAGCAAATATGTTTCAGATAAAGATTTAAGAAAGCGCTGGAATTATTTCAATAGACACCGAAACTGTTTCGGGTGAAATTGCTGAAATTGGTTCTGCATGTAATATTGAAATGTTGCAGGGGGTTTTATGTGAATGTTTGTTAATTAAAGTAATTAACAAAATTCTGAATAAAAAATAATAAAAGAGTTTTATTAAATGATAGAGCATTAAATTTGGAGAAATTTAATGCATTTAAAGTGGAGACTTTAAAAGGGAATGTGAAGAGGCATTTTAATGTGGTGGGGTTACCACCACATGAATGGAGGAGGTGAAGAGACACCTCCTCCATGCGCCGGCCATGAAGGAGGGGCACCCCCCTCCTCCTATAAAAGGCCACCCTCTCCTCACTTCTCAAACACACCTCCTTGTGAAGGATCTCTCTCCCCCTCTAGTATTATTTCCCCATGGTCTCGGATTAGCGAGATACATGTTCCCGGTGGCTTTATCTCGAAAGGAGTTGCTGCTTCCGCTGCTTTGCTGGAGCGAGGGACGGAGGTTGTCGGGGTATCGGACGTGTGTGCGATCAGGGATGCATCGCTGCTTTGTGGTGCTGGACTTGGTGGTGCTGGAGCTGGATCTGAAGGACGTGCTGGAGCCGGACCTGCTCGGACTTCCTCACGATCTTGAGATCGGCAAGTGTACGACTACATCAACCACGAGTTCCTACTCGTTAACAAAACTCGTTGTCTTCGAGGGTAAGTTCTCGTTGGATGTATGTCCACCCGTTGCTTTGTACCTAGTAGATAGATCTTGGCGTGTAGTTCACACCGTAGGAAAAATTTTGTTTTCTATGCTGCGGACCCAACAGTGGTATTAGAGCCTGATCTATGCGTAGGTGCTTTGCACGGGTAGTACACATATGTTTATATGTGGGAGATGATGATCATGTTATTGCATCTTCTATGTATTTTGGATATTGGTGGCATAGTGGGATGAAGCGGCCCGGACCAACCTTACATATCATCGTACATGAGACCGGTTCCACGACTGACATGCAACTTGTTTTGCATAAGTGGCTGGCGGGTGTCTATCTCTCCTACTATAGTCAATATTTGATTTACAACGAGTTGCTAATAACTTGGTTATCCTTGTTGTGGTTCATGTTCGTAGGTAAGAACGGTTCTATCTCTGAAAGCCCTAAGCCACGTAAAACTTGCAATTGATACATTAGAGGCTTCTAGTTTAGATCGTTGTTGGGCTAGTGTCTTGATATGGTATTGTTGTAAGTAGATGTATGATAGATACTCTTACAACACACTCAACGTGTAAGTTCCATAGACCTTGGCCTTACACACAAAGGAATGATAGAGATCATACCACGATGCAAGTGATAGAGATCAAATGCATGGACCATATCATCTCACTTTACACATTAGATGTTAGCATCTTATACTGCTAGTTTGGCGCATTTGGTTGCATTGTAAGATGATCCCTCATTTAGATATCAAGATAAAAATATGGTCTTCCTTAAGTATGCACCGTTTTATGGATCGTGTTTTGAGACATCACGTGATGATCGGGTGTACTCGACTCTACGCTTTCATACAAACAGGTGTAGGACAGTTTTACACTTGCGAGTACTAAGGTTCTTACTTGGCGAGCCTAGCATGTACAGACATGACCTCGGAACACGGACCGAAAGGTTAAGCATGAGTCATATAGTTGATATGATGCCCATATATATGCTCGCCTTTGAAGCTACATCAACTCACGTGATGATCGGACTTGGTGTAGTGGATTTGGTTCATGTAATCACCAAAAAGACACGAGGGATGTCGTTTTTGAGTGGGAGTTCATTGCTAATTTGGATTAGTCGAACCAAATTTGTCATAAATTAAATCAAAGTGAATTTGCATAGTTTGTTGTAGTCATTGGCATTCGTTTTCTACCTTATGCTTAGTTTTTATTTGAGATAATAGAACTATAGAATTCTGGATATTTACTTTACGAACTGGTATCGTATTGTTTTGAATGTCAATTTAAAGTTTATAAGTCCTATTGCAAACTTTCAGCAAACTCTATTTACTCCATGAAGTTTAATAAGTAGTATTAAATCAAGAGTAAGAATTCCAATGTTAGTATCTAAAGTATCATGTTTGCCTCCATGATTATTGATATTCAAAAGTTGTTTTAATATCAAGATTATATTGGAGCTGAAAATTGTTTCAGAAACCATCATGTGTGAAAGATATTGTGATATCTGAAACAATGTTTGTGGTTGCATAATGATAGAGTATAATTTAGCAAAATACATGTTCTCATATTGTATGAGAATTTGTGAAGGTTGGAGATGCTAGGCATCCGAATCTACCAAAAAGGTTTTGGGAACTGATATTATACTCGCGATTCTTCCTTATAGGCTATAGTAGCTTGATCATGAAAGTTGTCATGATAAGGATGAATAGAAGATGTAAGTAAAATGTTTACTACACTAATAGATTACTAAATAATGGATTTTTGAAAGAATGCCAAACATTTGATGATGGTGATCCACTTCAAAGTGCAAGTCCAAAGGTATTAGTATTTGACTATATACAAGCTTTGTACCATGTGTCATGTTGATGACACCACTAATGATGTTGATAGACTCTTTTAAAAGAAAAGGAATTGCTGAAAGAGAATCTATAAAATATTTGGCAGAAAATAAAAGGTTAGAGATGTCCAACTTGGGTATATAGAAGATATACATGTTATGGTTGTATTCCTTGCTTATTAAACAATGTGGTTCTTAGGTATTGGATACCGGTATTGGATACCGAATTGGTTGGTATGAAGTGTCATACAGGACAACGCAATTCATGAACTGCAATGGCCTAAGTAACTAGCAAGAGAATAAGTGATGATGATCATCGAAAACAAATAAAGTGTTATTGTGCTTTTTCGTTGTCGTCAAACCTAGCCTTCAAGATTTGTTTTAATAATTGTTATTTTTTTCCGGTATTACGAGAACAATGGTTGTTCAAATAATTATCGTATTCCATAAAGGATGGATGAACTTTTACAAGTCTAGTGGGAGAAATCACATCCATAAACACTATTGCTAAAATGTCACAAGACAAATGATTGAAAGATCACTTATGAAGTGACATCGCTGTTTAAATTATATTGGAAAGAAAACATGAAGAAACTCCATGTTGATGATTTTTTGGAGTCTTTGATTTTGATCAATTGACGCATGTGAGACTTTCCTCGAGATAATTGAAACTCTGTCCATAGGCCAGAGAGGAACGGATGACTAGCTCATTGGAAATTGTGCATGCTGATGTGCATAGTCCATTATGTGTAGCCATATGTGATGGATCTTTTTGCTTCATATGCTTTCTTCGAAAATTTGAGTGAATATATCTGTATATTTACTTAATAAGGAAGAAGTATGAAACATTTGAAAGTTATTCAAAGACTTTCAAGATGAAGTGGAAAATCATTGTAACAAGAAAATAAAGAGTTTATGATTCGATCATAAAGGAAGATATTTGAGTTACATGTTTAGCAAAACACCTAAGATTTGAGGAATTGTTCCATGAATTTGGATTTCCCGATAAACCACAGGAGTATGGTATGTTCGAGAGATGAAATCAAACCATGTTAGACATGGTAAGATCAAAGGTGTCATTTATAAAACTGCCATTATGTTTTAAGGATTGAAGCTTTAGAGACTAACGCTTTTACACCGAAAAGAGCACCATCGTGATCCATTGAAATGACACCATATGAGTTATGGTTTGGGATAAAACCCGAATTGTCTGTTATTAAATTTTGGTATGCTATGCATAAGTAAAATGTTTACAACCAAAGTCGGATAAGCACATCTTTGTAGGTTATCTCAAAGAATTTGTTGGGAATTTCTCCATAACATCGAGGACAAAAGAGTTTGTCACTTGGAACGTCAAGTTTCTTGAGAAGGAATTTTTCGTGAAAAGTTAAGTGGGAGGACAATAGAACTTTGATAAGGTTGTTGAACCTTAGCTATATGTGCTAAGTAGCACAGCGCCGGAAAGTGTCCCGGTGGCAGCCACAATGCTCATGGCTCTCATGATTACAAAAGGTGTGATCTCGTAGATTAGAGTTCCTATAGAACCGTGTGGGTCGGTAAGAATCAAATAGTAAGATTTGATAAGCAAGTCTTTATTGTTTTGACAATGATGAACCGACTACATGCAAAGAAGCGATGATGGGCCCTGACTCCATAAAATGACTAGAAGTCATAGAATCCATGATAGTATCCATACACGAGAAATCAAGTTTCTGAACTTGGAAGACCCTCCGGAAAGGCATGAAGGCTATCGGTTGTGTTTGGATCAATAAAGAAATAAGACACGGATGTTTAACATCTATGAAATAGTCGACATGTCAGAAAGAAGTTTACGGCAATGTTCAAGGAGTTGACTATGACAAGATTTGATCTTTCATAGCGATATTTAGTCTTGATGGATTAATGTAGCAACCACTACATATAATTTGGTATATGGTAGTTGAATAAACAAAACAAGGTTCTTCTAATAGAATGGTTACCTAGGACATGTACATGACACGGTCTGAAGGGTTTTTGTTAATTCAAAGGGTGTTAAAAGGGCATGCAAACTTCAATAGTTGAATTAAGCATAGCGGAGTTGGAATCTTCACCATGATGAAACTGTTGAAAGAGTTTAAATTCATCGGACATGATGAAGATGCTTGCATTTGCAAGAAATTAAGTGGGAGCGCTGAGACATATTTCTAATACATTATGTAGAGGACATATTGTTGATTGGAAATGATGTATCTTGTATTGACACAAGTTAAGAATTTCATTAAAATAAGATTTCGATGAAAGACTTGGGCAAAACCAGAATATTAGGCATCAATATCTATATGGATAGTTTAAGGCGCTAATATGGTTGTGCCAGACATACATATATGAGATATTGAAAGGGTTCAATATGGAAACAACAAGAAAGGTTCTTGCTGCATGGAAAGGATTGTATCAAAATTCAAGTGTTTCAACACTTGGTGAGTAAAATCACATGAAGATTTTGATCAATTATACCATGATATGTATATATCCAGAATGTCCTATGCTCTAAATGTTATGAGCACATACCGGAATGATTCATGAGATGATCATTAGACGATAGTAAAGATATTCTTATGAGCTTTGGAAGAACTAAGAATATATAATGTATAAGTGACAAATAGTTAAAGGTAGTTCATTGTAAAGTGTTACATTGATACTAGTTTTGTCACAAGATACAAATTAAATTTATCTCAATTTAGACTATGGGTGGCACAATGAAATGGAAAGGATGTTCCATGATGGATTTGGACGAGTTCCAAAGTTGAGACATTGTGACAAATACTACAACAAAAGGCTAAGTATATGACTGCTATAGTAGCAACATAGGAGGGCATTTGTGTTAAGTAGTTTGTTATCAAACTAGGTCTGGTTCAAAGTGGGCTAATACTATGAAGATATATTGTGTGACAATAATATCAACATATTTTAACCGGAACGAACTAAAGGTCTCACCAAAGGACCAAATTTATACAATGCTATCTCATTTGAGAATGAGTGATGCGTAGAGACGCAAAGACATGCAAATACACACGGACCTGAAACTGTCAGATCCGTAGATTATGTTAACCACTAGCAATAGCGTATATGCAACACCAAAAAGCCATAGGTGTTCAATAGGCAAAGTTTTTCAAACTAGATTATTGACTCTAGTGCAAGTCGGAGACTGAAGGGAATATGCCCGAGAGGCAATAATAAAGTGGTTATTATCTTTCTCCATGTTTATGATAAATGTTTATTTTACATGCTATAATTGTATTGATCGGAAATGTCAATACATGTGTGTTTAATAAACAAAAAGGGTTCCTAGTTATGCCTCTCTTATAGACTAGCTCGTTGATTAACAAGATGATCAAGGTTTCCTAATCATGGACATTGGATGTTGTTAATAACGAGGTCACAACATTGGTGGAATGATGTGATGAACATTCATCCGAAGTATACCATTACGATCAAAGTCATTATGTTTATATTGCTATAACACTATACTAAGTAATATTTATCCTTAGACCATGAGATCATGTTAATTTCTAACACCGGAAGAGTATCTTGATAACATCAAACGTCACACCGTAACAGGGTGACTATAAAGATGGGTTCAGTGCTAGGAAGGTGTTATGTTGAGGCTCATGGATCAAGAGTGGAATTTGTCAATCCCGATGACGGATAGATATACTCTGGGCCCTCTCGGTGATATCACATTAAGATAGCTTGCAAGCAAGTGATGTGATCACTAGAATGTTATATCACGGGAACGAGAAAAGAGTGCATGTCGGTAACGAGATCAAACTAGGTATGGAGATACCAATGATCGAATCTCGGACATGTAATATATTGCGAGACAAAGGGATTTAGTTACAAGCGTTAAAGGTTCTCACGATCACAGAAGTCATCGTTGAATGTGTAGGAGCCAGTACGGATCTCCAGGTCCCGCTGCTGATTATTGATCGAAGAGGGGTCTCGATCATGTCTGCATTATTCGCGAACTGTAGGGTGACACACTTAAGGGATACCGACACCATTTGGAGCAAATATGTTTCAAATAAAGATTTAAGAAAACGCTGGAATTATTTCAATAGACGCCGAAACTGTTTCAGGTGAAATTGCTGAAATTGGTTCTGCATGTAATATTGAAATGTTGCAAGGGGCTTTATGTGAATGTTTGTTAATTAAAGTAATTAACAAAATTCTGAATAAAAAATAATAAAAGAGTTTTATTAAATGAGAGAGCATTAAATTTGGAGAAATTTAATGCATTTAAAGTGGAGACTTTAAAAGGGAATGTGAAGAGGCATTTTAATGTGGTGGGGTTACCACCACATGAATGGAGGAGGTGAAGAGACACCTCCTCCATGCGCCGGCCATGAAGGAGGGGCACCCCCCCTCCTATAAAAGGCCACCCTCTCCTCACTTCTCAAACACACCTCCTTGTGAAGGATCTCTCCCCCTCTAGTATTATTTCCCCATGGTCTCGGATTAGCGAGATACATGTTCCCGGTGGCTTTATCTCGAAAGGAGTTGCTGCTTCCGCTGCTTTGCTGGAGCGAGGGACAGAGGTTGTCGGGGTACCGGACGTGTGTGCGATCACGGATGCACGGCTGCTTTGCGGTGCTGGACTTTGTGGTGCTGGAGCTGGATCTGAAGGACGTGCTGGAGCCGGACCTGCTCAGACTTCCTCACGATCTTGAGATCGGCAAGTGTACGACTACATCAACCACGAGTTCCTACTCGTTAACAAAACTCGTTGTCTTCGAGGGTAAGTTCTCGCTGGATGTATGTCCACCTGTTGCTTTGTACCTAGTAGATAGATCTTGGCATGTAGTTCACACCATAGGAAATTTTTTGTTTTCTATGTTGCGGACCCAACAGCATCCACAGACCAACGGTCAGGTCGAAAAAGCTAACGGGCTCGTCTGCGGCGGCATCAAGAAGCGACTCCTCAGACCACTCGAACAGGCCGCAGGCTGCTAGCCAGACGAGCTGCAATCGGTACTCTGGAGCCTACGCACAACTCCAAATAGCGCCATAGGGTACACCACGTTCTTCATGGTGCACGGGGTTGAAGCGGTGCTACCCGCCGAAGTACGATACAAAGCACCATGTGTGGTCGCTTACAGCGAGCAGGCGTCAACTCTTGCACTCGAAGACTCCGTCGACCTCCTTGATGAGGCAAGGGAAATCGCTGCAGAAAGATCAATGATCTACCAGCAGAACCTGCGCAACTACCATAGCAGGAGACTACACCCTAGGTCCTTCGTCGAAGGCGACCTGGTCCTGCGACTGAAGCAGCAAGGGCATCTCAAGCTCGAGTCCCCCTGGGAGGGACCATACGTGATTACAGAAGTAATCCCAGGTGGTGCCTATCGCCTTAAAGATTTAGAGACAGGAGTCTACTCCAACCCTTGGAACGTCGCGCAGCTGCGACGCTTCTACCCTTAGTCATTTTTGTTTTTTCATTGCAAATAAGGCTACTCAGCCAAGGCTACTTATGAAGGAAATATGCCCTGAGAGGCAATAATAAAGTTGTTATTATGTATTCCTTATATTTGATAGATGTTTATTTTACATTCTAGAATTGTATTGATCGGAAACATCAATACATGTGTGTTTAATAAACAAAAAGGGTTCCTAGTTATGCCTCTCTTATAGACTAGCTTGTTGATTAACAAGATGATCAAGGTTTCCTGATCATGGACATTGGATGTTGTTAATAACAAGGTCACACCATTGGTGGAATGATGTGATGAACATTCATCCGAAGTATAGCATTACAATCAAGTCATTATGTTTATATTTCTATAACTTCATACGAAGTAATCTTTATCCTTAGACCATGAGATCATGTTAATATCTAACACCGTAAGAGTATCTTGATAACATCAAACGTCACACCGTAACAGGGTGACTATAAAGATGGGTTCAGTACTACGAAGGTGTTATGTTGAGGCTCATGGATCAAGAGTGGAATTTGTCAATCCAGATGACGGAGAGATATACTTTAGGCCCTCTCGTTGATATCACATTAAGATAGCTTGCAAGCAAGTGATGTGATCACTAGAATGTTATATCACGGGAACGAGAAAAGAATGCATGTCGGTAACGAGATCAATCTAGGTATGGAGATACCGATGATCAAATCTCGGACATGTAATATGACGAGAGACAAAGGGATTTAGTTACAAGTGTAAAAGGTTCTCACAATCACAGAAGTTATCATTGAATGTGTAGGAGTCAGTACGGATCTCCAGGTCCCGCTGCTGATTATTGATCGCAGAAGGGTCTCGATCATGTCTGCATTATTCGCGAACCGTAGGGTGGCACACTTAAGAGTTACCAGACACCATTTTGGAGCACATATGTTTCAGACGAAAGAATTGCAAAGCGCAGGAATTGTTTCAGTAGAAACCGGAAATTATTTCGGGTGAAATTGCAGAAAGTGGTTCTGCATGTGATATTGAAATATTGCAAGGGGCTATATGTGAATGTTTGTTAATTAAAGTAATTAACAAAATTCTGAATAAATTTAATAAAAAGAGTTTTATTAAATGAGAGAGCATTAAATTTGGAGAAATTTAATGCATTTAAAGTGGAGACTTTAAAAGGGAATGTGAAGAGGCATTTTAATGTGGAGGGGTTACCACCACATGAATGGGGGAGGTGAGGGGTCACCCCCCATGCGCCGGCCATGGAGAGAGGGGGCACCCCCCCTCCTCCTATAAAATGCCACCCATCCCCTCCTTCATCCACACACCTCCTTGTGAAGGATCTCTCTCCCCCTCTAGAATTATTCCCCCATGGTCTCGAATTAGCGAGATACATGTTCCCGGTGGCATTTCGTCTGGAAGGAGTTGCTGCTTCCGCTGGATCGCTGGAGCGAGGAGGTGGAGGTTGTCCGGTGGCTTGAACGTGTGTGTGAGTGTGGATGCGCTGCTGAGTTGCGGCGCTCGGACTTCCTCACGATCTTGAGATCGGCAAGTGTACGACTACATCAACCACGAGTTCCTACTCGTTAACAAAACTCGTTGTCTTCGAGGGTAAGTTCTCGTTGGATGTATGTCCACCCGTTTCTTTGTACCTAGTAGATAGATCTTGGCGTGTAGTTCACACCGTCGGAAATTTTTTGTTTTCTATGCTGCGGACCCAATAGTGGTATCAGAGTCTGATCTATGCATAGGTGCTTTGCACGGGTAGTACACATATGTTTATATGTGGGCGATGATGATCATGTTATTGCATCTTCTATGTATTTTGGATATTGGTGGCATAGTGGGATGAAGCGGCCCGGACCAACCTTACATGTCATCGTACATGAGACCGGTTCCACGACTGACATGCAACTAGTTTTGCATAAGTGGCTAGCGGGTGTCTGTCTCTCCTACTATAGTCAATATCTGATTTACAACGAGTTGCTAATAACTTAGTTATCCTCGTTGTGTTTCATGTTCGTAGGTGAGAACGGTTCTATCTCCGAAAGCCCTAAGCCACGTAAAACTTGCAATTGATAAATTAGAGGCGTCTAGTTTAGATCGTTGCTGGGCTAGTGTATTGATATGGTATTGTTGTAAGTAGATGTATGATAGATACTCTTACAACACACTCAACGTGTAAGTTCCACAGACCTTGGCCTTACACACAAAGGAATGATAGAGATCATACCACGATGCAAGTGATAGAGATCAAATGCATGGACCATATCATATCACTTTACACATTAGATGTTAGCATCTTATACTGCTAGTTTGGCGCTTTTGGTAGCATTATAAGATGATCCCTCATTTAGATATCAAGATAAAAATGTGTTCTTCCTTAAGTATGCACCGTTCTATGGATCGTGTTTCGAGACATCAAGTGATGATCGGGTGTACTCGAATCTACGCTTTCATAGGAACGGGTGTAAGACAGTTTTACACACGCGAATACTAAGGTTCTTACTTGGCGAGCCTAGCATGTACAGACATGGCCTCGGAACATGGACCGAAATGTTAAGCATGAGTCATATAGTTGATATGATGCCCATATAGATGCTCGCCTTTGAAGCTACATCAATTCACGTGATGATCGGTTTTGGTGTAGTGGATTTGGTTCATGTAATCACCAAAAAGACACGAGGGATGTCGTTTTTGAGTGGGAGTTCATTAGTAATTTGGATTAGTTGAACTCAATCTATCATAAACTTAGTCTAAATAAACTTTACAAATTCTGTTGTAGATGGCACCACCTGCTTTTAATTTCAATGTGTTCATGGAGAAAGAGAAACTTGCTGCGAATGGTAGCAACTTCACCAACTGGGCTATGAATTTGAGGATTCTCCTCACTGCTGCACAAAAGCAATATGTGCTAGATGCGCCACTAGGCCCCCCACCAGCTCCTGATGCCCCTGATGAGGAAAAGAATGTCTATGTGACTCGTCAGGAGGACCACAACTTAGTTCATTGCGGCATACTGTATGGGCTAGAGCCAGAACATCGAAAGCGTTTCGAAAATGGCAATGCCTTTGATACCATGGGAGAATTGAAAATGATTTTCGATACCCATGCTTCCGTAGAGAGTTATAATGCTATAGAAAAGTTGTTTAGCTGCATGATGGAGGAAAACAGCTCCGTTAGTGAGCACGTACTCAAAATGTCTGGGTACGCCGATAAGCTTGTGTCCTTGGGAATAACGATTCCCATTGACTTAGGCATACATTGTGTCCTCCAATCTCTGCCACCTAGCTACAAGAGCTTCGTGATGAACTATAATATGCAGGGCATGAAGAAGTCTCTTCTCGAGCGTCTGTCAATGCTTAAGACTGCAGAAGTGGAATTAGGAAAGAACATCAAGTGTTGATGATCAATAGGACCAACGGTTTCAAGAAAGACAAGAAAGGCAAGCACAAGGGAAAGAAGGGTGGCAAGTCTGTTGCCACGCCTGAAAAGAAACCCCGAGCTGGCCCTAAGTTTGACACCGAGTGCTACTATTGTAAGGGGACTGGCCATTGGAAGCGCAACTGCCCCAAGTATTTGGCGGACAAGAAGTCCGGCAAGGCAAACAAAGGTATATGTGATATACATGTTATTGATGTGTACTTGACTAGTACTCGCAGTAGCACCTGGGTATTTGATACGGGACAGTTGCTAATATATGTAACTCGGTTCAGGGGCTACGAAACAAGCGACAACTAGCAAGGGATGAGGTCAGAATGCGGGTCGGCAATGGATCAAAAGTTGATGTGATCGCCGTCGGGACGCTACCTCTCCATTTGCCATCGGGATTAGTTATAAACCTAAATAATTGTTATTTAGTGCCTGCACTGAGCATGAACATTGTATCTGGATCGTGTTTGATGCAAAGTGGTCATTCCTTTAAATTTGAAAACAATGGTTGTTCGATTTATAAGAATGATATCTTTTATGGTCATGCACCTATGTTGAATGGTTTATTTCGCTGGATCTCGATAGTAATATTACACACATTCATAATGTTAATGCTAAAAAGATTAAACTTGATGATGATATGTCTACATATATGTGGCACTGTCGTCTAGGTCATATTGGCGTTAAACGCATGAAGAAACTCCATTCTGATGGACTTTTGGAATCACTTGATTTTGAATCATTTGATACATGTGAGCCATGCCTTATGGGCAAGATGACTAGAACGCCGTTTTCTAGTTCAATGGAACAGGCGACAGATCTACTGGAAATCATACATACTGATGTGTGTGGACCAATGAGTGTGTCGGCGCGAGATGGATATCGTTATTTTGTTACTTTCATGGATGATTTGAGTAGATATGGGTATATCTATTTGATGAAACACAAGTATGAAACTTTTGAAAAGTTCAAGGAATTTCAGAATGAAGTGGAAAATCATCGTAATAGAAAGATCAAATTTCTACGGTCTGACCGTGGAGGAGAGTATCTAAGTTACGAGTTTAGCACACACATGAAAGAGTGTGGAATAGTTTCACAACTCACGTCTGCCGGAACACCACAACGTAATGGTGTGTCGGAACGTTGTAATCGTACCTTATTAGATATGGTTCAATCTATGATGTCTCTGACTGACTTGCCACTGTCATTTCGGGGTTATGCACTGGAAACAACTGCATTCACTTTAAATCGGGCACCATCTAAATCCGTTGAAACGACAGCGTATGAATTATGGTTTGGAAACAAACCTAAGCTGTCATTTCTTAAAGTTTGGGGATGCGATGTTTATGTGAAGAAACTTCAACCGGATAAACTCAAACCCAAAGCGGAAAAATGCGTCTTCATAGGATACCCTAAGGAAACAATTGGGTATACCTTCTATCACAGATCCGAGGGCAAGGTTTGTGTTGCCAAGAATGGATCCTTTCTTGAGAAGGAGTTTCTCGCGAAAGGTGTGAGTAGTCGGAAGGTAGAACTCGAAGAGGTTATTGAACCTTCTCTTCATGGAATGGCGAGTGGCGCAGCATCGGAAGTTGTTTCGGAGTTGACTTCACCTGATGAAGAGAGAGCTAATGATAATGATCATGAAACTCTGAAAGAAGACACTACCGAACCTCGCAGGTCAAGCAGGACACGTGCAGCTCCTGAACTGTACGGCAATCCTGTTGTGAATTTCATGGTTGATGAAATGGATGACCCTGCGACGTATGAAGAAGCGATGATGAGCCCAGATTCCAACAAATGGTAGAAGCCATGAAATCCGAGATGGAATCCATGTACGAGAACCAAGTTTGGAACTTGGTGGACTTACCTCACGACCGAAAGGCCGTTGAGAATAAATGGATTTTCAAAAGAAAAACTGATGCTGATGGTAATGTGACCATCTACAAGGCTCGACTTGTCGCAAAGGGGTTTTGACAAATTCAAGGAGTTGACTACGATGAGACATTCTCTCCCGTAGCGATGCTTAAGTCAGTTAGGATTATGTTAGCAATTGTTGCATATTTCGATTATGAAATATGGCAGATGGATGTCAAAACTACGTTCCTCAATGGTAATATTGAAGAAGAGTTGTATATGATACAACCTAAGGGTTTTGTCAATCCTAAGGATGCTAATAAGGTATGCAAACTTCAGCGATCCATCTATGGACTGAAGCAAGCATCCCGGAGTTGGAATCTCTGCTTTGATGAGGTGATCAAAGAGTTTGGATTTGTCCAAACTTATGGAGAGGCTTGTATTTACAAGAAAGTGCGTGGGAGAAATGTGGCATTTCTGATATTATATGTGGATGACATATTATTGATTGGAAATGATATAGATCTTTTAAACAGTGTTAAAAGTTATCTAAACAGCAAATTTTCGATGAAAGACCTTGGTGAAGCATCATATATATTAGGCATTAAAATCTATAGAGATAGATCAAGGCGCCTAATTGGGCTATCGCAGAGTACATACCTTGATAAGATATTAAAGAAGTTTAATATGGACGAAAGTAAGAAGGGGTTCTTACATATGTTGCAAGGCAAGACATTGAGTAAGACTCAAAGTTCGGCTTCGGCGGAAGAAAGAGAGATGATGGATAAGATCCCCTATGCCTCGGCCATATGCTCTATTATGTATGGCATGCTATGTACAAGACCGTATGTGGCACATGCTATTAGTTTGACTACTAGGTACCAAACTAATCCAGGTTCGAAACACTAGATAGCGGTAAAGAACATCCTCAAGTACTTGAGAAGAACTAAGGATATGTTTCTTATATACGGAGGTGAAGAAGAGCTAGTCGCTAAGTGTTATGTCGATGCTAGCTTTGACACCGATCCGGATGACTCTAAGTCCCGATCCGGATACATATTTCTCTTGAACGGAGCAGCAGTTAGTTGGAGGAGTTCCAAACAACTTGTGGTGGCTGGATCAACGACGGAGGCGGAATATGTTGCTGCTTCAGAAGTGGCGCAGGAGGCGGTTTGGATGAAAGAGGTCATTACGGAACTAGGTGTGGTTCCCAGTGCGTCGGACCCAATGGTGATCTATTGTGACAATAATGGAGCCATAGCCAACGCAAAGGAACCGAGGTCTCACAAGAATTCCAAGCATATTAAGCGCCGGTTTCACTCCATCCGCGAGCATGTCAAGGATGGAGATATAAAGATTTGTAAAGTACACACGGACCTAAATGTAGCAGATCCGTTGACTAAAGTTCTCCCTAGGGCAAAACATGATCAACACCAGAACTCCATGGGTGTTAGATTTATCACTATGTGAACTAGATTATTGTCTCTAGTGCAAGTGGGAGACTGAAGGAAATATGCCCTGAGAGGCAATAATAAAGTTGTTATTGTATATTCCTTATATATGATAGATGTTTATTTTACATGCTAGAATTGTATTGATCGGAAACATCAATACATGTGTGTTTAATAAACAAAAAGGGTTCCTAGTTATGCCTCTCTTATAGACTAGCTTGTTGATTAACAAGATGATCAAGGTTTCCTGATCATGGACATTGGATGTTGTTAATAACAAGGTCACACCATTGGTGGAATGATGTGATGAACATTCATCCGAAGTATAGCATTACAATCAAGTCATTATGTTTATATTTCTATAACTTCATACGAAGTAATCTTTATCCTTAGACCATGAGATCATGTTAATATCTAACACCGTAAGAGTATCTTGATAACATCAAACGTCACACCGTAACAGGGTGACTATAAAGATGGGTTCAGTACTACGAAGGTGTTATGTTGAGGCTCATGGATCAAGAGTGGAATTTGTCAATCCAGATGACGGAGAGATATACTTTAGGCCCTCTCGTTGATATCACATTAAGATAGCTTGCAAGCAAGTGATGTGATCACTAGAATGTTATATCACGGGAACGAGAAAAGAATGCATGTCGGTAACGAGATCAATCTAGGTATGGAGATACCGATGATCAAATCTCGGACATGTAATATGACGAGAGACAAAGGGATTTAGTTACAAGTGTAAAAGGTTCTCACAATCACAGAAGTTATCATTGAATGTGTAGGAGTCAGTACGGATCTCCAGGTCCCGCTGCTGATTATTGATCGCAGAAGGGTCTCGATCATGTCTGCATTATTCGCGAACTGTAGGGTGGCACACTTAAGATTTACCGGACACCATTTTGGAGCACATATGTTTCATACGACAGAATTGCAAAGCGCAGGAATTGTTTCAATAGAAACCGGAAATTGTTTCGGGTGAAATTGCAGAAAGTGGTTCTGCATGTGATATTGAAATATTGCAAGGGGCTATATGTGAATGTTTGCTAATTAAAGTAATTAACAAAATTCTGAATAAATTTAATAAAAAGAGTTTTATTAAATGAGAGAGCATTAAATTTGGAGAAATTAAATGCATTTAAAGTGGAGACTTTAAAAGGGAATGTGAAGAGGCATTTTAATGTGGAGGGGTTACCACCACATGAATGGGGGAGGTGAGGGGTCACCCCCCCCCCCCCATGAGTTGGCCATGGAGAGAGGGGGCACCCCCCCTCCTCCTATAAAAGGCCACCCATTCCCTCCTTCATCCACACACCTCCTTGTGAAGGATCTCTCTCCCCCTCTAGAATTATTCCCCCATGGTCTCGGATTAGCGAGATACATGTTCCCGGTGGCATTTCGTCTGGAAGGAGTTGCTGCTTCCACTGGATCGCTGGAACGAGGAGGTGGAGGTTGTCCGGTGGCTTGAACGTGTGTGCGAGTGCGGATGCGCTGCTGAGTTGCGGCGCTCGGACTTCCTCACGATCTTGATATCGGCAAGTGTATGACTACATCAACCACAAGTTCCTACTCGTTAACAAAACTCGTTGTCTTCGAGGGTAAGTTCTCGTTGGATGTATGTCCACCCATTGCTTTGTACCTAGTAGATAGATCTTGGCGTGTAGTTCACACCGTAGGAAATTTTTTGTTTTCTATGCTGCAGACCCAACAACTTAGCCACACATTATACCTCGTACTACCCTGCGAATAAATAAAGCTAAGTGCCCAAAACTCTGTGTTTTCTTTTATTCTTTGCAAATTATCCACTCGAGGGCTGCGCCACCCTATACACATGTTTTCTACGAACTAACGCGATATCCTGAGTAGCTAGCACACCAACCGAAACCCTTGATAAACACCAACCCAGTTGCAACGCACCTGACGGGTTGGCAAGGGGCTGAGATAAACATAAGTCAGGCTAACGAAAAGGAATCGCATAGTGCAACGCACTCGCAAAACATACACACTAGCAAGCTCTTTATATACATCAATATTAATCAATTATACACAAGCATATATATAAACTTTACAACACTGGTACAACTATGTGCAGGATGCAAACTAAACTACTATTGCAGCAAAAGAACGTTGGTATGCTCCTCGAAAAACTCGACGATCTCCTCCGCTGGGCGATCCACCGCCTGGTAGTGCGGAACCATGTTCCAAGTCGAACCTACTGGCGGCGCTGGTGGTCCAGCCGCAACTACTGCAACTTCCACATCAGGCCTGTTCAGTCGCACCAGCGACTGAGCAGCCTTGGCACCAGCCACTAACTGTTGTTGTACACACTCGCGGACCGCACCCAAGTCCTGGAATTTAGCAAGAAGGGACAGCAAGCTCGATGGAACAACGTCCAACGAGAACATCGTCTAGTAAATATTCTTCAAGCATGATTGCGACTTCTTCAAGACGTGCAGCACTCGCGACGCATGATCCTGCAGGGTCGCCAATGCGATTGCGCGATCATGATCCACCCAGAAGTATCCACTCGCCTAAAGCTGCCCTTGGGTCAGGTCATTCATGCGAATAGCAATCCTATCCTTCTCATCATGTGGATGGAGCGCACTAACAACTATACCAGGCAAAGGCAGAAGTATGAAGACAACGAACTACATCGAGTGACTACAAGGAAAAGATAAGAAAAGTAACATTTGAATTGGTCGCCTAGCTGCGTCACCTCCCCCAGCAGATATTGTTCTCGGGCGATGGCTTTCTCCGCCCTTGATTTCCATACATCCGCATTACCGCGGAGCACGGGCAATTCACGCTCCAACTGCTTCATGCGGTCACGAAGTCGCGAGAGCAGAGACAGCTCATCCACCCTTGAGCGCGGTGGCTCCAAGGTGTCATGAGGGGGTGGCAAATCCCGAGGTTCCCACAAAGGATTACTCGATGTGCCCTATCACAATTCAAGCAAGAGACGATAAGAAGACCAAGGCGAAGCACAGAAAAAAGATTCGAGTGCATTCAAGACCAATAAAAGTATCAGCAGATACACTCGCCAAAAGGCATGTCTTCAACAAAAGAAATATGCTATTTAATTATTACAAGGCGCGACTACTGAGGAGCAACTGGCTTCTTCGACTTAGACTTCGGTTTTGGGGGCCTCATCGAGTCTGTGGCAGTATCAGAAGTCACAGACTTCCCGCCGGCCCCCGACGTCGCAGTCTTCGCGCCTTCTTGGCTCGCTAAATCTCCTCAGAGTACTTCGCAACTGTATTAATCAGCTGCGGCCTGTACTTGCCACAAGCAGTTGCGAAAGGAGCGAAGACTACCTGCTGGCCATCCGTGCCGATAGGCATCGCCTTGGAAACCGCTACAGGATCAACTTTGACTCCGTGGGCTTGAACCATTGCGAGTGACATTGAAGCACCAGCCGCACGGAGTGAGTTCTTGAAGCTCGCCGGAATGCCCCCGGCAAGGACTCCACCAGCTCATCTATATTTTCGATCAGCTCAGCCTTGGGCGCCAGCTCCTCCCGAAGGCGACTAAGCACGCCCTTGGTATTGGCGAGCGTCACTTGCACAGTAGCGCTGCGGTCTTCGACTGCTAAAATGGAGCCAGCCAACGCATCATCGCGACGGAGTGCCTGTGCGTCAAAGCTCAAACCGCTGGCATCTACAAAAGAAACAAGCATCAGCACAAAAGTCAGCACGGCAGCAAATGCGAAAGAAAAGACACGACGGAAACTTAGACAAGGGCATACCTGAGAGAGCCTTGGCAATCGAGAAAAGCTGTTCTTCGAACATCTTCTCCCTATCTGCTATGGAGGCGCATAGATCCTCTTCGCGTTTCCGCGATTCGTCCAGCGCCGTGATCGCATCATCACGACTCTTCACAGCCACGACGAGCATCTTTTCCAGGGAGGCGGCATCGCGAAGAAGTGCATTATGCTCACCTGAAAAACAAACAAAGGATAGAATGTCAGTCGAATATATCACAAGGATGTAGAAGAAAAAGTAAAAACACTCACTTTCAACCGCACGATGGCGATTATCCAGCATTACATGCTAGCGACCCATCGCCAGCACCTGCTCCGCCAGGTGAGTGGCTTCCTTCACAAGGAGCTGTAATAAAGGAAACAGTAAAGGATCAGCAGATGGCATAGATAAAAATTTGACTACAACATCAAAAGAAGAGATACTACACGTACATGATCCTCCAATGACTCCGAAGTTGATTGACGCGCAGACATCCGATGCTCCACATCGGGTGGAGAACTTGATGAATTATGCCCGGAGTGGGCCGCCAATGGAGGGGAAGGAGCGCGTTCAACCTCTTTCTTGGCCTTGGAGGTTGTGACTCCAGATTCCTTCACAAATTGGACGTCGCCAGAAGATGACAACGCCGGCTGACTGAAGACCAAAACCAGCATCAAGAGAAGGCAACTCGAAAAGAAGAACCAAAAGGAAAACTTTTATACTTACCAATCAAACTTGTCAAAATCGAAGGTTTGGTCCCCCGACTCTGACGATGACTCCTTCGGCAGTCGCATCTTCTTATGGGAAGGTGGCGCCACGGCACTCACAGGAATGGTCGGTATCGGTGACTCAACACCAACAACTGCACCTTACGGAGTAGAAGGAGACGATGCATCTGAATCCTCGCTGCGCGAACGCTTGTGAGTGTCCGGACTACCCGACTCGGGGGCTTCCTCCTCCACATCAAATGGGACGGTCGACTCTGACTCGTCCTCTTCCAAGGCTTCGCGAGGGATAACCCCCTCAAGTAGAGGGGGCATACAGGGTGACACCCTCCAATCCTGCATACAGAGAACAAATTAGCACAAACCAAGCAAAGAGAAGCATTCGACAAATAAAGCTACTTCGTAGCACAATCATACCTCAGGAGGAGGATTAGCATCATCGAATTGCGGCACGACTGGTTCACTAGGGAGCACATCCTTGGCGGTGTACTTGGTGACCAATCGCACCCTCTTATCTACCTCACTTGCGGAAATGCCATTGGTAGATACGCGAGTGACATCGTCCGCACCAGCCCACTAGAACATAGGGTGGACTCTGGCCTGCAGGGGCTGGACGCGATGGTACAATCATGAGCGAATAAGGGTGCAGCCTCCCTCCTCTTTACCCATGCGACTCTCGAGGTCGCAGTCGCGCTCGTACAGCACATCTGTCTCCGCGGACTCGCCGGGCATCACTATGTTCTTCTAGGACCGCCTCCTCTTGCACGACGTCACGGGATCGAAGGGCGCGAGTCCGAAGTGGTCTCCATCGGCCCTCTGGTCGCGGATGTAGAACCACTTGTCCCTCCACCCTTGGACGGACGCCATGAGCTTGATGTCGAAGTAGGTGACGGAGGAGTCGACGTAGATACCGCAACCGCCTACATCATAGACTACGGAGCCAAACGTTGATTGGCGTTTCAGCTTGAAGAGACGCTTAAAGAGACCAAAGCCGGCTCGATTCCGAGCCAGCACTCGCAAAGAGTAATGTAGCAAGCTACATGGAGGATGGAGTTGGGGGACAGCTGATGCAGCTGGAGCCCATAGAAACAGAGAAGTCCCCTGAAGAAAGGAAGCAGGGGCAACGAGAGACCGCGGATGATGAACGCTAGGAACATCACCCGAAAGCCAGCAGGCGGAGAGGGGATTACCTCGTTGCCAGGGACGCGCGCGTCAGCAACTACAGCAGACAAAACTCCATCTTGGCGTAGAAGACGGAGCTCAGAGGACTTGATCACGGATGCGCGCCACGCGCCATTGGTGACGCGAGTGCCCGCGCCTTTCTTATTCTCGGCGACGGCAGCGCTGGTGCCCACAGCGGTGGAGCTGCCCTTCTTCTTGGCAGCAACAGTGGTGGCGGCAGATTCCGCCGCGGCACCTCCCTTCTTCTTCCCCATTCTGCGGTGGCGGTGTGACCGAAGAAAGTAACTGGGGAATATGCGCAGCTGGTCCAGCGCCACGAGAAAGATGAGCACAAAGGAGCAGAGGAGCAGCAGCAATGGCGATGGAGGCAAAGGCAGAGAAAAGAAGCAGATGTGAAAATTTACCATCGCAGCATCGCTACTTAACCCCCTAGAAGATGCAATCTAACGGCCAGGAAAAACCCTATCAGACACGTGGCGCTCATCGTGATCGACACATGGAAGACATGAAGCGTGAACCATCCCCCACTACCCCAATACGCGCGGAAATCGAGGAGGCGCAGTTAAAATAGAGATTATGCACGCCCGGTCAAGTCAGAGTCAGAAAGTGGGACCCACTGCTCGTCACGTCCTGTCAAACTCGCTCACACGGGCAACTGAGGTCATCACATCGTCAGCACTGACGTCTTCCAAAACTATGCCGCAGAAGACTTCGACTACTTTAGTCCTTGCTCGAGTCTTCGACTCCACCAAGAACTCAGGGGTTACTCCCATAAGGAGTGCTGGTCTCGCACCCTACGATTTTTTCTTTTCTTTTTTACAGGAACGTTGACAATCAAAGCAAACCCAACCACTCGAATCCGCAATTCGACTATGGACATGGGTTACTCCCATAGGGAGCGCCAGAAACAAATTCGACTGAAACAAGCAAACAAAAGATGACAGCAGTCGCAAAAGTTCTTTAGTCCCTACCTGAGTCATCGACTCAACCAGGCACTCAGGGGCTACTCCCATAGGGAGCGCTGGTCGCGCACCCTATGATTATTTGTACATTGTACTGTGTGTTGATAACATCCACACTCAAGGTTTATGGCGACACCGCCTCATATTTTCTCTACAAAGAGACTGCGTCTCCTGGGTCACCCGAATCATCTCCGCGATGACCAAAAATTCGGATGCCGCGCTTGCAGCGTGAAGGTAAGACCTGAATAAGGCCTGGTACCGCATTTCCTGCGCACTACTAGAAATATATCCGTGCCTACAGGTATGATGAACATGCCTTGACGGACGCGTCGAGGCTCACATCCATATACTGGAATTCGACTCCTGTAAGACCTCCGCGGCTTGAGTCGAATTACACCAACACTTTTCCGGATTCGAGTCCGAGGACTCGAGTTCGAGTAGATTGCGTTGTTTTACCCTAAGGTAGTTAACTGATATCGATACCTCGGTTAAATCAGGCACGCACATCAACAGTCCCTATGACACAAACAGAATAGTTGAAATATACTCATCCATGCACTCGAAAAGCTTCATAAAGTCCCCAGTCGAATCTACGATTCCTCTGGACACTCGGGGGCTACTGACATGGGTATACCCTACAGGTACTCGAGCTTGGTATATACGGCCTGGATACAGCGGGAGCCCACGGTGTCGCCAAGGCCCAAATAGAGAACTCGAGTAGCCTGCGGACTCTTGATTGCTTGAAGAGCAAGAAGAAGGTAAAGATAGAAAGTTCAAAGGGAAAAACCCTAACCTGTAACCGACTCGACCTGCTACCCGAGACCTGGCCTATCTATATAAAGGCTAGGAGGGGGCGGCGAGGAGGACACACGCAACCCTAGTTTCCACAACCTTCGCTAGATTACATCTGCGCACCATTGTAATCCTCGATTCCTTCAATAATTCCACGAGCAGACAAGCAGGAGTAGGGACCTCTACGAGGCCTGAACCTGGGTAAATCTTCGAGTCCCTTGTGTGCTTGTTTGCTAGCTAATAGATGTCTCCAGCGCTCCCTCCTTCTCCAAAACCCAAGTCCATAACAATGGGCATTGATGAGTTAAACCCTCGTCAAGTATAGATATGGTTGGAGGGTAATAAGCCTAGTGGTGGCTTCATCTGAGTTGGTGGCATAAAGAAAAGATGATGCCAAAACTGAAGCTAGTAAAGAAGATATGGTCATGTTAATTTCAAGGGGTCAAAACCTACATGGGAAACTAGGTAGATCAACTCCATTTTCACAAACAAGGATGTGGGATGAAAGAGTACATCACGAAGAAGCGAATGGTGTAGGTGCATTGCTCTAGATGCAAGAGTAAGGGCTTTAGTAGTATCTCCAAAATTAAACCTATTAATAGTTTAGAAGACAGGTCTAGAGTTGATTTATTAGGATTTTATTCTAGGGCTTTGGGACTATGGCTTGGAGCGGAATGACCTTGGTTTGAGTTCAAATGGTCTCTTTTGAAGTTTGCATCAAGAGGAAGGTTCTAGCTGCTGAATATTATGAAGCCTACAAAACCTTGAGGGATTGGTAGGTTCCAAGTTAGTATGGCTTTAAGAAGCAGATGGAGTGATAGAGTAGTTTGTCTAGAGTGGACATAAACTAAGGAAATTCATGACATGTTTAGAAGGTTCTACACATAAGGCCAAGGACTGAATCTTTTAACCCTGCCATAGTCATATTAATGACTAGTCTACAAAACCATCAATGATAAGTGGGTGGATGATGGATCTGATCAAGGGCATGTTCATGGTTGGCAAGTACACATAGAAAAGTCAATAAAAGGCTAGGTGCATGGCCTCAAACCACACAAGAAGGGTTTTAGTTAAGCCTCATAGAAATGAATCTGATAACCAGAGAGAAGGTAGATCTAGTGTAGGCATATTAGGGTTTTGATGGTTGAGTTAGAGTTTAATGTTGATGACAAGTGGATTGGTGTTTTATAGAAGATCAAGACAATCCAGGTGATTAACTAGTCATCACATCACCACAAACCATCTTACTCTAAGAAGATCAAGGCAATTTGTCTTGTTGAGCAGATCAGGGCAATTTATCTTAACAAGCGGGTCAAGACAATTCATACTCACCGCACAATAATGAGGTACAAGCACTCTCAAGCACTCCATAACAGCTTTTGAGATAGAATCTTTGAAAAGAGATGACGAGGGTTTTAAGTTTGATGGGGAAGAGAGTGTCCTTTGGTACTTCTACCAAGAGAACAGAGAAATAGCTTCAACGAGGTTTTATAAAAGCTTGTGAACAAAGTGATTTGTGAAACTCTATTTTTTGAAATCAGGTGGAGACATTACCATATAGGTCTCTTAGGTTTTGTAAAGAAGTTTTTAGGTGGAAACAAAATCTCCTTTATAAAGTCACCTTGGTTCCTTTCTTTTGAAAAGTCAAAACAAGAAGGAGTTGAAGTGAAACAAAGATTATGCTTTAAGGAAATAGTTTTAGTACCTTGGGAAAATTATGGTTTGGGTTGATCACAACATAAGATCAAGCAAGAGAGTAGGAAAATAAAGCAAGCAAACTAAGGCAACATTTCCCAATAAAAAGTTTTTGTTCCCCCTAAGTTTTCCACTTTGGACACTTAAATAAGGTTACCGAAGTCAGGGTGTTACACACAACTTTGAGGAACATCGGCGGGGCGAGAAGGAGCCGCTCCGGGTGGAGCTTAGGAGCACGTGGTCATGTGCCGATGGCGTGGTGCAGAGCTACCTACGACAGAGGTCAAGATGCTCGAGCGAGGTGAAGGCGTTCGAAGTAGAAAACAAAACATTCCTAGCTAGCGCAACACCAATGCCAAGATCTATCTATGAGTTAATGCAGTAATGGGAGAGACAATTTCGACGACATACCCTTGTAGGCCAAAAGCGTTTATGTTCGTCGGAACATTGGTGATGTAGTTGTACTCGTAGCCGACCTTGAGGTCGCGTTTCTTCTTGCACGTGACCTCATGGTCCTTGCACGACAGCTCTGGTGCCACAACTGGTAGCACCTCCGTGGTCTCACACACGAACGGTGTTTGGCGATGACTCTCGTTCTCCCTGATCCAGCCGCGTGCGGAAGTAGACCTTCTAGAACTAGGATCCAGCAACGCGACAGCGTGTCAGGGTGGTGTCGTCTCCGACGTGCGCAACTCTTCTTGGAAACACACTCACGAGATCCAATGAGAGAGAGAGAAGGGAAAATTCTCTAAGGAAATATGCCTTAGGAAATTCCCAATTTATTTGTTATGTTTTCCTCTCCCTTTCCCATCTATATAGGTGGAACGGAGGGACGCCGACCTTCCCAGCTAGCAATGTGGGGATAAAGGAGGAGGGAGGGGAGGAGCGAGACCAAGAAAGGAGGGGCTGGCCAGGTGGCCTTTGGGCAGCTCCTTCTTGGGCCTTTTCCCTCCGGGGATTTGGCCCATTAGAGAAGTTGCCCATTAAAATTAATATTATTATTATTATTAATTCTAATAATTAATATTAAAAACATATTTAACATTTCCCAATGATCAAAACTCCCTTTTGATCGCTCTGAACAACTTCGGACTTTACCCGAAACACTTCTAATTTTCTCTCTTCTTTCCATCGGTGATCCCACGATTCCGTAATGATCTCAAAGCATCGTAGAACCCTTAAGTGTGTTACCCTATGATTCGGGAATATCACAGACATGATCGAGAACCCTCTCATATCAATGACCATCAACGGGATCTGGATGCCCATAATGACCCATGTGCATTCCATGATGCATTGTCGTTTGAACCATAAACTCCGAGTCCAATTCCATTTGTCTCTTTGATACATAACTTGTTAGAGATTTGATCATTAGTATCAACACACTAGTCTCATTACTAACAATTCTACTTACTCATTATCACGATATTGTGTCCCCATGACCTAGTCATTTGTTGCAGCTTTTTGGATACAATCTCACGGAGTGGACTCAGTGTATCTTCCCGTCACATGGGTGAACAAATCCCAATCTTGATACATACACCTCAACATTTCCCTCTGGAACATCCAACATACACCTTTATGATCACCCTATTACAGTGTGACAGTTGATGCAGTCTAAGCAGCCGTGGGTGACAGTGATTAGATATGATCTCATGGTCTGAGGAGAAGGTCACTTAGTTTCTAGCTATTGCAACGATAAACCATGTGACTTGATCACGTCAAAATACTTTTATCATGCCCATCACAGCATTCACCTATGATATGACTTCATTGTCAACTGGCGAAAATACTCCATAATCAGGAAACCGTGATCATCGGTTGCCCAAATGAACTAGTTGTATAGAGGCTAAAAGGGACTTGGTTTGTTTATATACCACACATGTATCAGTGTTTCTGCTTAATGCAGTTATAGCACATTATAAATCTATTATAAACTAATTGAGATATGATAATAAAACTCATTTATTATTTGCCTCTAGGGCAGACCTCCTTCACGTGGGAGGAAAGACGGCGTGCTGGGGTCGAGGCAGCTCAGTCAGCGGCGTGCAGAGCTTGGAGAGACGACGGGGGATGCAAGGCTCCGCGTAGAAGCGACGAGGACATGACCATTGGCGTGGGAGCGATGAGGAAGGGGGCCTCCTGGCCGCGGGAGGTGGAGTCGATGGGGCGATGGCGCGAAAGAGTGAGAGGGCGGCGGCGCGGGAGACGAGATTGGGGAAGATTCGATCGGGCTAGGTGGGATAGGGGTCGCGTGCGTGGTGTTCTGCAGGTGTGTGTGTCGTGGGGGCTAGGTATGGGTCGGGTGGGTTCATGTCCGCGTGAGTGTGTCGTCGTGTGAATTTGTGTTGGGTCTGGTGTTGCGTCTTGTGTGGTGTGTGTGTGGTTACAAGGTGCGTCGTGTGCGCGCGTGCGTGTGTGCATGAGGTGCGTGCGGCGGCGGGTGGTGGGGAGTGGAGCGTGTGCTAGGATTAGGTTTAGGTTTAGTTGTTAGGTTGGTTTGGTCTGGGTTGGGTTACCGGGGTGGTAGGTGGACTGGCCCAACAGCTGGGCTGCCTAAAACTGTTATTTTTTATATAAACCATTTTGCAAATAGTTTTGGACAAACCAAAAAATATCTAGAAAGATCTGGTTTTTAATTTGAATAATCGGAGGGGATGTTGTAGAAAATAAAAATAAGATTTTTTGATAAAACATTTTTATCGATAAATATGTATGATGATGAAAAATACTCCTAGAAACAAGTAAATTTTAATTTAGGTTTTTTCCGCTGTGCTACACTCACCCCCGGCAGCCCCTACGTGCTGAGCGGACGGGCGGGAGGGGGGCGACGAGGAGATGCCTGATCTGCCGCCGGAGGTCGGGAAGGACGACTGGGATTGCTTTATAGTAGAGAACTTTTGTCACGACAAGAGCTGAGCAACCGTAGCACCGGCCCGATGAGACTGAAGCTTCTTCAGATACTCCACCGCCGTGACAACGTCCGGTATCACCTCCTTCGCCGTATCGGTTTCCCCAAACCGCCTCACCCACGCGGCCAAGAGCGGAGCCTTGCCCTCTTCAATGACCACCACGCCGAACATCTTCTGCAGCGCCTCGAACCAGAGCAACTGTGAACCGAGCACGAGGTCGAGGTACCCGACGGAGTCACCGCCGAAAAATGCCTTCCCGTTCGAGCACTTGCGGAACGCCTCCTCCAAGTGGCCTATCGCTGTGAGCGTGTCCTGGACCTTCTCCGCCCTCTCCTCCTCCGTCGCCGCCCACATGATGCCTACCCAAGCAGGCAAGAGCTGCAAAGAGGACACCACGACTTGGTGGCACCGGTTCAAACTCAAACACTACCAGAGACGAAAAGATGTCTGGGGCAAAACACACAGGAACCACCTTGCTGTCGGCGTAGTCGGCCCAGAAGCGAGCATCGCCGCGCTCGTAGGGGTCGGTGGGGAGGATAGATGGGCCCGTGGCTGCCCACACCTCGTCGACGTACTGCACGATGACCAGCGACTCGCAGATGGGCTTGCCGTCATGGATGAGCACCGGGACCTTCTTGTGCACCGGGTTGGACATGACGAGCAGCTCGCTCTTGGTGAACAGGTCCTGCTCCATGTACTCGTAGCCGATGCCTTTCAGCTGCAGGGCCATGCGTACACGGACCACGAACGGGCTCACCGTCAAGCCGAGCAGCTTCAGACCTCCTTCGCGTGTCATTGTTTTGTTCTCTGTCTGTTTTCCCCTTGCTCTTATCTGTGCAAGATCGACTCATCGGCATCAGAGTCTTTGACGTTTACATGCCTGCGTGCGTCACCAGTGAGTGACGCAGCCTGGGATAGAGGTACACTAGTTGTGCACAAAGTGATGTTTTCATCTAAGCGGGGTCCAATATCTAGCCACGAGTGGATGGTGTGGCTCTGCAAGTCTGTGGATAACTCGATCCACATGCATGGTGGGACACCTTGCCCATATATGTGATCTACCTTGTGTACTGGCTGGAGTAGGTACCATTTGACTGCTGTACAAATATTCTAGTATCATCTGGCTAGCGGTTCGGCTTAACAGACTACCGCGCTACTAATATTGTGAAACCACACACACAAAATACATAAGTGCAGTTCAAAACTTCAAATAACAACGTATAGCCGCGAAAAAAAAATAGCAACGTAATTTATGCCAAGAAAAACATGTAAAAAATTGATGCCATGTCCATCCTTTATTACACACGAAGAACATGTTCTGAAGTACATGTTCGATTTGCCACATAGTGACATAGACCTAGTTGGCAACCGGAGCAGAGCCTAAACGACCCATAAGCTTCTTAGCGAATTCCACCGCCTTGTCGGCCTCCGGCATAACCTCCCTCGCCGCCTCGGTTCCTCGGAAACGCTCCGCCCAGCTGGCCAGGAGCGGGGTCTTGTCCGCGACAATGAACGTGACGCCGAACAGCCCGCGCAGCGCCTCGAACCACAGCAGATTGCATCCAACCACAAGGTCGAGGAACCCGACGGAGTCGCCGGCGAAGAAAGGCTTCCCGTTGGAGCAGTGGGCCAAGGCCACTTCCAGCTGCTCGACCACGGCAAGCGTTTCCTTCACCTTCTCCGCCCTCTCCTCCTCGGTGGTCGCCTTGAGAAGGCCTAGCCAGGCAGGGAACAGCTGCAAGCAGGGCAGGAAGAGAAACCATGTCCATGACCCTGGCCCCAATTTTCAAACAGAGGAGAAAAGCGTGGAAAAAAATGGACGCATACCTTGTCGTCGACGTAGGCGACCCAGAATCGGGCAGCGGCGCGCTCGTAGGGGTCTGCGGGGAGGATGGAGGGGTCTGCGGCCCAGACCTCGTCGATGTACTGAAGGATGATCTGGGACTCGCAGAGCGGCACGCCGTTGTGGATGAGCACGGGCACCTTCTTGTGCACAGGGTTGTACTTGAGGAGGAGCTCGCCCTTGTCGAGGATGTCCTGCTCGATGTACTCGTAGCTCACGCCCTTCATCTGCAGAGCCATGCGGACGCGGAGCACAAATGGGCTCACCAGAAGGCCGAGTAGCTTCACATCTCCTTCGCCTGCCATTCTAGCTCTATGTTACTCTCCCTTGCTCGGTTGCTCTGGGTATGCGTCGTTCTGGCGGGTGTCTATATATGAGTGAAGGATCAATCGTTGTTGAGAAAAGGTACTAGTGGTTGATTATTACTCTGTTCCTACGGTGGTAATATCGTTGAGTATGCAATTTATCAGTGACTGTGGACAACAGCATTATTGCTGGTAACGATCTGTTCGCACTGACGTGGGGACACAACATGCAGTAACCTAGAGCGGCGCAGATTTCGTACCGTGTCTTCAGGATATTTTATTCAGTCCATAATCATCTTCCATCACCCGTTTCTTCCTGTTCGAGGGAAAACAAATCTGTCGGTGGACGCCGTACTGACTAGAGGCCTCTAATAAGATTACTGGTACTGGTCATCTCTCCATTGTGTAAATGTAGGTTTTTGGGCAAATAGATGATGCATTGTCTTCGGTCCATACTATAAAGGTAGGGGAAAATAATTCTGGGAAAATAGGAAAAAAAATAGTGTAGATTAACTCATTTTTCTCTTAACGTAGACACTAAAAGACTTTTAGATATATACATTAAAAAAATAAAACATTATCTATTGTAGAACGGAGAGAATATCACAAAACGGACACGAGTATCACACCCGCCACAGAAGGCTGAGCCACGTATCATCTGATGGCTTACAAGTTGCAACGTCATTCTCAACGGCTCTTTTCCACGCTCACCGGGCTTGACTCGACATCACCAAAACGTGTGCTGCTACCAGCAAGGCGATGGCGTTGAACTACGACGTACTCAGGCAGGGGGGAATGGAACGATGAGGCGCGCGGGGCGGTGAACCCCAGCGGTTTCAACCGTTTCTCGGGAACTCAGCACTGCCGAGTTTGAGATTCACAACTGGGTATGACTGAGGGGCTGTTTCTGTTTGAGGTGGGCAGTACCGGAGGAAGCCGATCCGACCTACCAAACAGCGAAAAGTGGGCTGAGATAAGATTTTCTGGATTGCCCCGGCCTACCAAACACGTCTTTAAGCTCGCCAATGCACTAGCAACTTGGTCTTAGCCAAACCACCGCAGATCCTTCGCGGGAGGGTAAAGATGGAAGTTGGTAAAATTTAGCTACCCTCTACCCTCTTCGGTACTCCCTTTGATCCTAATTAATTTTCTCAGATTTATCTAAATTCAATATGAGAACATTAATTAGGATCGAGGAGTACAACGAAATGAACTAAATTTTTTTTAAATCATAACTTTTTGAGAAATCTAGCTTGTTCATCTGTTTGTAATAGACTAAATAAGACGGTACCCTAAAGGTTTCAAACTGCCATCTCTACGGGAGGGCGACTCGGCTGGGTTTCCTCGCTGTCGCCGTGGAAGGATGCTCGTGGTCAGCGGCGGAGATGCACTCGAAAAGTAAGACGGATAAAATTAAATAGGTGTGTCTAATTCTCAGTCGATTAAAGTGATGTCATGCAATCATAGTTGCGAGGCTACCTGTAAGTGTAAAGGTCCTAGTTGCAGCCCCACTTGCGATAAAAACAGTACGATTGCAACCGAAAATCTCACTTGCAACACCTTTTGCAACTCACATGACGCATGAATCGTGATGCAAGTTCAGTGGATTAGAAGCTAACTAAGCTTTGAATTAATTCTCAGTCGACTACGGAAAATTAGCAAAACCCAAATTAAATAGAGTTAGCAGTTAATGGATTGCACTTTAACGGTTTATACGCAAAAAAATCTGGGTTGGGCAACCGTCGTTTGGTGGGGCTCATGCCCCCTCTGTGCAGTGGACGCGGGACACAAATGACCATTGGCGGTGGTGGTTGCCTGTCGCATTGGGTCGTGCACGGCGTGTGTCTAGTGTTGTTGACCATATCAGTGTGACCATGGTTGAGGACGTCGGGAGACGCATCGCGGACCAAAATGATGGGATGATGGTAGAGGACGCTAGGGCAAGGGCCTTGAGGGAGGACATGCCCATTTGGCGAAATTGCTTAGGTCCAGCTCCTACCCTCTCTCATCCAGAAGAATGCATGGTAGAAGGTGCGACAAATAAATGTTGATCCACGTAGAGATAAACAAAACTTTTTATCTATGTGGTGCTCCCAAGATCTAGTCAAGGTAGAAAGTCACGAGGATTACCACTAAACGCGTGGGTGCGGATTACTGATGAAGTGTGTTAGTTGATGCAGTGCAGTCCCACGATGCAATCCAATCACAGGATCATCGAAGTGCTGAACCTACAACTTGTTGGTATCCACACGTAAGAGGAGGAGCGTCGGCGGTGGACTGTTAGGTCCGGTACGGCGGCTGAACTAGAATGGGTTTAGTGATGGGGATAAGCTAAATGGGTATCACCATTGCATGTTTCTCTAATCCGGATAACCCGGGTGGCCCATAGTTAGTACCATGGCCCATGGCCTGCTGGGCGGCCCAGTTAGACGGATCCAGAAGGGAGGCCCACGCCGGATCCAGGAAGGCTACGATGTTGTCACCGACCTACTCGGAGCCTTGGAGTACAAGACACAAAGACTAGTTAGTATTAGCGTAGAACTTTGTAACCTATATGGCAAGGTCCTTTCCCTGTAACCCTAGGTTCTGGCGCCTTTATAAGCCAGGCATGTGGGATTCTTTAGGGCACGATTCATAACACCTCGCACAGTGAACCGATCCCTGTAACTCGGCGTATTGCCGTTATAGTGATTTATAGCAAGAGTAGAGTTCCGCCACCATCGTGGGACTTGAACCTAGGTAAGTTGTGTTACCTCGTACCCGTCAACTCACCGCCTTATCTCACCTCTCTAAACACGCTCTATGAGGACCCCTCCATGGCGTACTCGTCGGCAATACCACGACAGTTGGCGCCCACCATGGGGCAAGAGGTGCTTCAAGCTCTACACCGGGCGAGATCCAATATCTTTGCGGGAGTCGGCAACACCATAGCCATTGGGCATGTTCTATTCTCCGACAACATTCTGATCATCCCTCCGGACGAGTTCTGGATCTCGGTGAAGACGAACCCCACCCATTGTTCCGTTGTTCCAATCGGGGAAATCCACACCTTCATCGGCGAAACTGACTCGGGTCCTAGCTCCCAAGAAGTCATAGATACGTCAAGCCCCGCACGGACCTCCTCCAGGAAGGACACGTTCACGGAAGGATCGGGCTCAGATCTCTCTTCGGAGTTTGCCGGCTCATATCAGAAAAATTCAAGGCCCACCCAAACCGCCCATGTGTAGGATATAACGGTGGAAGGACCCCGCAGATCCACTTGGCTTCCCCCGAGTGTTCGAGAAGCAGAGGCAACACTTTGTCGGTGTCGTCACCATCTTCGATCTGGCTAGATGTGTCTAGAGGACAGGGGAATCCCTCGGGATTACCTCGCCATATGGATGAGGGTGAGGGAAACCCTAGATGGTGACCGCATCGACGAACTTGTTTACCACTTCGTGGAAGGTCTTACGCCCGGGACACTCCTCCGGGATACGCTCAGGAGGTGACAGGCCGCCGGCTTGCTTACCCTCATTGAGATGATCGCAATTAATAATAGTTTTGTTGACGCCAATGAGGAAGCTGAGGCCGAGCTCACCGCCTCTACCAGAGGAGACAACAATAACAACAAGAACAACAACAACAACAACAAAAACAATGGCCCAGCACCATCCCCTTCCAACTCCACCATCGAAAACACCGAGGCCAACTCCGACTCAGTGCTTGACGCACTTTACGGTGACATCAATATGGATGGCGGTGTTTCTGAGGCGAACTCAGAGGAATATGATGCTGTTATGAGGGAGATCAAGAAGGAGATCGAGAGGGAGGAGCATGTCGAGAAGGCTGTCACTTCCCGCTAGGTACTGGTGGCCATCGGGGCCATGATAGAAGACGATCAACAGGACCAGCTAGCCGGAAAAGCTCCACCAGCAGCGGTGGACGCCGGAACTGTAGCGACAAACGCTAAGAAGACCGTTGATCCTCCAGGTTCGGCAAAAGCTATGCCCCCTCCAGCTATCCCCTGCAGTAGCTGCAGGAACTACCTACCGGACCCAGTGCTGCAAACCAAACACACCCACCGCCTCCGCCATCCATGCTTGTAGCTAGCAATCCTTTGGTCACTCCAGCGGACAAGGTGATGTACGGCCTGCTCCTTGTCAAGCCTATAACCATCGCCCATATTCGAAGCATCACGGAGCTTGACGACAAGCGCACTGAGATCCTCGTAGAGGCCAAGTACATCATAGAACAGGGTGCCCAGCTGGACAGGGACATGACCAAGGCACATCAATCGATCAAGGCGGTAAGAGCAATGGAGGTTGAGTACAAGTAGTTGCTACTGATGCACAAGGCAAAGAAAGCTCCGCCTCGCATCGTTGAGGATCCAAGTGTTTGGCATGACCTAGGGTGGGCTCAGTCTGAACCAACAAAAGCTACTCCTACATAGATTCGGTTGGGAAGCAAGGCATGCCAACTCCTATCCTCAACATTGTCGTTGCCAAAACCTTACTTGAACAAGACAGATCACCTGAAGCGGTGGACCATGTCAACGACCTCGTCTCCCAGGCTTGCAAGCAATAGGAAAAGGCCACCTCGTAGAGGCTGGAGTCCAATCCGGAGCTTTGCCAGTCAAGCATGAACAACCACCGAAGACCAAGATCTCCCCGTGATGAAGGATCCCACATAGGCTCCATGGAACATAGACGGAGGGATGCGCACAATAGGGGTGATGCCATACCAGTATCCTCCGGCAACGGAGATAAGGCTCACCTCCATTGCTCACCGCCACCCCCACAGTCCCAACATCATGAGGACCCATAGCCGCGCCACCGTAAAAGCATGCCACCTCCTAGGCGCCCTCGGGTCGGCATCGTCATACACGACCAGGGGGAGCAACCTTGGCATGACGGAGAGTGCAGTGGCAATGACGGATACAGGAGAAGATCCCACAAGGAAGCCCCGCGTCCAACAAGCAACCGCGACAAGCGTAAGGATTCGCATGGAGGAAGTAGCAAGAAGGCTAATCCACCGCCGCCATCGCCACCTAGCAGCCACCAACGCATGTCCCACAACTCACGCCGAGACTCCCCTCCCCATGGCGGAGAGCAAGATAAACAACAACCTGAGTCGTATGATGCATGCTCGCGTCTTGATAAGATCCAAGATTCCCAGGAAGATCCATACTTGGGGCCTCGTTGCTTTGGACCATTTATCCGGGCCACAACCTACCCTAAGGGCCTCCGGATTGACAAGACTATCAAGCCCTATGACGGCACTGCCAGGCCAGTTACGTGGTTACAGGACTATCGCGAAGCGATACAAATCGGCGGGGGAAACCCAACGTCGCTATCAAGTACCTCCCACTCATGCTCACCGGCACCGCCCGACAATGGATCGACGACTTGCCAGAGAAATCAATCTGCAATTGGTTGGACATGCATGAAGCGTTCACCAAGAACTTCGAGGGTACGTACAAACGTCCATGTACAGTCGGTGACCTACAGTGGTGTGGCAAGAAAAGGACGAATCTTCTCATGCCTACCTATCCCATTGGCTTGACATGAAAAATTCATGCGTGGGAGTACACGATCAAACCGTTATGGCCGCCTTCATCGATGGTCTGGAAAAGGGAACATTGCTTTGACATAAGCTGAAGCGCAATCAAGACAACGACAAGCTCGACCTCAACTCAATGATTTCCATGGCTAGCGAGTTCGCCACTATCGACGATGATGCTCACGGATCGTTGACAGCACTGGCCATTCCCACCCAAGCCAAGAACAACAACAATAACAAGCGGAAAAATCTAAGGATGTCCATCTTTATGCTAAATTTGGTGTCTCTCCTTATGAATATGTTAAATGATCCATTTTGTATTCCTAAGACCCATGTTGCTAACAAACTAGGACCCATTGTAAAATGGGTACCTAAGATCAAGATTGATCTCTTGTAGGACTTTGCTTCCCCGAGAGCTAAATGGGTGGTTGAAAATGGTGTCACACGTCATATAACCTAAAGCAAAGTGTTAATGTATAATATGAGGCCTAACTATGCAAATACAATTGTATCGTATGGTGATAAAACAAACTCTAAGGTATTGGGTCTTGACAAGGTGGTAGTCACTTCGGACATGTCCCTTGTGAATATCATGCTTGTTGAGACTCTTGGTTATAATTTATTTTCTGTTCGTGTACTTGATCGTATAGGCCTTGGCTCATACTTTGATGTTGACACGATGGTACTCATATGGAGCAAGTCTCTACAAGTTGCTTTCGTTGGGTATGTCGAGCATGGTTTGTATGTTGTGGACTTCTCGGGGAAAAGCACTTCAACCGTGATATGCTTAATTACTAAGGCTGACATGGATGGCTTTGACATAGTTGTTTATCTCACATCAATATGAGATTTTTGCAAAGTCTCCACGCAGATGGCTATTCTTGGACTAATATATGTTTCCTTTCCCAAAGGTTGTGTTTGTAGGCCATGTATGGAAGGAAAAAGATGCATGAAACAACCCACAAGAGAAAGACCATTATATCTTCCAAGAGGTGCTTGGATCTCCTTCAAATGGATATCTTTGGACCTCTATATCATGATAGTATTGGTGGGAAGAAATATTGTTGGGTAATTATTGATGACTATTCAAGATATACATGGGTGTATTTCTTCAAGTTGAAGAGTGAGGCCCAAAAGACCATTATCAACTTTGCCAATGAAGTTCAACATCAACACGATGCAATTATCTTGACGAGAAGAAGTGACAACAACACGGAGTTCAACAACTACGCCTTCAATGAGTTTCTTAATGATGAGGGGATCAAACACTAATATTCCTCTACATACATCCCTCAACAAAATGGTGTAGTGGAGACAAATTACCAGACTTTTGTGGATTTGCAAACCGTGAGATTGCTGATGTAGATGGGCATCCCAAGCTTAAGGTTTTTGGGCATTCTTAATGCTATTTCTCAACTTTGATGTTCATTCGTTCCCTGTGAAAAAACTTCACTACTCCCTCTATTCCAAAATACATGATGTGGTTTTAGTTTCATTAGTGCCATATATAATTAATCATGGCTATTGTTTATGGGTTCGAAACAATTTTAAATTGGTAACTAAAATATGATTCTACAAGTATTATTACTCGTGGCAAGCTTCAACTTTGTACAGTTTTTTATTAAAGAGAGGCAAAAGTTTTGCCCCGATATATTAATTAAGCAAGGAGTTTACAGAAATTAAAAGGGTAACAAGTAGAAAAACAAGTCCACTCCCTCGTATTACATCACCAAAATGCTTAGCACCCACTAACACCCACAACCGGGCCTCTTTCTTAATCTTATCAAGAACAACTAAAGGCAGCGCGTGCTTATTATTGAAAAACTGGACATTTCTTTCATTCCATAAGAAACGAGCAAGATTAAAGATGCCATTGCCTTATGCCCTTCCACCATCATAGACCACCAATCCTTGAGGGAAGCCCCGCCCATTGCCTCGGATGAATTGTGTGGAGCCCCAACCAATCTTTGAGATAACTCCAAATGCGCGTGGTGAATGGGCAAGGAACAAGAAGATGTGAAATCGATTCCGTAGTTTGCTTGCATAGACGACACAACTCACAATTAGGCCATCCCCTCTTTTTCAAATGTTCCGCCATCCAAACTCTATTCCTCAACACAAGCCAAGAAAAAATTCCATTTTGGGAGGAGCCCGAGCGTTCCAAACCATTGTATTCATATTGGACAGCGTGGCCCCTAGAAATTGCACCTCATAAGCCGACGTCGTCGAGTATTCTCCGTCCCTCGTAAGCTTCCAAGAAATGTCGCCATCTACATTACGGTCAAGCTACACCTTATGAAGAAGAACCCAAAGCTCCACGAATTGCTTAAGATACTCGGTGGTGAAATTATCCTCCAGCTTCATGTTCCTAATCCAAGCTTTGTCATGCAAGGCTTGTTTGATGGTCCAGTTCTTCCTTTTAGATAAGGCAAATATTAGAGGGGCAACCTCAGTCAGCTTCTTCCCTAGAATCCAAGGCGCATGCCAAAACAGAGTCTTGTCTCCATTACCCATCGTGATGGTGGTGACAGCGTAGAAAATATTCATGTCTTCCTTTGTGCATGGATTTCCATTTCCAGCCTGTTAAATATATGGTCTAGGTACCTATGTATAGTTGTATTCATACTCATATATGGTTGTATTTGTAACTGATCATCTAATATCTAATATATATACACACGTGAGGAGGCTGTGACCCCCACGAAACCCTAAATTTGACTTGGTATCAGAGCCACACGTGCTCTCCATGCAAGCCGTTGTTGTCGCGTCGCCCTACCTCCAATGTTGCAGCCACCGCCGCATTTCTCTCCTTCTCGCCACCATGGCCGTCGCTCTATTCTCGACCGCCACCACCGCACCTCTGGAGATGACGTCCTCCGCTCTCATCTCCTCCGATCTGATCGGTCCGATAGTCTCTGCCTCGAGAGTGTCGGTACCGGCCTCCTCCTCCTTGACCGCCATCTCCGTGTGGCTCGGACGGGGGAACTTCATGTTGTGGAAGGGCATCGCTATCCCGATCCTCACCGGTGTGGCTCTACGGAGTTAATTTCGTTGGCACCAAGTGGATCTTCAAGACCACACACCGTCCCAACAGTTCGATTGACAAGCATAAAGCTCATCTAGTTGCACGTGGCTTCACTCAGCAACATGGTTTAGATTATGGTGATACCTTTAGCCCGGTTGTCAATCCAGGCACTCTTCGTTTGGTGCTCTCTCTTGCCGTGTGATGGCCCAAATATATCGAGCTCGTTGGGGAACCCCAAGAGGAAGGTATGATGAGCACAGTAGCAAGTTTTCCCTCAGTAAGAAACCAAGGTTATCAATCCAGCAGGAGCAAGGAAACACCCCAAAGGTGTAGCTAACTGAACGGTTGCAGGGCGCACTACCGGTGCCAACAGCAACATGGAGACATGCACAACACAACCACGGAACTTTGCCCCCAACTTGCGATGAGGTTGTCAATCTCACCGGTTTTGCTAAAAACAAAGGATTAAACGTATCGAATGGAACAAAGTAATAGTTTGCAGAAAGTAAACACAAAGCAGTAAACAGTTTGTAGATTGTATGTAAAAGAAAGGACCGGGGTCCATAGTTCACTAGAGGTGGCTCCCTTTAAGATAGATAACATGTTGGGTGAACAAATTACAGCGGGGCAATTGACAAACATTGAGAAAGCAATACATGCATATACTAATCATCTTGACTCCTTTGGAACTTGATTGGGCATTACAACATTATACATAGACCACCATCCAACAGCATCTATGACTAATAATCCACCTTCAGGTTATCATCCGAACCCCCTCCAGTATTAAGTTGCAAGCAACAGATTATTGATTTACGAATTGCGTGTAATGTAAACAATACGATTGTTCTATGAACAAAGGATTGTTGTTTTCTCCCTAGTAGCAACAGCACATCTAGTACCTTAGAGATTTCTGTCACTTCCCCAGATTACCAGAGGCATGAACCCACTATCGAGCATAAATACTAACTCTTGGAGTTGCTAGCATCTACTTGGCCAAGATAGCTACTAACAACGGAAAGCATGCAAGATCACAAATGACAAAGACATGATAGAATCAATAATCAATCTGAAATAGCATCTCAACATCCATCGGATCCCCGCAAACACAACATGCAGAATTACAAATAGATGATCTTGATCATGAACGGAGCTCACAAGATCTAGCCATGAAAGCACAAAGGAGGAGAACCAGCCATCTAGCTACTACATGGACCCGTAGTCCAGAGATGAACTACTCACGCATCACACCGGAGGCTTGCATGATGATGAAGAAGGCCTCCATGGCGAATTCCCCTCTCTGGCAGGGTGCCGGGAAGAGCTTCAGATCCCTCCCGATCTAGGGATGGAGATGACGGCGGCTATAGACTCTTTCGTGGATTTTTGATCGGGTCCTTAGGGATTTTGTCCCGAAGGCAATATATAGGAGGAAGGAGAGGTCGAGGGGGTGCCTGGGCTGGCCACACCACCCCCTGGCGCGGCCAGGCCTGGCCCGCGCAGCCAGGTGGTGTGGTGGCCCCCTGGCTCCTCTCCGTCTCATATTCTGGCTCGAGATGTCTTCCAGTAAAATAGCAACTTTGGCTTTTGTCTTGTCCAATTCCGAGAATATTCATTTTCTGACTTTCCTGGAACCAAAAACATCAGAAAACAGGCAGTTGGCACTATAGCTCTTGTTAATAGGTTAGTCCAAGAAATCATATGAAAAGTTCTCCAAAGTGTGGACAAAACACAATAAAGTAGATAAACCAAGCATGGAACATCAAAAATTATAGATACATTTGCAATGTATCAACATCCCCAAGCTTAACTCCTGCTCATCCTCGAGTAGGTAAGTGATAAAAAGAAAGAATAATTTTTGAGGTGACATGCACCATCATAAACTTGATCAAAGTATTTGTAAAACATTCAAAGCTGGGATCATAGTACTTCAATCATAACATGAAAGACAAAGTTCTAGCAATAAGACAAAGAAACTATGTTGCAACATGAAAAGGCACAAACAAAAGATTCATGAATAACAATGCTTTGCAAGACGTTTGTTTGTTTCACATAAAGAAAACATAGCATAATAGCATTCAGCTTGTCCCTCATAGAGTAGCAAATATAAATGCATAGGACACCTTCAAAGTTTATAAGAGTGACTAGATAAAAATAGTTTAAAACAAGCAATATCAAGTTATGCATCAATCAACTAGTCTTGGGACAATGCACATAGAACTAAGAATGGCAACTATGCTCTCAAAGTAGGTGCATAAAGGTAGAAGGTGGAGACTCAATATAAAAGTGGAAGAAAGGCCTTCATAGAAGGAAGCAGAGATTCAAATTTCATAAAGAGCTTCCAAAAATTATGGTACTTATAGCTTTCAGCTCTCATTGCCCCTATCATAAGCATCTTGAAGTGATTAAGGTTAAAGTGAACAAACTATGGTGTACATGCTTGACGAAGTATAAGTTAGAAATCTCATGTCCCTTGAATACGAGGGCCGCTCCTCATGCTACTCAAGTTTATTCACCGGTATGTTCTTGTCATCGTAAGTACATGTGTATCATAGAGAACCTCCAACGGGGTACCCCTTGCCCGATGATATGGAAGAATCCCCATATCAAAATGACAAGGCAAGCAGACAACGAGCATCTCAGCAATCTTCTTATTTACCATGGGAATATGGTGCTTTTTTCTCTCTTTCCTCTTTTCATAATCTCTTTTTTTTCTTTTTTTCTCTTTTTTTCTCAATATAGGACTCTTTTTTTATAAGAAGAATGTTTCATAGACAGCTCATTATGGTTACATTGCAGGTTTCCACCATGTCAGCATGGATTAGACCAGCGGCCCAGGCGTTTCTCTAACACATATACATACTCCATGGACTTACAAGCTCCCCTTTCATTTCACACCGACGACATCCATAGACAAAAGACCATGATATCAACTAGGTACAAAGTACCAAGTGCAACGTTGAAAGCGTTCCCCATGACAGCATGGTTCTGCTAATTCCCAACAAATAAGTGCAAGCATATACAACATATACGACACAATGGTTCAAGTTTATTAAGGGCAAGAAAAGTAAAGTGTGCCATCAAGTTCGTGGGAGCTTTAATCACTAGTTTTCTCATAACAAGTTTAATTTGGAAGGTAAACAAAAACATGAATATACTTGGAATAGCATAAGCTAGTAGGTAGGTATGGTGTACTCTTTGGAATAACTTGGTTTTTGGAGTTGGATGCATGAGTGGAACTCATACTTGGTTGTGGAGGCTAGCAAAAGACTGGGAGCGACAAACTAAGAGAGCAATAATGGCCATAATCATGTAGAGCGACAAAACATCATTGATCAAAACATAAAGTGATACTACAAGTTGAAAACTAAAGGATCATAAAAGCTATGGTGACTTGTGATAGTCATAACATGGTGTGAGCATGCGCCAAGTCAACCCAAATAAAGCATCAAAGGAGAATACCACTATACTATGCTTTAATATGCTAAAACAACGCATGATTCATCCAAGGCACATTAAGCAATGTCAATTGTTTATAACAAGCCATGCTACAATAAATAATACTAAGCATAAAGCCAAAACAATATCAAGCATGGCATGACAAAGCATAGGACACAGTCAAAACAAGCTCTTTTTACCACTTAAGCATCAACTTTTCTACTCTTTTCCAAACCAAACCAAACTATTTGAAAACCAATGTATAAAAGAGGGGGTCCAACCAATTTATTCAGCAAACTAAGCAAACCAAGCAACCAAAAAACCAAAACAAAAACGAAAAATAAGACGCTCCAAGAACAACACAACTGTGCATGAAACAATAAAAATGAAGCGTTTGGAAGAAACCTGGGATTTTTATTGATGAAGAGGGGGATGCCTTGGGCATCCCCAAGCTTTGACGCTTGTACTTCTTGGATATTTCTTGGGGTAACACGCGTGGCATCCCCAAGCTTTATCTTTAGTCCATTTTTCATCTCATTACTCATTCCTTCCATACACCTGAAATTTTTCCTTCATACAAAACTTCACACAATCTTTATTAGCAACATTAGTGCACTCAAGATAATAAGTCTTAAGGTTCTGTTCTAACACCAAATAAAATTCCATTAGAACACTAGCTACTGTAGCACTTCCCTCAAAAATCTTAATTCCCCAAAAGAACTCAAAAATGAACCAACAAGAAGCAAATGCAGAAGATGGTAGAAGTCTGTCAAAACAGACCAGCAGGTAAAGACGATTTTTTTCGAAGACCATTTATTGATCAAATCAAAAAGTGTTGAACTAACGAAAGTTAGATACCAACCTGGGGCAGAAGCACAAAAATTCATGCATCAAAAAGACGTTCAGAGATTTTACACGAATTTTTACGGTGAAGCACAGAAATCTGTTTCGGGACAGCAACTTTCCCAATCATTACTTCTCTCTCATTAGAGGTTACTCTTGGCACAAAAAGCAAATAAAAAGGATAAGGAGCGGTTATTACTGAGGTAATAACTTCCAAGACTCATCTAAAACTTTTGGGTTATCTTCCAATAAGTACTTTTCTTTAACGCCTTTAAGTTAGGCATAAGAAGGAAGAAAAAGAATCAAGTGTTCTCAAATGAAGAAGCATTAAGATTAATATCAGAAATATCTTCAACGAGGTAAGGTATATCATCCAAATAAGTTCTAGAGGATCCTCTCTCAATACTCTTAGGTTCACTATTTTCATCAAAAGGGTTTTCAGGAACAATCCAATCAAGATTCTTTTCTATGGCTTCATGTATTGCTACCAGTTTAAAGGGTGTTGGTATCTTAGTTTCCTCCCCATTATGTTCAGTTTTGTTCATCTTTTCTCAAGTACCAACAACATCTACACATGAGCCTAGCATATTGAAACGTTCAAAGACTTTTCTAGCTTCCTTGGCAATATCATAGAATTCCTTAAACCAAGTTTCTAGAATAAAATCCCTCTTTTCAGGGTCCTCAATTTCTTTAAGCTTAAGAAACATTACTTGCATTAAGGGGTTGAGGTTAACAAACCTAGCTTCTAACATGTGAATTAAAGAAGTTGCAGCAATCTCATAGTTTGGAGCAAGTTCTGCAAGGGATCTATCCTCAGTATCTTCATGCTTACTAACATGATTAAAGAATTCTTCAATATTATCTTTCCCAATTATAGAACCACTACCAATTGAAAGGTCTTTCAGGGTGAATTTAGGGATCAACATGGTGAGCTAAGGAAGAGGCAATAACTAAAGGAAACTTAATTTTTTTGTGTTTTTAAATAAGAAAGCAAACTAGTAAAACTAATTTTTGTGTGTTTTTGATAAAGAAACTATCAAACAAAGCAAAAGTAAACTAAGCAAAACAAAAATAACAAAGTAAAGAGATTGGTTATGAGGGACTCCCCTTGTGAAGATGTCCTTGACTCCCCGGCAACGGCGCCAGAAAAAGTTGTTGATGGCCCAAATATATCGAGCTCGTTGGGGAACCCCAAGAGGAAGGTATGATGAGCACAGCAGCAAGTTTTCCCTCAGTAAGAAACCAAGGTTATCAATCCAGTAGGAGCAAGAAAACACCCCAAAGGTGTAGCTAGTTGAACGTTGGTAGGGCGCAATACCGGTGCCAGCAGCAACATGGAGACCTACACAACACAACCACGGAACTTTGCCCCCAACTTGCGATGAGGTTGTCAATCTCACCGGTTCTGCTGAAAAACAAAGGATTAAACATATCGAATGGAATGAAGTAATAGTTTCAAGAAAGTAAACACAAAGCAGTAAATAGTTTGTAGATTGTATGTAAAAGAAAGGACCGGGGTCCATAGTTCACTAGAGGTGTCTCTCCTTAAGATAGATAACATGCTGGGTGAACAAATTACAGCGGGGCAATTGACAAACATCGAGAAAGCAATACATGCATATACTAATCATCTTGACTCCTTTGGAACTTGATTGGGCATTACAACATTATACATAGACCGCCATCTAACTGCATCTATGACTAATAATCCACCTTCAGGTTATCATCCGAACCCCCTCCAGTATTAAGTTGCAAGCAACAGATTATTGCTTTACGAATTGCGTGTAAAGTAAACAATACGATTGTTCTATGAACAAAGGATTGTTGTTTTCTCCCTAGTAGCAATAGCACATCTAGTACCTTAGAGATTTCTGTCACTTCCCCAGATTACCAGAGGCATGAACCCACTATCGAGCATAAATACTAACTCTTGGAGTTGCTAGCATCTACTTGGCCAAGATAGCTACTAACAACGGAAAGCATGCAAGATCACAAATAACAAAGACATGATAGAATCAATAATCAATCTGAATTAGCATCTCAATATCCATCAGATCCCCGCAAACACAACATGCAGAATTACAAGTAGATGATCTTGATCATGAACGGAGCTCACAAGATCTAGACATGAAAGCACAAAGGAGGAGAACCAGCCATCTAGCTACTACATGGACCCGTAGTCCAGAGATGAACTACTCACGCATCACACCAGAGGCTTGCATGATGATGAAGAAGGCCTCCAGGGTGAATTCCTCTCTCCGGCAGGGTGTCGGGAAGAGCTTCAGATCCCTCCTGATCTAGGGATGGAGATGACGGCAGCTACGGACTCTTTCGTGGATTTTTGATCGGGTCCTTAGGGTTTTTGTCCCGAAGGCAATATATAGGCGGAAGGAGAGGCCGAGGGGGTGCCTGGGCTGGCCACACCACCCCCTGGCACGGCCAGGCCTGGCCCGCGCGGCCAGGTGGTGTGGTGGCCCCCTGGCTCCTCTCCGTCTCGTATTCTGGCTCCAGATGTCTTCCGGTAAAATAGGGACTTTGGCTTTTGTCCCGTCCAATTCCGAGAATATTCATTTTCTGACTTTCCTGGAACCAAAAACAGTAGAAAATAGGCAGCTAGCACTGTGGCTCTTGTTAATAGGTTAGTCCAAGAAATCATATGAAAAGTACTCCAAAGTGTGGAAAAAGCACAAGAAAGTAGATAAAACCAAGCATGGAACATCAAGAAAGTATCACCGTGTCTCACGGCTAGAGCCTCCATCAGGTGGATGTCAGTAATGCATTTCTGCATGGGTACTTTATTAAGATGTATGTCATGGTATTGCCGACGAGTACGCAACGGAGGGGTCCTCACAGTGCGTGTTTAGAGACGTGGGGTAAGGCGGAGAGTTGGCGGGTACGAGGTAACACAGCTTACCTAGGTTCAAGTCCCACAACGGTGGTGGAACTCTACTCCTGCTATAAATCACCATAATGGCAATACGCCGAGTTATAGAGATAGGTTCGATGTGCGAGGTGTTGCATGTTGTATGCAGCAATCTAGGTTGTATCTTGTCTGTTGCCCTAAAGGCTCCCATAGAAGACCTAGGGTTTACAGGGAAAGGTCCTTGCCAGACAAGGCAAAGAGTCCTACACTAATACGAACTAGTCTTTCGTGTCTTGCACACTCCAAGGCTCCGAGTACGTCGGTGACTCCTGCATAGCCTTCCTTTATCCGGCATGGGCCTCCCTTCTAGATCCGTCTAACTGGGCCGCCCAGCAGGCCATAGGCCTTGCTACCAAATATGGGCCACCCGGGTTAGGTGGATTGGCGACATGCTATGAGGATACCCATATAGCATATCCCCAAAAGTAGCCCCGGAGGACTTTGAAATCTTGCGCCGTCTTGCCCATTGATCTTTGAATATCCCATCTAAGTGATGCTAGCATTTCATCAAGCAATATCTTAAAGGTCTCCCAAAGAACCTCGCAATCCTCTCCGGCTTCACAATGTAGCCGGAGATTCCTTGAGTCTTCATTTCCAGAGCCGGATAATCTCCGTCTTCGATGGAATCTTCAGACGTGACGCCTCACTACAACTGTCAGGAGGATGACATAGAGGTACAGCCTACGCTACCTCGAAACTCACAGAAACAGGAAATTAATCATCAGCTATTTTTACACGCGCGAAATCCGAAACGGTGAAGCGGCAAAAGATGGAGGACGTGGCGAAATTACCGCGCACGTTCACTTCCACGTCGGCAACGTTCCATCCATTAGATCTCTTTACATGAATCTTGACATGGGGTCTATATAGCTTCATTGTGGTCATTTTATTTCTCTTTTACCCGCATTCGCTTTCCAGTCTTCGTCTTCCTCTAGCCGTGCGACCATTTGAGCTCCTCTGCGAAAACCCTAACCAGAGCCCTTCTTTCCTTCCACCTTCTCCCCTCTCGTAATGGCCTCTAGAAACTCTATCCCATCAACGGCGGCAGTTCCCGAGGCTACACTAGAGCCATCCTAGGGAGTATCCGTCCCGCTAGAGGGGGTGGTTGTCCCTGTCTCCGCTGTGGTGGAGACCACCGGCGATGAACAAGAACAAGCGGCCACAGAAGCTGCTGAAGAAGAGAGTGACTCCCACAAGGGGGTGTGGAGAGGCTCTGATCTCTCCGCCGAAGATCTGTAGGAGCTGGTCACCGAGGGGTATCTCCTCGTGGCTAAGGAGTTGGTCTGGCGGGCGGCGCCAGCCGGCAAAGTGGTTCCTTCGCCCCAAGCCGGGGAGAAGGTGTACCTCAAATCTCAGCTGGTACGTGGCGTAAGCCTACGAGTCTCCGACTTCTTCTTGGATGTCCTCCGGCACTTCCGGGTACTTCCCCACAACCTCTCTCCCAACAGCATCTTAGTCCTTAGAAATTTTGTAGCTCTATGCGAAGGATATCTAGGAATCAAGCCTAGGCTAGATCTGTTTGTGTACTTCTTTACCATCAAGAGAGAGTCCATAGAGTCCAAGGACGAATTGCGGATCTGCAGAACCATTAGCTTCAAGATCCGGCCTAGCCGGCGCTTCCCCGACACCGTAGGGCATGAGTCATGCAAGAATTGGCAGCGCACATACTTCTACGGCCCTAATATTCCTCTGCTGACCGCCTTGAGACTTATCCCGACTTCATCGACGGAGCCGCCGCCGAGGTGCCAGTATGGCAGACCCCAGCCTCCCTTCCATCTGACGACGAGGCCAACCGCGCCGTAAGGCGGATTGAATGGCTCGTGGATGGAGGTCTGACTGGCTTGGATCTAGCCATGTGTTGGTTTGTTAGGCGGATCCAACCTTTGCAACACCGCGCCAATTTGATGTGTAAATACACTCAAGACAGGAGGGATCCCATGTGAATTTTGCGGGATAACTTCTCTACTGACTCCATCAAACTCCGGCTTAAGGACATCGTCAAGGTGAAGGACAAGAAGCGGGGCTTCAAGATCACCTACGACATGTTCGATTACGGCACCTGCCCAGAGGTAGCTTCAATTTCCTTTGTTGCTCGTTACATACTCTAAGGTTTTTCCGACTTGAAGTTGTCAATCTAATACTCCTTTGTATCCTAGCTGGCGACCTTGGCAGCGGATCAAATGGCCTCCCAGGTATATGATCCTAAGATGAAGGATACCAGGTGGTATACGACGACCACGCCCCCAAGGATCAACCAGCTCCGGCAGCGCAAAAGCGGAAGAGCTCCACCTCTGACGCTGCTGCCGAGGCCAAGAAGAAGAAATCGGAGAGTGCAGTCTCCAAAAGATCCACTGCTTCCTTAGAGGTGGAGAAGAAGAAGAAATCCACCGGCATTCCCCTCACCAAGGCTCCTGCCGTGGAGTAAGTATTTTCATTCTCTGACTTATGCTTTTCAGCTCATACCTTTTTTCAACTCTTGTACTTATACTTTGTACGTTTCAGGAGGAAAGCCGGTGTTAGTTTGAAGCAATCCTCCAAAGATGTAGGAGGGTCAAAAAACATTTGTAACATGCTGACCAGGGATATGCCCGCCAAGTCCTCTCCCGCCACTGCTCCCCCTACTCCTGCTGCCAAGCCTTCTACCGGCCCTGCTGGGCCTTCATCTCCCGTCATCCCTGAGATCTCTGCCATGGAGAAAGATGTCAATCCAACTCTTGATATCTCAGGCTCTGTTGAGGCAGACGTTGTTCCCAGCAGCCAAGCGACGCAGGACAGCACTTCCTCTAAAGTGGCTGAAGCTCCGGCTAAGGATGCCACTGAGAAAGGGATGGAAGCGGTGGAAGATGTGGATGTGGAAGCAACGATCGAGGCGGGAGCCTCTGAGCCATCATCTGCACTGAAGACGCAAGAGGCGGCTAGGGCCTCATCCATGCTTCCGGCTTCAACTTCTCCATTGGTTGTGACTCCTCCGACATTGAGCCTAGATGACCTCATCATGCAGGCAAATGCAATTTATAACAACGCCCGGACCTTCCATGATTCCTATGCTCATTTGTCCAACAATCTTAGGGTCATTACCATCATAAGTCTTTTAAACTTCACTTCTTTTGATTTGTAATGTATCCCACTATAGCCGCCGAGCTCTTAGGAAACAAACCCATAGTTTTGGCCTGAGTGCTCCAAATAACTAACTATAGAACTTGTATGTGTAGCCTCCGAGCGTTTAGTTGAAACTAGATAATTCCGACTAGATGCTCTAGAGAAACTAGCTTATTTTAAAATCTTATACTGTAGCCCTCGAGCGTTTAGTTGAAACTTGGATAGTTCCGACTAGATGCTCTAGAGAAACTAAGCATGTTAACATCTTGTGCAGAATGAGAATAAATGGAGGATAGCCGCCAATGAGAGGTTTGATGCTCTGCGGAAGGAACTAGACCTTGAACAGGGTAAAACAACCTTCCTAAAGCAACAGATCAAAAATAGCCAGGGTCTGTTTCTTGTAACAGCTTCTTTCCTTTTCTCATGGATTCATTTCTGCCATCTTCTCATACTACTCCCTGATTTCCGTCTTACATAAGCCATTGCCAAGGCCAAGAGCATCGTCGAGCAGTCCAAGCATATCCAGGAGCTCGATGATAAGAATAAAATTTTGAAGAAGGACCTGGCCGATGCCATCAAAGGCCATGAGGCAGTGATGAAGGTGTTGCAAGAGTCTGCTGACGCCGAGATGCAGCGCCTGAAGGACAAGATTGTGCAACTCAAGGAGCAGAACCAGGCTACCAAAGAGCAGAATGCTAGGAACCTTGAGGTGTACAAGATAGTCCAGAAGGAGCACGCTGTCTTGGCAGAGACATGCAAGCAAGCGGAAATGAGAATCTTCGGTAACCTTTCTCCATCTTGGTCATTTTTGTACTTTTGGATAATCATTCAATTTGTGTGTGCTCATGGTTCTTGTTCTTGTGCAAACCACAGCTCCCATTGGCTAGCCAACCTGGGTGAAGGTGCTCCAGATTCCAAGGAATGCATGATTCTCACCGGCAACTTCATCAGCACCGCCATTGCCCAGGCCAAGGAGATAGCTCAATCTCTAGGTATCAATATCAAGGTGGCAGACTCAGCAGTCAAGTACGCGGAAATCCTGTGCCGAGCCCCCGAGAAAGTCAAGGACTGGAAAGCCTCTTGCGTCCGATATGGTGCTAGGATGACCCTGTCCTTGGTCAAGGAAAACTACGACAACACCGACATCGATTTGGTAACCTCCGGCATGCCCAAGCTAGACGAGGAAGGTAAAGAAATCGATAGCGATGCTATTTGGAATTCCCTCGCCAGCTTCGATACTAGAGTTGCCAAGATGGTTAAGGCGGACGTCTTCGTGCCCGCCGAGATCCTTGATGACGATATGGCCTCATCTGAGTCTAGCCCCTCTCCTTCCGAGTTTGACGAGCTCTCCCAGCCTGGCTCTTCTGATGATGCCACCACGAAGCCCCCCCTACAGCAGAGCCATAAAAACAATGTTTGTATTAAATGTGTCTCTGCAATGTGTATGCTAAAAAAACTTATGTGTTCCTAAGGCGGAAAAACTTGTACTCAAATTTCCTAAAACTTATTTATTTCCAGCATGTGTATATTTTTTTAAGCAAGTGCTGGCTTATCCATTATTCTAGTTCGTATGCTTGACCTTTCGTGAGACGGAAGACTCGCAGCATAGAACTATGCTCTTAGGTGATGATGCTTAATAGCACCGTCAAGAACCTAAGAACAAAATCGCTGGCTTTGAGTGCCGAAAAGTCACTACTCTGGAATCCACATAAAAACTTCGTGTAGACCAGAAAACTTAAGCTAATGCCCGTAGGCGGAATTTTCACAAGTGAAAATGCAAACTTGCGCATAAAAGGGTTTATATGATCCAAAAATGAACAACTAAAGGAGGTAAAAGACTCAGAGAATATGAGTGAACCAAATGCTTTATTTCATTGATCATATAAGAAACTTATTACATAATATAAATGTGCTAAGTGTAAAAGGGACGTAGCTGTGCTATGTTCCATGGCCGATCTGTCTCCGGGTAATCATCATCGGAGTCACGTTGCTTGCGCTTGCAATTTTTTGGCCTATCTTTCAACTCACAAATATCTAATAGGAACCATTTAGCAATGCTTTACTTATGACGAACGGTCCTTCCCAAGGTGAGGATAGTTTGTGTGATTTCTCCTGCTTGAATCTAAGCACCAGATCCCCCTCTTTAAACGAGCAATGCTTTACGCGGCGACTATGGTAGCCACGCAGCTTCTGTTGGTAGATGGCGGATCTCTGGCATGCCAACACGTGCTCTTCTTCAAGTAGGTCCACAGATAAGCGTCTGGATTCTTCAGCGTCATCCTCATTGTAGGCGGAAACTCCTGGTGCATCGTGGAGGATGTTGGATGGAAGAACTGCTTCTGCTCCATAAACCATTAAGAAAGGAGTCAAGCCGATGGATCTGTTGGGTGTTGTTCTTAAACTCCACAAGATAGATGGTAATTCCTCCGCCCAGGCTCTAGCTGCTCTACGTGGTGCCTCTAAGCATGGCTTGATTCCATGTAGAATTAGTCCATTGGCCCTTTCAACTTGCCCATTTTACTGTGGGTGTGCCATAGATGCTAGGTCAAGGCGGATGCCTTTTTCATGACAGTACTCCTCAAATTCTCTGAGAGATAAATTTCTATCATTATGGTGATGATGCTATGTGGGAGACCAAATCTCACCACCAGATCCCGGAGGAATTTTAGGGTTGTTGCCCCATCAAGCTTTCTGATGGGTTTAGCTTCAATCCATTTTGTGAATTTTTCCACTTCTACTAGCAAGTGTGTGAAGCCACAGGGTGTTGTTTGCAAAGGTCCTACCATGTCCAGCCCCCAGACTGCAAACGGCCAAGTTATTGGTTTGGTTCGCAATTCTTCTACTAGAACACTTGGTTGGCTTGCATAAAACTGACACCCGAGGCATGTTTGTACCAACTTGTCGGCATCCTCCTTGACAGTTATCCAGTAGAATCCTTGTCGGAAGGCCTTAGACACCAACGACCGGGGAGCAGCGTGATGCCCGCAATCTCCGAGATGTATTTCTCTAAGGATTTCAATACCTTGCTACTGGGAGACGCATCAAAAGAAAACTCTTGTGGTACTTCTTTTATATAGCTGGCCATCAATGATGACGTAGCCTTTTGCTCTGCATACTATTTGCCTGCTTTCGACTTTGTCGGCAGGCAAAGTTATGTCTTGTATATAGTCCATGAACAGTTTCGTCCAAGCCGGAGAGGTCACTGTTACTGCGTTAACAAATGAATCCACTCTATCCGGGTTGTCGGGGTCCGCTCCCTTCACAGATGGGGTCCACAAATGTTCCAGGAAAACGCCTGGTGGAATTGGTCGACGAGCTGATCCAAGCTTTGACAGCAGATTTGCCGCCTCATTCTCCTGCCTTTTGACGTACTTGACTTCATAGCCGTCGAAGCACTTGGCTATTTCGTCTACTTCGTCTTGATATGCCGCCATCATAGGGTTCCGCACGTTCTAGGTGCCAGCTACTTGTTGGGCAACCAAGGCAGAATCTCCACAGCAAACTATGTGCTTGATGCCAATATCCTTGGCTACGCGAAGTCCATGAATGAGCGCCTCATACTTCGCCATGTTGTTGGTAGCACTGAAGTGGATCTGCAGGATGTACTGCAACTTTTCTCCTATTGGTGATTGTAATAATACACCAGCCCCCGAGCCATTGAGTAGTTTTGATCCAGCAAAGTGCATAACCCTAGCTCTGGCACATGAGTGTCTTTTGGCGGTTTTGTCCAATCTACGAGAAAATCCGCCAATGCTTCTGAATTGATAGCGTCGCGTCTCTTGTAGGTGATTTCAAAGGTGGTAAGTTCAATGCCCCACTTTGCCACTCTCCCTGTAGCGTCGTTGTTGTTGATGATGTCAGACAGTGGAGCTTTGCTCACTACTGTGATAGGGTGCTCCTAGAAGTAATGCCCTAGCTTACGTGAAGCAAGGAAAACTCCATAAGCTATCTTTTGGTAGTGCCGGTAATGCTGCTTGGATTCCATCAAGACCTCGCTTATATAATAAACGGGTCGCTAAACTCCGTATTCGTGCGTTGGTTCCTTGCGCTCCACCACGATGACGATGATGATTACTCAGTTGGTTGCCGCCATGTAAACTAACATAGGCTCCCTTGACACTGGTGCTGCAAGTATTGGTTGGGAGGAGAGTATTCTCTTCAACTCTTGAAGTGCGGCGTCAGCTTCGTCCGTCCATGTGAATTTATCTGCCTTCTTGAGCAACTTGTAGAGCGGCATAGCCTTCTCACCAAGTCGGCTGACGAACCGGCTTACTGCTGCAACGCAGCCTGTGAGCCTTTGTATGTCCTTCAGGCATGTTGGGCGTTTGATGTCGAGGATGGCCTTGATTTTCCCCGGGTTCACCTCGATTTCGTGATGCGAAACGATGAAACCCAACAGTTTGCCGAAGGGTACCCCGAAGACGCACTTCTTGGGGTTCAGCATCTTGTTGTATTTCTGGAGATTGTCAAAGGTTTCCTGCAAGTCAGCAATAAGGTCATTTGATTTCTTTGACATTACTGCGATGTCGTCCATGTAAGCGTGTACGTTGCGACCTATTTGGTCGTGTAGGCAATGTTGCATCGTCCGCTGGTACGTAGCACCGGTGTTTTTCAACCCAAAGGGCATCGTGACGTAGCAATATGTGTCGTAGGGTGTGGTGAACGAAGTGGCCAGTTGGTCCGACTTTCGCATCCGTATTTGGTGGTATCCTGAGTAAGCATCGAGAAAACACAGAAGTTCTGAGCCAACCGTCGAGTCAATGACTTGGTCAATGCGAGGCAAAGCAAACGGATCCTTTGGACATGCTTTGTTCAAGACAGTGTAATCAACGCACATTCTTAATTCATTGGTTCCCTTTTGGGGACAAGTATAGGATTTTCCATCCATCGGGTGTGAATAACTTCTCGGATAAATCCAGCCTTAAGTAACCTAGCTATTTCTTTGCCTATAGCCCTTCGTCCTTCATCACCAAAGCGTCGTAGAGGTTGCTTCACCGGTTTGGCATTGGGATCAATATTCAAGCTGTGCTCGGCAAGTTCCCTAGGTACACCTTTCATGTTGGCAGGTTGCCAGGCAAAGATGTCCATATTCTTACGGAGGAACTCGACGAGCGCGCTTTCCTATTTGGGATCCATGTCCATGCCAATGGTGGTGGTCTTGGAGGAATCTCCTTCGACAAGCTCCACCTGCTTGTTCTTGATGGCGGCCTTGAAGGCAGGTTCGGTAGCAGTAATCTTCTTCTTCAAAGCCAGCATCTCCGAGGCATCGACCTGATTCTGGATCTCCTTGAACTCCTCACCATAGAGGACTACTTTGGCGAAGGCGGCTTCACTGAGCTTGCACTCCTGTGCCTTGGTGAAGCTTCCGTCAATGGTGATGACGCCATTTGGTTCAGGTATCTTCAGCTTGTTGTAGACAAAGCATGGCCACATGAGGAAGGAGTGGAAGATGTCGCGTCCGAAGATGATGTGGTACACGCTCTTGAAAGGCACCACTTCAAAGGTCATGTGTTCTTGGCGGTAATTGTCAACATCGCCAAAAGCGACCGGAAGGGTGATGCAGCCTAGGGAATTTGCTTGTCGGCCAGGGACAACCCCATGGAACACGGTGTTGCTCTTCCTTAGCTAGGTCTCCATCAAGTTCATCTTGTGCAGTGTATCCAGGTACATGATGTTGATGCTGCTTCCACTGTCCACGAGGCACTTGGTGAACTCTGTGCCGTCAATCAAAGGGCTAATGACCATGGTATACTGGTTCTCTGTGGGGATCAGTTCTGGGTGATCTTTCCTATCCCAAGTAATCAGAACTTCCGACCACCTGACGTACTGGGAACTGGAGGGGGTAGCCATCAGTATCCTAAGAGAGGTTTTCTAGGCCCGGATGGTGGGAGTGCCAAGGAAGGTGTGGTAACATGGAGCCTTCTTTTCGAAGGGATTTTTCCCTTTATCCTCTCCCTTGTCGGAACATTTGGGTTCCACGTCTTCATCTAGATCGCTTGATTCCTTGGGCTCTTCCTCCTTCTTCTTCCCCTTGTCCTTTCCGCGAGGTTTGTTTTTTCGACTTTGCTTATAACCGGACTCAGGGTCCTCCTTGAGATCATTGACAAACTTGCACTGGCGGTTGGTGTGGGTGGCCTTGCCGTTTGCGTCGAGATGGATGAAACACGTCATATCATGGTACTCTTCATACGTTTGGGGAACGCGGGGCACTTAGGGTGTAGCATCACTCCTCTACTGGCCACTGCTATCCCCCCGGCCACGTCCACGTTGTCCGCCTCCGCCTCTACCAGTGAACATTGAGGCAACCATGTCGGCTGTTTGCTTCTCTTCACGCAGATTATTCCGCTTGTTATTGTTTTTTTTCCTTGCATGGGTAGGGATTGCTATTGTCGGCAGTGATCAGCGTGCATCATCATCACCAACGGTGAACTCGCTAGCCATGGCGATCATTGTGTTGAGGGTGAGCTCGTTGTTGTCTTGCTTGCGCTTCAACTTATGGCGAAGCAAAGTTCCCTTTTCCAGACCATCGACGAAGGCGGCCATAGCGGTCTGTTCATGCACCCCTGCGCAGGAATTTTTTCATATCCAGCCAGTGAGATAGGTAGGCACGAGAGGTTACATTTTTTTATTGCACACACCGCTGTAGGTCTCCGACAGTGCAGGGACGTTTGTACGTGCCCTCGAAATTCTTGGTGAATGCTTCATGCATGTCCAACCAATTGCATATTGATTTCTCCGGCAAGTCGTCGATCCATTGTCGGGCGGTGCCGGTCAACATGAGTGGGAGGTACTTGACGGTGATATTGGGGTTTCCCCCTACGATGCGAATCGTTTCGCTGTAGTCCTGCAACCATGTTGCTGGCCTGGCAGTGCCGTTGTAGGGCTTGATGGTCTTGTCTATCCGGAGGCCCATGGGGTAAGTTGTGGCTCGTATTACTGGTCCAAAACAGCATGGCCCAAGGTATGGGAGCTCTCGAGCTTCTTGGATCTTGTCCAGCCGCGAACGTGCATCATATGGCTCTAGCTGCTTCCCTTTTCCATCATGGGGAGGGGAGTTCTAGCGTGATTTGTGAGATCCACCATGTCCTCCTCCATGATGGCTGCTAGGTGGAAATGGTGGCGGTGGAGGCGGTGGGTTAGCCTTATTGCTATGGCCCTCCTGCGACTCTTCACGCCTGTCACGGTTGCTTGTCGGACGTGGCGGCTCCTTATGGGACCTGCTCCTGTGTCCTTCATTGCCGCTGCGCTCTCCGGCATGCCGAGGCTGCTCGCCCTGGTCGCGTATAACGACGATGGCCTAGGGCCGCCTTGGCGATGGCATGCTTGTACGATAGCACGGCTCTGATTCCTCGTGACGTCGAGATGGTGGTGGAGGTGGCGACCGGCGGGGACGAGCCTTTTCTCCGTGATCGGAGGATATGGGGATGACGTCAGTCCTGTTGCGTGCCTCTCTCCGTCTTTGCTCTGTGGAGCCTGTGTGGGATCCCTCGTCACGGGGAGATTTTGGCCTTCTACGGCTATTCAAGGTTGATTGGCAAAGCTCCAGGTTGGACTCAAGCCTCTGTGAGGTAGCCTTTTCCTATTGCTTGCATGCCTTGGCGACGAGGTCGTACACCTGAGCAACTGCTTCTGGCGACCTGTCCTGCTCTAGGAGGGTCTTAGCGACGGTGATGTTGAGGTCGAGAGTTGGCATGACTTGCCTCCCCTCTGAATCAATGTATGGGGTGGCTTTTGTCGGCTTGGAGCCCTCATACCCCAACGTGAGCTGGTGACTTCTTTGCATTTTGCTTCAACAACAATTGCTTGTACTCAGCCTCCATAGCTCTTGCCGCCTTAATGGATTGCTACGCCCTAGCCATGTCTTCGTCCAACTTAGCGCCCTGCTCCACGATGCACTTGGACTCCGCCAAGATTGTCGCGCGCTTCTCGTCAAGCTCTATAACGCTCTGGATATTGGCGACAGTGATAGGCTCAACGAGAAGTGCGCTGTAAATTGCTTTGTCGACGCAGGTAGCCAATGGGTTGTTAGCTACAGATGTTGACGGTGGCATTGGTGGCTGGTTTGATTGTCGGGCGGTACTGGGGGCCTTGGTGAGTCCCTGCACCAGTTGAGAGCAGATGACCGGAGGAGGCATAGCCTTGGCCAGAGCCGGAGGCTCGGTGGCTTTCTTAGTTGCTGCCGCTCTGGTCACCGCTGGCGTGGGCGGAGCTCTCTCACGTTCCTGTTCCTGTCCGTCTTCTTCCATCACGCTCCCAATGGAGACTAGCACCTGGTGGGAAGCGTTGGTCTTCTCGGCGTGCTCCTCCTTCTCGATCTCCTGCTCGATCTCCCTCATAATAGCATCGTATTCCTCTGAGTTAGCGTCTGAGCCACCGCCATCCATATTGATGTCGGCGTATAGCGCGTCAAGGATGGAGTCGGAGTTGGCTTCGGTGTTGGCGATGGCGGATGTGGAGGGTGATGGGGGCGGTCCGTTGTCGTTATTTCCTCCGGATTCTGGCCCAGGCATAGCTTGGGTGTTCTCCTCGGTGTCCGCATATTCGTTGACGATGGTGACCATCTCACAAAGGGTGAGAAGACATGTGGCCTGCCGTCTTTGGAAGGTATGCTGGAGGAGTGTTCTAGGTGTGAGCCCTTCCACGAAGTGGTACACGAGCTCATTGGTGCGGTCGCCCTCTAGGGTTTCCCTCACCCTCATGCATCTGGCAAGGTATTCGCGGGGAGGTTCTCCATCCCTTTGAATGCATCTTGCCAGATCAAAGATGGTGACTACGCCGACAAAGTGTGACCTGCGCATCTCTGATGCTCGAGGAAGCCAAGCGGATTTGCGGGGTCCTTCCACCTTTATATCCTGCACAAGGGCGGTTTGGATGGGCCTTGAATTTTCCTGATCCGAGCCACCATACTCCAAGGAGAGATATGGCCCAGATCCTTCCACGAACGTGTCCTGCTCATAGGCGTTCCGTGCGGGGCTTGACGAGTTTCCGACTTCCTGGGAGCTAGGACCTGAGTCGGTTTCACCGATGAAGATGTGGATGCCTCCGAAGGGGATGACGGAGTAGCGCGTGGGGTCTGTCTTCGCTGGCACCCAGAACTCATCTAGAGGGACAATCGGGACGTTGCCGGAGAAGAGAACGTGCCTGATGGCTACGGTGTCGCCGATTCCCGCGAAGAGATTGGACCTCTCCCAGTGTAGAGCTCGAAGCGCCTCTTGCCCCATGGTGGGCGCCAACTGTTGTGGTATTTCCGACGAGTACGCCATGGAGGGGTCCTCACAGTGCGTGTTTAGAAACATGGGGTAAGGCCGAGAGTTGGCGGGTACGAGGTAACATAGCTTACCCAGGTTCAAGTCCCACAACGGTGGCGGAACTCTACTCCTACTATAAATCACTATAATGGCAATACGCCGAGTTATAGAGATAGGTTCGCTGTGTGAGGTGTTGTGCGTTGTACGCAGGAATCTAGGTTGTATGTTGTTTGTTGCCATAAAGGCTCCCGTAGGCCGGCTTATAAAGGATCCAAAACCTAGGGTTTACAGGGAAAGGTCCTTGCCGTACAAAGCAAAGAGTCCTATAGTAATACAAACTAGTCTTTCGTATCTTGCACTCCAAGGCTCCGAGTACGTCGGTGACTCCTGCGTAGCTGAAAGGACATTTACTGTCATAATCACTTTTGGTGTTTGTTAACAACTAGTAGACCCTTTTTACAGTTTGCTATTGTCTACAGGTTGATATTCTACAAAGGAAAAAGGACCATTGGCCTGCGGATCATTCCATGCATGTCCTCTTACATCTTGGGGATTCCAGACCGGAGTCTCCGGTCTTCACAGACCGGAGTCTCCGGTGTGGTCCGGAGTTTCCCCAAGAGTCTCTAGTGTGGCCTCTGTTTCCTTGCCTGGGTTAGTCTGTGAGGTGGTCCGGAGGTTGGTCCGGAGGCTGGTCCGAAGTCTCCGGTCCCTATCTCAGGCCGGAGTCTCCGGTGTAGAGGGACCGGAGTCTCCCGTCCACTTGGCTCCCCAGTGCGCTGGGTCATTCTGTCAAGGGGTCCGGAGGTAGACCGGAGTCTCCGGTGTGGTGACCGGAGTCTCCGGTCTGCTTCTTCTCCAACAGGCAGAAAAACGGTTCGCTGACCGAAGGGCTATAAATAGGGGACCTTATCCCCTTGTTCCAGCTGCTCGTCCACCTCAAGAACACCATGTCCATTTGAGCCACCAAATCAACAAGATCTCTTCATCCAACCATCCAAAGTCCCCTATCTTTGAAGAATCGAAGGAGGAGGCCTTGATCTATAGTTTCACCAAGAGAGATCTTCATTTCCCCCTCATTCACTTGAGGTCCCCCATGCTCTAGTGTTTCATTGGAAACCCTAGGTTTTGATTTGGTTCTTACAAGCTTGTCTTTGATTGTTTGACAGCTTGCTTGTATTTGGGAGCCTCCAATTAAGTTGTGGATGTGTGCCCCGAACTCGTTGTAAAGTGTCGGCTTCCACCTCGAAGGTTTTCGTATAGTGGAAGAGGTGAATCGAACCCGTTGGGGTGAGGTTCATCGGAGAACAAGGGAGGCCTCTCGTGGCGTTGGTGGTTTGAAACCACCCCCTCTCCAAACGTAGACGTGCTTCCCCTCAAAAGGAAGGAACTACGGGAAACAAATCCGTGTGTCTCCGTGTGCTCCACTTTGGTTCCTTCTATCCTTTACCTCACTTTACTTATCTAGTTATTGTTTAGTTTGTGCTTGTGTGTCATATAGGTAAATTCACCTTAGTTGCATAATCTAGAGAATTTACCTTTCTTGTCAAACCCTAATTTGAAAAAGGAGTAAAATTGAAGTAGCACCTATTCACCCCCCCCCCCCTCTAGGTGCCCATACGATCCTTTCAATTGGTATCAGAGCCTCGGCTCTTTATTCGGGCTTAACCGCCTAAGAGATGATGGGCAACCCAGAGGAGGGAGAAAGTGAGGCTAGCCATTCGGTGACCATGGTAGATCTCAAGAATTTGGAAACAAGCTTGAGCTCTACCTTGGGCAACGAAATCCTACAATTGCGTCAACTCGTTGAGCAACTTGTTAAGGATAAGCAAACCTCACCTCCTCCCTCTCTAGTGGAAACACCACCAAACCCAAAGGCTAATGCTCTGGCAAAGCCTTTGGAGGAAGTGGTAGGGGATGAACATAATTCCACTAACTCCGCCACCAAAAGGGGTGATGGGAAGGAAGAGTTCCATACGGTTCTCGGATGGTACTCTCCCGACCCTCCTATCCCTCATCCACATATAAACAATATAGGAGACCCACCTAAGTTAGCTGCACACATACCTTTGCTCAATGGCAAGTGTTAATGAAATCTCATGTGCGCAGCTCTTGCATTGATTTGTGGAATATTATCGAAGATGGACTCAAAATTGAGGATCCAACCAACTTGACAAGAAGAGAAGTGGTCAATAGCCAACTCGATGCGACTGCCTTGCACATGATCCAACTTGGGGTGGGGCCAAAGGATTTTCCCCACATTGAGTACTACAACACCGCCAAGGAAGCTTGGGATGCTCTCATTGACTTGTTTGTTGGCAATGAGAGTATGAGGAGAAATAGATATGATGCCTTAAGCAATGAGGCTGAAGGTTTCTTTATGAAGGATGGTGAGGATCATGAAGACATGTATCGAAGACTCAAATCCATAGCCACCGCCTTCAGGAATGTTGGCGCCTCTCACATTGATGATGCTTGGATCAAAAGGAAGTATGGGAGTGCTCTCATGCCCTTCGAGCCTACTGACTTGAAGAGTCTCCAAGGAAGACACAACTACCATCTCATGACCTCCAATGAAGTGATGCAAGAGATGGCTGCCTTCAAGGTTGCTGCCAAGAATGCCAAAGACGCCCATGCTCGTGCCATTGGAATGAGTAGTGGTGTCAATATTGCCTTGAAGGCCAAGGTTGTGGAGTATGATGAAGATGAAGGAAGTGATGAGGGACCCTCAATGAGCCACCCGGACGATGTCAAGACTGCCCATGCTGAATACATGGCCTTCTATGCAAGAAAATTTTGGAGGCCAAGATGGAAATGCAACGAAGAAGAAACCCCAATGGGAGAAGAGACAATGGGTCCAAGTTGAGAACTTGTTTCAATTATGGTGACCGTTATCACTTCGTTGCAGCCTGTCCCTATGAGAAAAGAGAAGATAATGGGGGTAAACTTGTGTTGAATAAGACCTCCAAAGTTCCATACAAGAAACCCTTCATCAAAAGAAACCCAACCAACAAGAAGCCGGGAGAAATTGTCTTGATCACACATGAAGAGTACTCCTCCGATGATGATGATGAGGAGGAGGAGGAAGAAGAGGATACACCAGGTGGTGTGGCGGCTCACGCCACTACCTCTACTCCTTCATTCTCACTCTTCGCCTCTCCAAATGAGAATATTTCCAACAAGAACGTCACTTGCCTTATGGCAAGAGGAACGGAGGTATTATCATCATCACACCCCACTTACTTAATCAATGATGATTTTGATGATGAGTTATCTCTTGAGGTCAAAAAGGAACTAGTTGCTTTTGATGTGTTTATGAATAACTTGCAAGGGGAACACAAGAAACATGTTGTGGATCTCCTAAATCAACTGTCACACACACAATAACTTCTAGATGAGAGGTGCCAATTAGGAAGAGAGCACATGATTGAGGTAGAAGCTCTTAGTAATGCTCTAGAAGAAGAACAAGAAACTAGAATATCTCTTGAAACTAAACTAGAGGGCCTTGATGAAGCTAATGACCTCATTATTAATAAACTCATCAAGGAACGTGATCATGCTATTGCTAAATACAAAAAGGCTAAAAAGGATAAGATTGAGTTTGATGTTGTTCATAAAAAACTTGTCGAGGACTTTACGACACTTGACAAGGCTCATAAGGCCTTGGAAAGTGAACTCTTGTCCCTCGCAAAGTCTCGTGAAAAGCTTCAAACTCAATTGATCAATACTCCCTCACCTAGTACATTCATTCCCTCTAGTTGTACAAATATTCTTGAAGAACATGCTAGGTTGAAGGGGCAGCTAGCTCAGACTTCCTTTCCCAAAGGAAACAAGTCTATTGATGACCTCTTAAACAAGCAAAGGTCAAATGGTGAAAAAGGAGGCTTAGGCTTTGTCTCTAAAGCCAAGAAGAAAAAGAATAACAAGAAGAAGAAGGCCAAGCCCGCTCAAGAAAAGAACAAGGTCATTATGGGAAGTAAGACCACAAGTGCCAAAACTATGTCTCATGATGACTTTGCGGGCAGTGCTAACCCTCACTATGTCTTAATGCGTGATTACTATGGTGATGTGTATGCACAATATGTTGGACCTTTTGATGGTTATATTGCATGGTCGATTTGGGTTCCCAAGACCCTTGTTGCTAACAAAAGAGGACCCATTGAGAAATGGGTACCTAAAAACTAGTTTGATCTTTTGTAGACCTATGCTTCCGGAGGGTCAAAATGGGTGCTCGATAGTGGATGCACAAGTCATATGACCGGAAGCGCTTCTAGTGTCAAGGAATTGAGACCAAATGTTGATCAAATATCTGTGACATATGCTGACAAATCAAAGTCTAAGGTAATGGGTTTCGGCAAAGTTGTGGTGGCACACGATATCACTCTCGTGGACGTCATGCTTGTTGAGACCCTTGGCTATAATTTACTTTCAGTCCGTGCTCTAGGAAAGATGGGTTTTGCTATCTTCATTGATGTTGATATTGTGATCCTCTTGTGGAGCAAGACTCTAAAGGTTGCCTTCGTTGGGTACGTCGAGGATGACTTGTATGTGGTGGACTTCTCCAGGAAAACCACTACAGGTCCGATGTGCCTATTCGGAAAGGCCGATGTGGGTTGGCTATGGCACCGCCGTATAGCCCATGTCAGCATGAGAACTTTGCAAAGCCTCCACAAGGATGGTCATATTGTTGGACTAAAAGAAAATGTTTGCTTTGCCAAAGATCGTGTTTGCAGGGCATGTGTTGAAGGGAAGATGCATGATTCTCCCCTCAAGCCAAAGAACTACATCAAGTCCAAGAGGATCTTGGAGCTTCTTCATGTGGATCTCTTTGGTCCCCCGTCTCATGCAAGTCTTGGTGGGAAGAAATATTGTTTTGTGATTGTTGATGATTACTCAAGATACACCTGGGTATATTTCTTCAAGTTAAAAAGTGAGACCCAAGAGAACTTCATCGACTTCGTCAACATGGCTCAACGTCAACACAATGTCCCAGTATTAACAATAAGAAGTGACAATGGTACCGAGTTCAAGAACTACACATTAAATGCATTTCTTAGTGATGAGGGAATAAAACATCAATATTCCGCTGCATATACCCCTCAACAAAATGGTGTAGCTGAGAGGAAGAATCGGACTCTCATTGATATGGTTAGGACTATGTTGGCGGAATTCAAATCTCCTTACAATTTTTGGGCTGAAGCTATCTCCACCGCATGCCATGCATCAAACCGTCTCTACCTCCGCAAAGAATTGATCAAGACTCCATATGAGATCCTTACCGGTAACAAGCCTAATGTTTATTACTTCCGAGTATTCGGTTGTAAGTGCTTCTATCGCATTAAGGGCATTCGTTTATCCAAGTTTGATTCCAAAGCATTAGAGGGTATTTTTGTTGGTTATGGTCTCGAATCCCACACTTATAGAATCTATGACAAACTCTCAGGAATTGTCATAGAATCTTGTAGTGTGGTGTTTGAAGAATATGATGGTCCCCAAGCGGGGCGTGTTGATGTTTGTGATGTAGATGATGAAATGCCTCAGGATGCCGTAGGAAGAATGGGTGTGGGTTTCATCCGCCCTGTTGAGGAACCCCTTATGGTGGATCGAGAAGAACTATGCTCTACTCACGTGGAGCCCTCATCTTCACAACTTCAACAAGCTACTGTCGAGGTGGACAATGACCCATGCCAAAGATAAGTTGTGGACCCTCAACCTACTGATCAAGAAGATGCCTCTAGCCAAGAGGTGGTTGAGTCTCCGTTTGCCAGGATGTCCAGTGGTGCTAAGGCCATTACACAAGCAAGATCTATACAAACTGCCATAAGAACAGCTGAATACCTGACCAGTTGTGGGACTGATCAAGACCACGGTCAATCCTCTCCTCCTGTAGAAGAGAATATTTCCAATGATGATCAAGGTCAAGTTAATGGTCAAGATGAGGACCAAAATGTTGAAGTGATCCCACCAAGAAACAACAAGGAGATCGAAACTCGTCGCCAAGCTAGAATGGATAGAATATTGGAATTAAGAGACCACACTCTTGAGAATGTGGTTGGAGATCTAAGAAGAGGGATATCTACTCGAGCTCAATTGAAGAATTTTGGTGAGCACCAAGCACACATTTCCATGGTGGAACCAAAGAAAGTATGGGAAGCTCTTGAAGATTCGGATTGGTTGGATGCAATGCACAAAGAGCTCAACAACTTTGAGAGAAACAAAGTATGGAAGTTAGTGGAAAAGCCAAAAGATTGCCGCAATGTTATAGGCACCAAGTGGATTTTCAAGAACAAGCAAGATGAGCATGGAATTGTGATAAGGAAAAAGGCAAGATTGGTTGCACAAGGGTTCTCCCAAATTGAAGGCATTGATTATGAAGAGACTTATGCTCTCGTGGCCTCCCTTGAGTCCATCTGTATCCTTCTTGCTTATGCGGCACATTATAATTTTAAATTACAACAAATGGATGTAGAAAGTGCATTTCTCAATGGTCCATTGCATGAGTTGGTATATGTGAAACAACCCCCGGGATTTGAGGATCCCAACTTTCCAAACCATGTCTACAAACTTCATAAGGCTCTCTATGGGCTCAAGCAAGCCCCACACACGTGGTATGAGCACCTTAGAGAGTTGTTGTTAGATCGTGGGTTTGAGGTTGGGAAAATCGATCCCACTCTCTTTACCAAGAGGGTCAATGGGGAACTCTTTTTATGCCAAATCTATGTAGATGACATTATCTTTGGATCTTCTAACAAAGATTTTAATGATGAATTCTCGAAGCTAATGACTGACAGGTTCAGGATGTCTATGATGGGAGAATTGAGAGTATTTCTTGGTTTTGAGATCAAGCAAGTGAGAGGTGGTACATTCTTCAACCAAGCCAAGTATACTCAAGATATGCTCAAAAGATTTAACATGAAAGATCTCAAAGGAGCCCCTACTCCCATGGCAACAAAGACTCATCTTGAACTAAACCCAAATGGTAAAGATGTGGACCAAAAGGTATACCGGTCCATGATTGGCTCTTTGCTTTACCTTTGTGCATCTAGACCCAATATTGTGTTGAGTGTAGGAGTGTGTGCAAGATATCAAGCGGCTCCTAAAGAAAGCCATTTGATGGCAGTCAAGAGAATCTTTCGATATTTGGTTCATACCCCAAACTATGGTATTTGGTATCCTAGGGGCTCTACTTTCTCTATTTGTGGGTACACGGATTCGGACTGGGCTGGTGACAAGGATGATAGAAAATCAACCTCCAGGGCTTGCCAATTCCTTGGGAGGTCCTTGGTGTGTTGGTCTTCCAAGAAGCAAAACTGTATATCTCTTTCCACCGCCGAAGCCGAGTATGTGGCAGCTGCCAGTGCTTGTACACAATTGCTATGGATGAGGCAAACTTTAAAGGAATATGGTGTCCATTGTGACAAAGTGCCTCTTTTATGTGACAATGAAAGTGCCATCAAGATTGCATACAACCCAGTGGACCATACAAGAACAAAGCATATTGAGATTCGTCATCACTTCATTAGAGATCATGTTGCCCGAGGTGATATTGAGCTCTCATATGTGTCAACCAAAGACCAACTTGCCGATATCTTCACAAAGCCACTTGATGAAGCAAGGTTTTGTTATTTGAGGAATGAACTAAATATCGTGGATTCTAGGAGCTTGACTTGATTACCTTGCATACTCACCTATGTCTTAACCCATATTTGGTGTAGGTGTAGGCATGGAAATAGGGGGAGTGTGGTTCTAATTCATTGGACTATCCCTCCCCCCATAATGCCAACATTAAGAAATTAAATTCTCTTAGTATCATTTAGTGATATGTGAGCATCATTGATGAGTAGTGGCTATGAACCCAAGGATAATTCTTCGCGGTTTCATGCCACAAACTCCTACATGGTGGCTTCAGCCACCATCCTCTCATTCGAAGAATTGGCTCTTAGCTCGGATTTATTTGGTACTTTGATGAACATTTGGAGAGTTTTTCCGTGGTTCTCTTGAGTTTTCACATTATGTCATCTTAACCCAAGCCCTCTCTCAGTCTTGAAAACCCTCTCTATCTAATATATGTCCCCATACACACACCCTGGAAGTATTTGGTCGAGGAGGACCGGAGTCTCCGGTGTGTTCACACCGGAGTCTCTGGTGTGGACCGGACCGGAGTCTCTGGTCTGGGCGGTTTCTGTCCACTTTAAGGGAGGACGGGGTGAACTGAAACAGCAGTTTCATTCATCCACCCCCGTCCTCCCCTCTCTGCCCCCGTCACCTCCTCTCCCAAATCTTCTCCCCGGAGGTCAAGAAGCCCCCGGGATCCGCCGTGCCGCCGGCCAATCATCTCCTTTCCACCATTGGGTGATTCCCACCGGTGGAATCTCCTCCATGGACAGATCTGGTACCTCTCCTCCCCTTCTTCACCTAGGGTTCTTCCCTTACATTGTTTATGAGGATAGGTACTAGTTTTGACCACTAGAATTCCTTATTTGCATGCACCTGACTACTTTATCATTGTTACCATGCCCGATCTGCTGGATTCAACCCCATTGGAGCCTCCCTGATCTTCCCCTGAGTCTCTAGACCGGAGACTCCGGCCCCATGGATCGGTGACTCCGGTCTGAGCCGGAGACTCCGGTGTGGACCACGGAGACTCCGGTGTGGTTTGAATCTAACATATATTTTTCATGGTCTCAATGATTCTGTGTTGTCTCCATGGGACATATATACTTACCTTCATGCTATCTCCCTTGCTGCTGTTCACAGGGTCTGGCTCTCATTGTCCTCCTCGCACCAAGGCCAAGATGAAGAGGGGGGATCCTCGCTATGATGAGTCTGAGGGTTAGTACATTGTTCCCCCATCCAACCGTAGACAGCTAGCCCGTGATGCAGCCTATATGCAACGAGAGCAAGAAAGGGATGAGGAAGAGAAACGTTCCAAGAGGGCAAAATATGACAACATTCAGTCGTTGGCTCGCATGTCTAAGCAGGAGTATTGTGAGCTGCGGAAGACCAATTTCTATGAATTGCCTCGCACTAGTGATGACCCCTGTTATTGGAGGAAGGAGCAAGTTGTCTTCATGAAAGACATTTACAGTGTGCTCAAGAGATCGCATGTATGCCCCCAGAAGTACTTTAGTGTTGAGCAGATGAGGAAGAGCCCCTACTTCTCTGATGCTCTGTGGATTATGGGGCTGTCCAACTTGATGGAGATACATGAAGACTACAACATCACCCTTGTGCAGCAGTTCTATGCCACAATTGTGTTTGGAACTAACCAAGCCAGGACTATGACTTGGATGACTAGCGACCACCGATGTTCGGCCACTTTCTATGACTTTGCTGAGGCCATCTTCGAGACTTTTCAGGGGGTATCTACTCATGTTGGAGTTCGCATGCACTCAGTAGCTCTTGGGGTGAACAAGAACAAGCTTGCCCCTTTATATGGTAGTGAAGGGGTTGTGGGAGGGTCCAAGGGACTCAAGCCTCTCTACAATATGATGTTGAGGATCTTCCGCTAGACCATTTCCCCTAGTGCTGGGAATGATGATGCCATCAGATGTGGTTTGGTAAACTTGCTGTATCACACCCACAAGACTTACATGGCTGGTCCCGACGCTGATGCTGATCCTATTGATGTGATGGACTACATATTTGAGGATATCTATCATGCCATCTTATACAGGAAGGCCCCTCCATATGCACCTCTAGTCATGAGACTCATCAACACTCAGCCACATGGTTCGCCACTTACTATGCCTCCCAACCTTACCGAGCACACTCTCATATCTCTGTAGCAGAAAGGGGCTATGAGGGCTCCTCCTAGACGCTCCCATGCACATGTGGAAGAGGAGATTTCAGAGACTGACAAGGCCCCCTCACCTCCTAGGGCTCGAAGGAAGAATGCTTCCAATGCACCTCTTCCACCCATGACACGAGACTATGTCCATGAGAGGGTCAAGAAGGCCTCATTCTGGGAGAGGACCCTGTGCTGCATGAATGTGGACATTCGCAAGCAACAACATGATTCCTACAAAAGCAACCGCCGCATCGAGAAACTACTCAAGGAGATCAAGGCTCAGGGTGAAGCGTATGATGAGGAAGGTGACGATGACTACACTAATGAGCATGGGGCTCAGCCGTCCACCGAGTCAGATCACACTCTTTCGTTTGGGGGCATGGAATGCCCATCAGGACAGCTTGGTGGATTGGAAGACCTTCTCTGATGTCACATCTGGGTTTGGGTATCAAGGAACTTCCTCTTCTCGCCCTCACGGCAAAGGGCCTGCAGCTCCAGATGATGATGAGGACTATGATGATGATGATGAGGATCAGGATTTGGATGAGGAGGACGAGGAGGATGACGACGAGGACTACTGATCCGTTGGGACGCTAGCTTAGGTCTTTTCCCTTTTTCGGTGTTTCGATGCCAAAGGGGGAGAAGACATTATCATCGGGATTTACATGGGTTTGGGCTACTTGATTCACATTTTCCTTATCGTTTCTATTTGCCTTATGTTATTGTGGGACACTATTTGCTATTTGTGTGTGTGTGACTCTGTGGGTGCTCCAACTTTATTGTAACTCATGTGTGAACCATGTGTTTTATCCATGCTCTACCTACCTTGCCTGCTTTACTTGTTTATCTTTATGCACTTAGACAGGGGGAGCATGTCCATACCTTGTCATAAGTAATTGCGTAGTTTGTTCATGCAAATTCACTAGTTGTCATCGAACACTGAAAAGAGGGAGATTGGAAGGACATTTACTGTCATAATCACTTTTGGTGTTCGTTAACAACTAGTAGACCTTTTTTACAGTTTGCTATTGTCTACAGGTTGATATTTTACAAAGGAAAAAGGACCATTGGCCTGCGGATCATTCCATGCATGTCCTCTTACATCTTGGGGATTCCAGACCGGAGTCTCCGGTGTGGTCTGGAGTTTCCCCAAGAGTCTCCGGTGTGTCCTCTGTTTCCTTGCCTGGGTCAGTCTGTGAGGTGGTCCGGAGGTTGGTCCGGAGGCTGGTCCGGAGTTTCCGGTCCCTATCTCAGGCCAGAGTCTCCGGTGTAGAGGGACCGGAGTCTCCGGTCCACTTGGCCCCCCGGTGCGCTGGGTCATTCTATCAAGGGGTCCGGAGGCTGGTCCGGAGGTTGACCGGAGTCTCCGGTGTAGACCGGAGTCTCCGGTCTGTTTCTTCTCCCAAGGGCAGAAAAATGGTTCGCTGACCGAAGGGCTATAAATAGGGGACCTTATCCCCTTGTTCTAGCTGCTCGTCCACGTCAAGAACACCATGTCCATTTGAGCCACCAAATCAACAAGATCTCTTCATCCAACCATCCAAAGTCCTTGATCTTTGGAGAATCGAAGGAGGAGGCCTTGACCTACAGCTTCACCAAGAGAGATCTTCATTTCCCCCTCATTCACTTGAGGGCCCCCATGCTCTAGTGTTTCATTGGAAACCCTAGGTTTTGATTTGGTTCTTACAAGCTTGTCTTTGATTGTTTGACAGCTTGCTTGTATTTGGGAGCCTCCAATTAAGTTGTGGATGTGTGCCTCGAACTCGTTGTAAAGGTGCCAACTTCCACCTCGAAGGTTGCCGTATAGTGGAAGAGGTGAATCGAACCTGTTGGGGTGAGGTTCATCGGAGAACAAGGGAGGCCTCTCGTGGCGTTGGTGGTTTGAAACCACCCCCTCTCCAAACGTAGACGTACTTCCCCTCAAAAGGAAGGAACTACGGGAAACAAATCCTTGTGTCTCCGTGTGCTCCACTTTGGTTCCTTCTATCCTTTACCTCACTTTACTTATCTAGTTATTGTTTAGTTTGTTCTTGTGTGTTATATAGGTAAATTCACCTTAGTTGCATAATCTAGAGAATTTACCTTTCTTGTCAAACCCTAATTTGAAAAAGGAGTAAAATTGAAGTAGCACCTATTCACCCCCTCTCTAGGTGCCCATACGATCCTTTCATTAGCCTTCCTTCATCCGGCATGGGCCTCCCTTCTGGATCCGTCTAACTGGGCCGCCCAGCAGGCCATAGGGCTTGCTACCAACTATGGGTCACCCGGGTTTGGCAGATTGGTGTCATGCTATGAGGATACCCATATAGCATATCCCCAACAATGTCTGCAGCAGCCTCCCTATTTTGAGGATGCACGCTTCCCCTTGCATGTCTGCAAGCTGCAGCGGTCCCTTTCTGGCCTCAAGCAGTCTCCTCGTGCCTGGTATGCTCGGCTGAGTCAGCTTCTTCTTCAGCTTGGATTTGTTGCCTCCAAGGCGGATACTTTGTTGGTCATCTTCTCTCACGGTGATGCAGAGATTTACATGCTCGTATATGTTGATGACATTGTCATTGCTGGTTCTTCACCTGCGGTGGTTGATCTTCTGGTACAGTCCTTGGCAGCTAGTTTTCCTATCAAGGATTTGGGAAAGTTGGAGTATTTTCTTGGATTGGAAGCGTCTTTCCATTCAGGGGGCATGACATTGACTCAGCAAAAGTATGCACTTGATCTTCTTCATTGAGTCAATATGGAGAATTGCAAGTCCACTTCCACTCCTCTTGTCACGTCGGAGCCACTGTCTCATGAGTCTGGTGCTCTACTTGGTGGTGATGACTCTTTCTGGTACCGTAGTGTGGTTGGAGCACTTCAGTATTTGACGCTCACTCGCCCAGACATTTCCTTTGTTGTGAACAGGGTGTGCCAAATTCTATCGCAACCAACTAAGGTTCATTGGGAAGGTGTTAAACGTATTCTGAGATATGTCAAGGGTACGCTGGATACAGGACTACAAATACGCAAGTTCTCCTCCACCGGTGTTAGTATATTCACGGATGCAGACCGGACAGGCTGTGTTGATGACAGACAATCCATTGGCAGCTTTGCTGTGTTTGTTGGGCTAAACCTTGTTTCTTGGAGTTCGAAGAAGCACCATCTCGAGGTCTAGTACCGAGGCTGAGTACAAGGCATTGACTAATGGCGCCGCCGAAGCCATTTGGGTTGAGTCGGTTCTGAGGGAACTCGGCATCACACAATAGCGCACACCTATTTTGTAATTCTTCTTCCTTGTTTCACGCTCGTACCAAGCACATCGAGATCGATTTCACTTTGTGGGAGAACGAGTTGCTGCAGGTACACTGGATGTCAGGTTTCTTTCGACAGATGATCAGTTGGCGGATGTTTTTATAAGCTCGCCACTCGGCAGATGCTAGACCGGTTTAGAACCAATCTGAATCTTGTACAAAGTTCAGATTGAGGGGGCATGTTAAATATACGGTCTAGGTAGCTATGTATAATTGTATTCGTACTCATGTACGGTTGTATTTGTAACTGATCATCTCATATATATACACACGTGAGGAGGCTGTGACCCCCACGAAACCCTAAATTTGACTGAGCCCAAAGCTTGTTTGGATTTTTTCATTCAATCCATGGCCACCGCAAACGCAAAACCGTTGCAAATTTGTCCGAGTGAAGGATTCCAAGCCTCCCAAGTTTCTTTTGGTGTCAAACCGTGTCCCAATTTACTTTGCACTTAGCGCCGGTAGTTTTGTCCTGGGCCGACCAAAGGAAGGCTCGTTCCAATTTAATCATGAACTTAATAGTGCACGGAAGAATGGGTAATGTATATTGCTTGAGAAGCGATGACCGTTTTTATTAACGCAGTCCGTCCAGCCATGGTGATATATTTCCTTACTAGCATGGAGATTATTGGAAACCTGAAGCTCGCAATGGAAAGCTTAGTTTACTGGAAAGCTCATGGTTTAAGAGGATGTAGGCTAGAACCTGAATGTTTTGTTCACCGTGATTCTACAGTCCTTAACTAAAAGGCTAAGACACTAGTATGCTTATTTAGTCTTCTAGAAACCCTGAAACTAGTTCTCTAGCCTTTGGTTCTTTTCCTGAAACCTGGACAAGGTACTGGAGTACAACTATTTAGATTTTCCATATGTTTGTGCGACAGTTGCTTACTTTTAGAGTTACTATCATTCAGTTTAACTAGTACTTTGTACATCAAGAATGGCCTTCAGTTTAGATGTGCAAGCATCCAAGCAAGCAAGGCATTCACATAGAGAGCTAAAATCACAGCAACTGCAAGCTATCAGGATATGTGTAGGTAACTTGTTCAGTCCAGAATCGAATAGGTATGCACTAGCATGTACCGAACTTGGGTAACCGCCGGCGCTCACAGCAATACGTGACTGTGGCTATGGCTAATCAGACAAGCATGATACCAAGACAGCAGCCCTCATTTTTGTTCAATGTACGAATGATCAAAACGAACGTGCACGTGCGCATCTCCACTGTCCCCATTATTCCAATTAACTCGTTCAGTAAGCCCCTGAGTACCTGACGATCCAACTCCGACTGCATTTTGCACGATGCAGAGAGGGTGCTATGATGCCCTCCTGTCCGAGACATCGTCGCTCACTCATCACTGCAGTTTGCCGGAGACAAGAACAAAACAGTTAAAACTATTGCCGAAAACCTTCCACCTGGCAGATCGATCAACCATCGTCTGCATCTGAGACGTCATGCAGAATCATCCAATCTGGTACTCCAAAAACACATGGCGAAACAGAAAGATTCGGTTTGCTATCGGTATCTACGTGATGTTATTTTTAGTGAGTGTCTAGATCTCAGGCGCCTGAGAACTTGTTAAGTCTAAGTCGCTGATGCCATCCTAATATTTGTACTAATTCTCAGTTGCAACCTAGTTGCAACTCATAAGATTTGTACTAATTCTCAGTGGCAACCTAGTTGTAACTCATAAAATTCTTAGTTACACCCTAGTTGCAACTTATGTGTAACTTTCACTTTGCACGAATCACGAGGTAAATCGAACGGTGAAAGAGGCGACTGAGACCTAAGAAGTTCTCTTCTGGATGACCACTCCACGTCCCAAAGATTGCTAGAAGAGGAGCAAAGAATCCGGTGGGAAGAAATCCCCAGGAGTAAAGCAAGCCTCGAAAGGGCTGAGCATGAGCATGCACTGCTCTTGTTTGAGATGGAGGATCGACGGAGGGGAATTAGTGAAAGTCAGGGAGCAGCAGCTAAGTAATAACACCTAGGCTTTTGAATTAACTCTGCGATTTGGAAGACGGAGGAAATGAAAGTAGAAGAAGTTATCGAAACTCGGAACCACATGTTCAATCTTTTTTTAGCGGTCTGAGAACTAGCAAAACCGTTATTTTTACTCCTATTTTTTTTAAGAAGCAATCTACGTGATGTTATGACGCTTCCCCTATTTGCCACGAGTACCTATTTGCCACGAGTATTGCAGAGCGAGAGTGACAAATTACCCACTGATAAGCACCATTTACCGGACGGCCTCCACTGATCATTTGCGATTTTGTCTGCATCATGCTCCAATAACTCAACATGATTTCCCGGCTAAAAGGACATCCAACTTTCAGTCTCCAGGAACTGAAGATATGCCAATTCCAGTGTTTCCCTGCGACTAAACTCATGAAATTGCTGGCCATATTTTTCGTTAATATTCAGAGCCAATCACTAGCACAATAATAACAACCAATTCAACGGATGATATTGTGATTATGCAAATATTTTGACTGAACATTACTTTATTGGCATCAGGAGTTCACTTCAGCCTAAGTCATGGTCTAATGCATGACCTGCCTAACATACACATTAACCAGCGATACTACATCGAGGTATGTCAAGTTTCACAGGCAACAGTACTCTCTGCACTGCCTTCATAGAGACTATGAACACAGGACGGCGGTTTTCTTTTTACAGGTTACGGCAAAACAGAAGGCTTTCTTCTTCACCACCCACCGCTTTACTTCCTACTGAAGAGGCTGCGCAACTTGCCACGCTCCAGCTTCTCGAGCAGCTTCTTGGCGCCGGCGACGTCCATCTCGGAGAGCTTCTTCAGGTACCCAATGGCGCCGTGTGCGATCATCAGCTTCTTGCACCTTTTGCTCGCCGACAGCGACAGGAGGCAGGAGATGGCGTACTTCTTGGCCGTGTTTCCGGGGCTCGGGTCGAGCAGCTGCACCAGGTTCGGCACGCTCTTCTCGTCCTTCTTCACGTCCCTCGCGTTCGCCGGGCAGCTCATCAGGGTCGCCGTGGCCTGTGCCCCCACCTCGCGTGCGCCGTTCGACTTGGCCTCCAGCAGCCGAACCAGCAGCGGCATGCAGCCGTGGTCGCCCACCAGGCGCTTCATATCCGGGGAGCTGGAGATCCTGCAGATGGCCGCGGCAGCCGCCTGCTGCGCGCCAACTGAGCCGTCCCGGAGCACGTGCGCGAGCCGCGGGAGCACGCCAAGTGTCACGAGGTTGTCAGGCGAGACCGCGGACACGAGGTTGCGGAGGGCGCCCACGGCAGACTCCTGCGGCAGCGGGCCGTCGAGGTAAGCGAGCAGGCTGGGCAGCGCGCCCTCGGAGACCACGCTGCGCCGCAGGCTGTCGTTGCTCGATGTGTAGTTCTGCAGGCACTCCGCGGCGTACTCCTTGGAACCCAGCACGACACCGTGGTCGAGCAGGCCGATCATGACGCGCACGATGCCCTCCTCGGCCAACGCTTGTCGCACCTCCGGCACCGCGGAGAGGTTCTTGAGTGTGCCGGCCGCCGCGGACTGAGAGATGGAGTCCCCGGTCTGGCAGATTTCGATGAGTGGACGGACGCCGCTGTGGCCGACGATTGCGCGAGCATTCTCGGGCGACATGGACAGCCGCTGCAGAGTGATGACGGCCTTCTCCCTGCCAACAAGGCTGCCGGACTCTGCCAGCCGGATGAGTGGCGGCAGCGCGCCTTCTGACACGAGCAAGCCCTCGCAGCTGCCGGACTCGGCGAGCAAGCAGAGAACAGTGGCCGCTTTCTCCCTGGTCTTGGGCGCCGTCGCTGTGAGCAGCTGCACCAGCGCGGACACGTTGCCACGGCCCAGCGCCGACAGCACGCTCTTCTCGTCCTCGCGCAGAGCATCAAGGAGGCCATCCACAGCTCGATTCTTTGCCTCGGCGTGGCCGATCTGCAGCCGAGCAAGTAGCTCCCGCACGTCCGTCTGCGAGGCTGACGCCGCCTCCGCTGCCTCGGTTGGAGGGGCAGGAGCCGTCGCATCGGACAGCACACCAGTCTTGACAAGAAGCCCGCAGTCCCGGAGGTTAAGGTCCAGCTTCCCAGCGAGCGCGTCGAGGTTGCTCTGCATCTGCAGCTTCCCAGCCTTTGGTGGCTCGCGGCAGCGCGCTCCGAGCTCGGCTGCCTCGGCGAGCGTGTTGGCCACGGACTGAAGCAGCTCCCGGCACAGCGAGTTCTTGGAGAAGCAGGGGTGGCTGGACAGATCCGACAGGCACGCCGGCACCCTCTCCAGCCTCGCCGCGATGGCCTTCCACCGCCCGCCGAAGCCGGTCGCCGCACGCGCAGCATCCAGCGCGGCCGGCACCAGCCCCCGAGCCCGCTCCAGCAGCTCCTCTGCGGTCCCGGTCGGCGCGTCCCCGGCCGATGCCGGACAGCTCTGCAAGCTCATTTCTCTGTCGCAGCAGCTACAACACCCGGCCTCCTCGTGATCTGCAGTCATCCACTAGATTAGTGATGCTCACTCACTCCTCGGCAAAAGAAAGAAGTGGACAAATGCTGGAAAGGAAAATCGCGAAGAAGAAGCTAGAAGCCCAGAAGGAGACAGAGGAAGGAATCCCTCTGCTATTATAAAGCGAATGAAAAAACCAACTTGGAAAGCTACTGCTAACCTCATCTACTATACTATGGCAATACTCTTCCCCGACCTTTTTCTTGCTTAGGGCAGACGAAATGTAAATTCGAGAAGATTAAATGCTGCAACGACACACAAAATCATGAGCTGGTACGAAGGTCCTATCAGAATTCCCGAACTTTATGTCTGTTTTCCACTGTTTGTGAAACAAAAATCAGACTGTTCCAGTCGGTCCAGGCATCTCGAGTTTTGACGCGCAGAATGATGGCTAGGTAGGTGACAGACTGAATGAGAGCAAGCAAAGAGTAAATATGAAATTCAACACGAGGAGAGGTGGCCAAGTGGTGCGAGCGGAGCGGGATACTATACCATTTGGCTCTGCATGACTGGCCAAAGCATTTCTTGTAAGCAAACACGACTAGATTTTGCTTTGACATTAGACATTAGAGTAGCTATAATCTGAGGGCTGCTACGGTTGCCATCTCAAGAAAGCCGGCGATCTAAAGCGTAGGTTCGAGTGCTTAGGACGAAAGAATAAAGATTTGGGCAACTCATAATTTCACACCACTTTCTTGTGTTCTAACCCAAAGATCTCGCGCTTTCTTAACACCGAAGAATCATGGGGAAATGATAGTGTGGGGCGACGTACCGTAGACGAGCCGAGTCCTCCAAAAGCACGATCACGCCTTAATTTTAAAGTGGCCCGTGATTACTTAACACTAACTACGAAACTACAAAAAGAAGTGTGACACACAAAACTGGAGAGTACAGTTAAAAAGGCCAACTGACATCGACCCATGGGGCGACGCACCGCGCATGCGATCTGCGTTACACGGCGCCTTTTCCTTGGTGACAACCACTTTTGCTCGCACGGACTGAAAGCTCCCCGTGGGGTCGCGGCAACAAGGCTGGCGCGTGCCGTACGGCAAAGGTGGGGCCGTCGTATCAGTGAGCGAGTGTTCGGGATCGTGGCCGGACCGCATCATGAGCCGGATCGGCAGCGGCGCGGGGAACCCAACCGAGACCGACCGAGCCCAGAGCACAGCGTCTCGGGCTCCCGGATGCGGACGCACGGGGGTGTGGGCCCCGCCCCTTGCTTCCTCGCGGAAGGGCATCCAAAGGAGAGCCCCGTTTGGTGGGCCCACGTGTCATCGGGAACGGGCGGCCTAGTGAATAGAGCTGTTGCGCTGGTGTGCCAGTGACGTGCGAGCGCCGGCGGCTGGGCGCCGGCACGGATGATTAAGGATGATATTTATTGCGCGGTGGCCCTATGGTTTTGTTCAAATTTGACAGCTCTATACTAGTACTGGTAGTTTTTTCGAAATCAAGACGCTCCCGAATTCTCTCTCAGCACAATGATCAAATGCCACGTTTCGTAATAACTTAGAGTGGTCGCATGCAAATCTAGAAAGGACTGCTGGAGCCATGAGGAAAGCAGATACTTGGCTTGGAATCCTAGCAACGCGAAAGGCGGCAGCGAGGACGGAAGAAGAAAGACGAACAGGACGCGTACCCAGAAAACCATATGCCAAAAAAAATAAAGGCAAGGATCAATCGAGCTGTTAGTTACCTCTGCCTCCGATCCGCTCGCTTCCACAGGACGCGTCGCCGCTCGCCCCTGCTCCTCCCGCCCTCCTCCCGACGCCGGCCGCCAGCGCGAAGAAACCGACCAGAGCTAGTGCCACCGCTGCTGCTGCTACGATTAATATGCCAATCATCAATCAGTCGCCCATCACACGGATCATCAACATAAGCGGCGAGGTGCGCGCGCGTGGGAGAGAAGAGCAGAGCAAAGGAGAGCAAGCAAGCAAGGGAAGGGAGGATTGGGGAATGATGGTTAGGAGCACTCCACTCACCAACGCACGGCCTGGCTCCGCGCTCTTGTTATCTAGCCGCGGCCGACAGGTCCCTCTGGCTTCGCGACGCGTAGTTTCCAGCGACTTGTTGCGGACGGACTCGGAATTTATTTCTTCCTTCCTGGTGGGAGGGGGTGCTCTGCTTGGCTGGTAGCGCGGAGACGAGGCTGTTTTTGAATTCGGGGCGAGGTGGGCCGTCGGATCAGGGCACGTCCGCACGTGGGAAGTAGGGTGTGTGGGGGGTCTTGGGGATCCGACCGTTTGAGCGGTGCGGGATTTGAATCGGGGCTGCGTCGCCGTGCGCTGCGGTGCTGCCACTCGGCGGCCCTTTTTACGGCTTTCGGACTGACATCCGCTGCGGGCGTGAGAGTGAGACAGGCGAGAGGGTTTTTGAATTAAGGTCGCTGCTGTTTAGACTGTTCTAGCCACACGTTCTTCTGAATCTACTGCTCCAGTAACTAATTTGTATTTGCTGAGAAGATACCATCAACATGCTCAACGGTGGTCACAGCAAAAGCTGACTTCCCATCGCAAAGCTAATTTTAACCATGGCACGTTTTATTTTCCTTTTCAACCACATAAGGGAGGAGGTGTACGTTGCATACTAACGCCGAGCCCTATCTTTTTTTATCCGGCCATCCGCCAAGCTAAGAGGTGACGGGCTGTTTAGTTCAGTGGCTATCCAGTGGATGACGAGGGATATCCATTTTTTTTAATGGTTATCTAGTGTTTGGTTTAGAGGGTGGAGGAGATATGGATAATCACTTTTGGTTTAAAATGGTGGTTGAGCGTATCCCAAAAAGACCTAGATGAGCTCAACCACTTTTGGATAGCTCCTCCGAAGTGTTTTTCTGTTTGTAGATTTTGACTGGCTATCTCTAACCACTTTTTCCTCACTTTAGCCAAACACAAAAAAGATATCCCTAACCAGCTGGTAGGGGATATCCTCATCCCCTAATCCTCTAAACCAAACAGCCCCTAACTCCAACGGTACCTTCCAAATCGGATACCGAATTTGTTCAATTTCGTCCGTTTGTGGGGGTGGGAGGACAAAAAAAAGTACACACGTCTGGCCCAACTTGATAGGTGTCCCCAACGGTGCTTCCCAACGCATCCGGACAGACCAAATCAGACCGTCACCGGTGGCCTCCGTGCTCGCCGGAGCTCGCCCGCTGGAGCCGTCCTCGCAGCCAGGTCGATGGAACCATGTTGTTGTCGCCCACCATCCAGCGTTGCGCGCTTCGCTCTCGTCGGAGGGGCTCGTAGCGACGTGCCCGCACTAGAGAGAGGGCGGGGAGGGGCATCGCCCGCATCTCGCCGGAGTCGTGCCCGCGTCGAAGCTCGCGTCCCCGCACCAGGTCATGCTCGCTTCGGTGGAGCTCAGGGCGACGCTCAGGGTGAGGGGTGGAGCTCGGGGGAGGTCGGGCTGGCGCATGCGCAGGGCAGGCGATGGCGGTCCGATGGTCGACGGCGAGCTCGCCTAGTGTGGCAGCGGCGGCGGGGAACGGGAGTAGTGGAGTTGGTGGGGAGCAATGTGGCTGACATGTGGGCCACTCGGTGGACGGGGTGGACAGGCAGGACGCATCCGGGTCATCCGTTCTGCCGCAAATGGGTCTCATAGATGGGAAGGAAATGCGGTGGTCCAGGCCAAAAAAAAAGGGACAAACAAGGATTTTTGGGAGACCGTTGGGTGTTGGCATCGGTCCGGGCGGACCGAATCGTACCGGAGCGGTCCGTTTGCAGGGATGCCTTGGAGTTGGCCTAAGGTTACAAAGTGGCACCCAATCCATCCCTGCTCCGTAGTTAAAATGTTCGCTCTAGGTCTAATTTTTTCAGCAAAATTATTCTAGTTCGAATTAAAAAATCTTTCGTGGCCTTATACGGGTTGCCGCTTGCAACCCTACGCCCATCGGTGTCCCCTCGTCGTCCCCCTGGAATCACAGTTTTTTAGTGCGTGCCAATCAGCTACCTTTGCACATCTGCGTTTTGTGACTTGTGAACTTTGAGGCTATCCCCACTAAGCCGGTCTATTTTGGAAAACGAGTATGTGTTCGGACCATGGACAGGAAATAGGTCGTTATCCGCTCCTGATTCGTTTTAGACAGGTATGCCCAGCGACACGACCCATTTGATCCGCCCTAGCCATTTTTGGCCTAATTTTGACATTTTACCCAATTTGACATATATGAATGCATATAGAAGAAAGAAATGAGATAAAGCTTCACTAATTAGACAATAACAGACTTCACACGCCAAAGTACCGAACCAATGCGCAAAATGACATGAATTTCTTGTGGAATACACAAAATAAGATAGAAAATATGAGATCATGCATCGTGTTCTTGGATCTCCATTTTCTTCTTCTCAAACCAAACTCTTTGAGGTGGGTCCATGATGCTCAAGTCCATCATCATGATCCATTTCTCCTTGGCCATTAGTTTGTCCTCGGCCTCCTTGACTCTAGACTAGGCGTTGCTTTCTTCAACGTCAAGAGCTATCTTTTGGAGATCCATGAAGCTTACCAGTGTGGCCTCTTTCTCCCAGCGGTGCCTCTCATCCCTCTTGTCATTTGTCTCCTCCTTCTCGGCAAGCAACTGCTTCAATGTCTCACTCAATGCAAGTGAAGAGGCTTCATGCTTGAGATCTTCCTTTGTGACCTTGTGGCACCTTGGCTGAATAGCACAGCCACCATTGCTTAGGCCACCCACTCTTTTCCATCCTCTTCAAGGTCGACGACCGATGATTTTTTGCCATGTTTCTTTGAGTTTTGTAGACTCTTTTGGTATAGGGAAAAGTTCAATTCCTACTTGGGACATTTCTTGATCTTCTTACAACAAAGGGTCAAGGTGAACGCCTGGTTGTCAGATTTTTCCTAGAAGTGGTCTGAAGCTTGGAGCACCTACACATAAGGATGAGAATCCATTAGACATACTCATGCATGCAAGGTACATTGACATATGGAGCATAGAAGAGATTTTACCGTGTCCTCAACACCGACGCCACACACAGGCCTCGCTAGCACATACTTGTATGGATCGCAAACTTTGCTACACTCCGCATGTATGAATGACCATCTCTTTTGAACAGAGGTGTCATTTTGATTAATATGGATGGAAATCAAGTCTCTACAATTTGATCAAAGTGACAAGTTTTTGAGTTATAATTTTGGCATACAGACTTGTGCAAGATGTTCCACAAATTACGATGCTTGGAACACTTCAGTGAGTTGATATATCTAAGCGTTATAATCATACTCTATTGTATATTGTATGGTATAAAATTATCTCTTACTAAGTTAGTGTTGTTATTTAGAGTTATCAATTAAAATGACAAACACTCATTTTAATATAGGGAACCATCTAAGTTCATGGAGACAACACCATATGAGTTATGGCATGTAGTGGTTTCTAAAGATTTTGAGTTATGCGATAATTCAAAATTATAACGAATATGTAGGTCTTTGTGATTTATTCTTAGGAAGCTATGTATACATCTTACACAACTAAAACCAAAAGGACAATACTTGTATTGCAAAGCGTGGTACTTTTTCAAGAAGGAGTTTTATCGATAAAGGTGATGGTGGAAGAAAGCAAGGTCATTAACCTTACTTCCAAATGTCAAGTAGAGCAACGGAATATGTTCCAGAACCAAAATCTATAAATAGAGGAGGAACTAATGATAATGATCATAGCGTTTCAAATAAAAACTTTTACTGAAGTAAGTAGGTTTCAAGAATATGTTCTTCCTCTTTGTAGAATAACATTCATGGTTCACTTGTCATGTTAATGGAACAAGATAACCTACGAACTACGAAGAAGCAATGGTGGACCTAAGTATGAGAAATTTCTAAGAGCCATGAAATCCTATATTAAGTTACATTTAAGATTGCAAAGTAAATGCTACTTGATCTTATTAAGTAAATATGTTACTTGATCTTCCCAATAATTGCAAGGTTATAAGGAAGAGATAGAACTTGAAGAAAGACATAAAGCTTGATTTGTCACAAAGAATGTGTTGGAAAATTCAAATGGTTGACAACGATATGTAGCAATGCTTGAGTCCATGGGGTTTTGAAAGAACATTTCATGATTTCCTATGTTTTGTGTGTTAACAATACCATGGAAGTTCTAATGTGTACTAAGTGTTGCAGGAAAGTTTTGTGCATTTGGGGGGCCGGATTATCTGCCCCCATCATGGGCCGAATAATCTGGCTAGGCCATTTTGGCCAGGGCTAGCGCTGCGTGAGCTTCTGTCTAGGGGTGGATTTCCCCCGGACAGTCCGGCTCTAGGGCGGTATTTCTCCCTAGACCGGATAATCCGGCCCTCATGTTGGGCCGGATAATCCGGCCCTAGGGGAATCGCCCAAGAGAGCGTCTACGCGAGCTTCTATCTAGGGGCGGAATTTCCCCCGGATATTCCATGGCTGGGGCGGATTTTCCCCTAGCCATATAATCCGGCCCCCCTAGGGCCCGATAATCCGGTCCCCAGGAGAAGGTGTCAAGGGGCAGCATGCGCGTGCTTCTGTCCGTAGGCGGATTTTCTGCAGGATAATCCGAGTCTGGGGCAGAGTTTTCCCTAGGCGAGATAATCAGGCCCTCACTTGGGCCGGATAATCCGGCCCCCAAAGGCTCCAATGGCTTGGTTTGGAAAGGGGGTATAAAAGCCTCTTTCTCCCCATCGAGCAGAACTCTTGATTCATTCAAAAAGTGCCAGATACATTGCAAGAGATGTCTCTCTAGATCTCCCACTTCAACCACCCGAAGGCTTCGATCTTTGGGGGAATTGAAGGAGGAGACAATCTTCATCACCATCACGAATCAAGCGCATCAACTCCTCTCCATTCATTTGGAGAAATCCCTGATCTAGTATTCTTGCTAATATCTGGATCTTGTATTTTGTTATTGATAACTTGTTCTTGTGGAAGCTTGTTGTCATTACGGGATCCTCCAATTTGGTTGTGGATTTGTGCCCCGCTAGTTGTGTAAAGGCGTCGGTACCCGCCTCGAAGGGTTCCTATAGTGGAAAGGTGGATCAGGCCTTTGGTGGCGGGATCCATCGGAGAACAGGGTGAGGCCTATTGTGGCGTGGTGGTCTTAGTACCGCCCACCCCTCCAACGCAGATGTACTTCCCTTAACAAGGAAGGAACTACGGTAAAACAAATCATGTGTCTCTACGTGCTTCACTATGGTTCACTCGTTCCTCTTTCCACTCACCTCTTACTCGCTAGTAGTTAGGTTTGCATATAGGGAAATTCTTCTAAATAGTTATGTAGAGAATTTACCTTTTGTGTTAAGCCTAAAATTGAAAAAGCATTAAAATTTGAAGTAGAACCTATTCACCCCCCCTCTAGGTGCCCATACGATCCATTTCAATTGGTATCAGAGCCCTGGCTCTTTATTCGGGCTTAACAGCCTAAGAGAAGTATGGGTACCAAGGAGAATGGGAATGAGGATGTGGATAAGGTCACAATGGATGACCTCAAGACGTTGGAAACAACCTTGTTGAAATCCTTTGAGACCAAGATGGAGGAGATGCATCAAATGATTGCTCGCCTCACATCATCCGTAGCCCCATCTCCAACCTCGTCTGAGGCCGCCACTCCCTCATCCAAGGATAAGGCTAACACAGGATCCAAGGAAGATGAAGTGGTAGGTGAAAAACATAATGGTTCCCCCTCCAAGAAGGGAAGTGGTAAGGAGGAATATAGTGAGGTTCATCACTTATATTCCCCCGACCCACCAATCTCAATTCTTAATAAAGTCTCATGTTTGCAGCTCTTCTATTGAACTTTGGAGGATTATCGAAGAGGGTCTTCATATTGGAGATCACATCAACCTGACAAGAAGAGAAGTTGTGGATAGCCAATTGAATGCTACGGCTCTCCACATTATACAGCTCAGAGTGGGTCCCAAGGACATGCCCCACATTGAACATCTCAACACAGCTAAAGAAGCTTGGGATGCTCTCACCGATCTCTTTATTGGAAATAAAAGCACGAGAAGGAATAGGTATGATGCCCTTAGTAATGAAGCTGAAGGATTCTACATGTTGGATGGTGAAAACCATGAAGACATGTATAGAAGACTCAAGGGCATCGCAACAACATTTAGAAAGCATGGAGCCACTCACATTGATGATGCTTGGATAAAAAGGAAATATGTGAGTGTTGTAATGCCTTTTGAGCCAACGGACTTGAAGAGCTTGCAAGGTAGACACGACTACCATCAAATGACGTCCAATGAAGTCATGCAAGAAATGGCATCATTCAAAGTTGCTGCAAAGAACGCGGAAGATGCCCGTGCCCGTGCCATTGGAATGCAAAAAGGGGTCAATGTTGCTCTAAAGGCTAATGTTGTTGAGCAAGATGAGGATGAAAGAGCTTTCGAGGGTGCCTCCATGGACTGCCCCGATGAAGTCAAACATGCTCATGGTGAGTACATGGCGTTTTACGCAAGGAACTTTTGGAAGGATCCTGTCAAGGCCAAGTCGGAACTCGAGCGCAAGAATGGGTCAAGTGGAAGAAGAGAAAGTGGCCCAAAACTGAGAACATGCTACAATTGTGGAGATAGGCTGCACTTTGTGGTCGAGTGTCCATATCAAAATAGAGAAGATAATGGTGGCAGGCTCATCCTTAAATAAAAATCCAAGGCACCTAAGAAGAAGCCATTTATCAAAAAGAATGGCCCTTACAAGAAGCAACCCAAGATTGTCTTGGTGGCACAAGAAGAATACTCCTCTACAAGTAAAGATGAAGAGGATGAAGATAGTTCTCGCGAGGTGGCTGCTATAGCTACCACATCGACTCCATCATCTCTCTTTGACTCGCCAAACGAAAACGTCATCAACAACAACGTCACTTGTCTTATGGCAAGAGGGTCTGAGGTATCAACTTCTAGTTCTTCATTCCCTAAGACTAACATAAATATGGATATGGATGATCATACTAGTCTTAAAATGAAAGAAGAAGTTATTGCTTTGGACAACTTTTTCACTAACTTGCAAGGTGAGCACAAACTTCATCTTGATGCTCTTATGAGTCAACTTGCCCAAGCTAAAGATCTCCTTGAAGAAAAGGGCAGAATTGAAAGAGAAGATGCCTTGGAGATAGCTTCTTTGAAGAATGCCTTGGAAGAAGAAGAGGAAGCTTGAGTATCTTTGGAAGAGAGACTCAAATCCATTGAGGAGTCACATGAAGAAGTTGTGGCTCAGCTCATCAAAGAGCGTGACAACGCTCTTGCCAAGGTAAAGAAACTAAAGAAGGAAAAGATTGAATTTGGGGATGCTCATGCCAGACTCTCGGAGAAGTTTGAGAAACTTGACATTGCCCACAAGGCATTGGAGAGTGAACACTCTACTCTAAATGAGTCTCATGACCAGCTCCAAACTCAATTGAGGAAGTATGATGTGCCCAACACCTCCACATCATCTTATGGAAAAGAAGAACTTGCAAAAGGATCTCAACACAAAGGTAAAGAAGTTCTAGATGAGATACTTAGCAAGAAAAGAACAAACAATGGAAAAGAGGGTCTTGGTTATATTCCCAAGACAAAGAACAAGAAGAACAACAAGAAGAAGAAGAGCAAGACTGCTCAACCAAAGACTAGCACCACCACCAATGACAAGTCTAATTATGATGGTTTTGCAGGGGCTAACAATCCTCACTTTGAGTTATATTGCGATCATTATGGTGATGTTTATGCTAGTTATGTAGGTCCTTATGATTGTTACATTCCTTGGTCTATTTGGGTCCCCAAGACCCTTGTCACTAACATGAGAGGACCCATTGAAAAATGGGTACCTAAAACCAAAAAGTAACTTTCTTGCAGGGCTATGCTTCTGGTGGGTCTAAATGGATACTCGATAGCAGATGCACGAGTCATATGACCGGAAGCAAGGAGAGCATCATGGAGATGCAGCCAAATCAGGATCATATAACCGTTTCCTATGGTGATAAGTCTAAATCTGAGGTATTGGGTCTCGGCAAAGTTGTGGTGGCTCACGATATCTCTCTCGTGGACGTCGTGCTTGTTGAGACCCTCGGTTACAATTTAATTTCAGTTCGTGCCCTTGGTAAGATGGGCTTTGTAGTTTTTATTGATGCTGATTTGGTGGTACTCTTGTGGGGCAAGTCTCTAAAAGTCGCTTTCGTGGGATATGTCGAAAATGACCTATACGTGGTGGACTTTTCGGGGAAAACCACTACAGGCCCGATGTGTCTTTTCGGAAAGGCTGACGCGGGTTGGTTATGGCATCGCCGACTAGCCCATGTCAAAGACTGCTCAACCAAAGACTAGCACCATGATACATTGCAAATGTATCTATAATTTTTGATGTTCCATGCTTGGTTTTATTCACTTTCTTGTGGTTGTCCACACTTTGGAGTACTTTTCATATGATTTCTTGGACAAACCTATTAACAAGATCCACAGTGTCAGCTGCCTGTTTTTTGCTGTTTTTGGTTCCAGGAAAGTCAGAAAATGAATATTCTCGGAATTGGACGGGACAAAAGTCAAAGTGCCTATTTTTCCGGAAGTCATCAGATGCCAGAATACGAGACGGAGAAGGGCCAGAGGCCGGCCACACCACCTGGCCGCGCGGCTAGGCCTGGCCCGCGTTAGGGGGTGGTCTGGCCGACCCCAGCACCCCCTCAGCCTCTCCTTCCGCCTATAAGATGCCCTAGGGACGAAAACCCTAAGTACTCGATCAAAAATCCACGAAAGAGTCTGTAGCCGCCATCATCTCCATCCCTAGATCGGGAGGGATCTAAAGCTCTTCCCGACACCCTGTCGGAGAGGGGAATTCACCCTGGAGGCCTTCTTCATCACCATGCAAGCCTCCGGTGTGATGCGTGAGTAGTTCATCCTTGGACTACGGATCCATGTAGTAGCTAGATGGCTGGTTCTCCTCCTTTGTGCTTTTATGTTTAGATCTTGTGAGCTCCGTTCATGATCAAGATCATCTATTTGTAATTCTGCATGTTGTGTTTGTGGGGATCCGATGGATATTGAGATGCTATTTCAGATTGATTATTGATTTTATCATGTCTTTGTTATTTGTGATCTTGCATGCTTTCCGTTGTTAGTAGCTATCTTGGCCAAGTAGATGCTAGCAACTCCAAGAGTTAGTATTTATGCTCGATAGTGGGTTCATGCCTCTGGTAATCTGGGGAAGTGACAGAAATCTCTAAGGTACTAGATGTGATGTTGCTACTAGGGAGAAAACAACAATCCTTTGTTCATAGAACAATCGTATTGTTTACATTACACGCAATTCGTAAAGCAATAATATGTTGCTTGCAACTTAATACCGGAGGGGGTTCGGATGATAACCTGAAGGTGGATTATTAGTCATAGATGCAGTTGGATGGTGGTCTATGTATAATGTTGTAATTCCCAATCAAGTTCCAAAGGAATCAAGATGATTAGTATATGCATGTATTGCTTTCTCTATGTTTGTCAATTGCCCCGCTGTAATTTGTTCACCCAACATGTTATCTATCTAAGGAGATCCACCTCTAGTGAACTATTGATCCCGGTCCTTTCTTTTACATACAATCTATAAAGTGTTTACTGCTTTGTGTTTACTTTCTGCAAACTATTACTTCCTTCCATTCGATACATTTAATCCTTTGTTTTCAGCAAAACACGGTGAGATTGACAACATCATCGCAAGTTGGGGATAGAGTTATGTGGCTGTGTTGTGCAGGTCTCCACGTTGCTACTAGCACCGGTAGTGCGCCCTGCCAAGGCTCAGCTAGCAACACCTTTGGGGTGTTTCCTTGCTCCTACTGGTTCGATTAAACCTTGGTTTCATAACTGAGGGAAACCTGTTGTTGTGCTCATCATACCTTCCTCTTGGGGTTCCCCAACGAGCTTGTTAATACACGAGCCATCAAGCACTTTTCTAGCGCCATTGCCGGGGAGTCAAGGACATCTTCACAAGGGGAGTCCCTCATAACCAATCTCTTTACTTTGTTATTTTTGTTTTACTTAGTTTACTTTTTATTTGCTTGTTTCTTTAATACACGAGCTTTGTTTGCTTGTTTCTTTATCAAAAACACACAAAAATAGTTTTACTAGTTTGCTTTCTTATTTGAAAACACAAAAAATGACTACCCTTGAAAACACTAAGTTGTGTGACTTCACTAGCACCAACAACAATGATTTTATGAGCACACTATTTCTCCACCTGTGCCTGAAGATACTTTCTTTGAGATAAAACCTGCTTTACTCAATCTTGTTATGAGAGAACATTTCTAGTATTGGTAATGAAGATGTTGCTGCCCATCTAAATAACTTTGTTGAACTTTGTGAGATGCAAAAGCATAGGGATATAGATGGTGATATTATTAAGTTGAAATTGTTTCCTTTCTCTTTGAGAGGAAAAGCTAAAGAATGGTTGAATTCCTTAACTAGGAATAGTATTGATTCTTGGACTAAGTGCAAAGATGCTTTCATTGGAAAATACTATCCTCCTGCTAAGATTATATCTATGAGAAGTGAAATAATGAAGTTTAAACAATCTGATAATGAGCATGTTGCTCAAGCTTGGGAAAGAATGAAATCTTTGGTAAAGAATTGTCCCACTCATGGACTGACTGCTTGGATGCTCATCCAAACTTTTTATGCAGGATTGAACTATTCTTCAAGGAACCTATTGGATTCTACTGCTGGAGGTACCTTTATGACCATTACTTTGGGTGCTGCAACAAAACTTCTAGACAATATGATGGTTAATTATTCTGAATGGCATACTGAGAGAGCTCCACAAGATGGGAAGGTAAATTTTGTTAAGGAAACTTCCTCCTTGAGTGAGAATATTGATGTTATTATGTCTATGCTTGTTAATGGGAAAGCCCATATTGATCCAAATAATGTCCCTTTAGCTTCTTTGGTTGCTCAAGAAGAGCAAGTTGATGTGAACTTCATAAGAAATAACAGCTTTGGCAATAATGCTTATAGGAACAATTTTTCTAACAACAATTATAAGCCATATCCTCCTAACAATGGTAATGCTTATGGAAGTTCCTACAACAATAATAGGAGTGCTCCCGCTAAACTTGAAGTTATGCTTAAAGACTTTATTAGTAAACAAACTGCTTTCAATAAAACTATTGAGGAAAAACTCTCTAATGCTGAAAGAAATATAGCATCTTTGGCTGAAGTTCAATCTTCTTTGAATAAAATGGCTGCTAAACCTGAAACTAATGATAATCCCTTTGTAGCTACTAATGGTATACAAGTAAGAATTGATGAAAATGTTAGACTATTAGCTGAATTACATGCTAAGTGGGAAAGAGAAGATGAAATTGCTAGAAACATTAGTGTTTCTACTATCACCACCACTAGTGTTGAGGCTAGTAATAGTTCTACTACTCTAGATGATAAATTTGATTTTTGATCTTGATGGGTGTAATATCTCTGAAGTTATAAAGTTCCTACAAAAGCTTGCTAAAAGTCCTAATGCTAGTGCTATGAACATGGCCTTTACAAAACACATTACTGATGCTCTCATAAAGATTAAAGAAGAAAAGATGAAACATAAAGCTTCTATTCCTATAAAACAAGAAGATGGTTGGGAACCCATCATTAATATGAAAGTGAATGACTTTGATTTCAAAGCTTTATGTGATCTTGATAGTAGTGTTTCCATTATGCCTAGAAGGATTTATGATATGCTTGATTTGCCTCCACTTGAAGATTGTTATTTGAATGTCCCACTTGATGATAATGCTAAAAATAAACTCATGGGGAGTCTTAATTATGTTCTTATTATGGTTAACAATGCCTATGTCCCCGTTGATTTCTATGTTTTGGATGTTGAATGCAATGCTTCTTGTCCTATTACTTTGGGAAGACCTTTTCTTAGAACCGTTGGTGCCATTATTGATATGAAAGAAGGCACCATTAAATATCAACTCCCACTCAAGAAAGGTATAGAACACTTCCCCAAGAAGAGAGAGACGATTTCTTTTGCCTCTCCTATGAAAACAAAATTTGGTCTTAATGCTTCTTCATTTGAGAACACTTGATTCTTTTGCTTGCTTCTATGCCTAACTTAAAGGCATTAAAGAAAAGTACTTATTGGGAGATAACCCAAAAGTTTTAGATGAGTCTTGGAAGTTATTACCTCTGTAATAACCGCTAATTATCCTTTTTATTTGCTTTTTGTGCCAAGAGTAACCTCTAATGAGAGAGAAGTAATGATTGGGAAAGTTGCTCTCCCGAAACAGATTTATGTGCTTCACCGTAAAAATTCGTGTAAAATCTCTGAATGTCTTTTTCAGGCGTGAATTTTTGTGCTTCTGCCCCAGGTTGTTATCTAACTTTCGTTAGTTCAACACGTTTTGATTTGAGCAATAGAAGGTCTTCGAAAAAATTTGTCTTTACCTGCTGGTCTGTTTTGACAGATTTCTGCCATTTTCTGCATTTGCTTCTTGTTGGTTCCTTTTTGAGTTCTTTTAGGGAATTGAGATTTTTGAGGGAAGTGATACAGTATCTAGTGTTCTAATGGAAGTTTATTTGGTGTTAGAACTGAACCTTAAGACTTATTTATCTTGAGTGCACTAATGTTGCTAATAAAGATTGTGTGAAGTTTTGTATAAAGGAAAAATTTCAGGTGTATGGAAGGAATGAGTAATGAGATGAAGGATGGAATAAAGCTCAAGCTTGGGGATTCCATGCATGTCACCACAAAAAATATCCAAGAAGTACAAGCGTCAAAGCTTGGGGATGCCCAAGGCATCCCCCTCTTCATCAATAAAAATCCCAGATTTCTTCCAAACGCTTCATTTTTATTGTTTCATGCACAGTTGTGTTGTTCTTGGAGCGTCTTCTTTTTCGTTTTGGTTTTGGTTTTTGTTTGCTTGGTTTTCTTAGTTTTCTGAATAAATTGGTTGGACCCCCTCTTTCATACATTGGTTTGCAAATAGTTTGGTTTGGTTTGGAAAAGAGTAGGAAAGTTCATGCTTATGTGGTAAAAAGAGCTCGTTTTTTACTGTGGCCTATGCTTTTTCATGCCATGCTTGATATTGTTTTGGCTTTATGCTTAGTATTCTTTTCTGTAGCATGATTTGTTATAAACAATTGATATTGCTTAATGTGCCTTGGATAAATCATGCGTTGTTTTAGCATATTAAAGCATAGTATAGTGGTATTCTCCTTTGATGCTTTATTTGGGTTGACTTGGCGCATGCTCACACCATGTTATGACTATCTCAAGTCACCATAGCCTTTATGATACTTTAGTTTTCAACTTGTAGTATCACTTTATTCTTTGATCAATGATATTTTTCGCTGTGTATGATTATGGCCATTATTGCTCTCTTAGTTTGTCGCTCACAGTCTTTTGCTAGCCTCCACAACCAAGTATGAGTTCCACTCATGCATCCAACTCCTTAAACCAAGTTATTCCAAAGAGTCCACCATACCTACCTACTATCTTATGATATTCCAAGTATATTCATGCTTTTGTTTACCTTCCAAATTAAACTTGTTATGAGAAAACTAGTGATTAAAGCTCTCATGAACTTGATGGTACACTTTACTTTTCTTGCCCCTAATAAACTTGAACCATTGTGTCGTCTATGTTGTATATGCTTGCACTTATTTGTTGGGAATTAGCAGAACCATGCTGTCATGGGGAACGCTTTCAACATTGCACTTGGTACTTGTACCTAGTTGATATCATGCTCTTTTGTATATGGATGTCGTCGGTGTGAAATGAAAGGGGAGCTTGTAAGTCCATGGAGTTATGTATATGTGTTAGAGAAATGCCTGGGCCGCTGGTTTAATCCATGCTGACATGGTGGAAACCTGCAGCGTAACCATAATGAGTTGTCTATGAAGCATTCTTCTTATAAGAAAAGAGAGTCCTATATTGAGAAAAAAGAGAAAAATAAAAAAAAGATATTATGAAAAGAGGAAAGAGAGAAAAAGCACCATATTCCCATGGTAAATAAGAAGATTGTTGAGATGCTCATTGTCTGCTTGCCTTGTCATTTTGATATGGGGATTCTTCTGTATCATCGGGCAAGGGGTACCACGTTGGCGGTTCTCTATGATACACATGTACTTACGATGACAAGAACTTACCGGTGACTAAACTTGAGTAGCATGAGGAGCGTATCTCGTATACAAGGGACATGAGATTTCTAACTTATACTTCGTCAAGCATGTACACCATAGTTTGTTCACTTTAACCTTAATCACCTTAAAGATGCTTATGATAGGGGCAATGAGAGCTGAAAGCTATAAGTACCATAATTTTTGGAAGCTCTTTATGAGACTTGAATCCCTACTTCCTTTTATGAAGGCCTTTCTTCCACCATTATATTGAGTCTCCACCTTCTACCTTTATGCACCTACTTTGAGAGCATAGTGGCCATTCTTAGTTCTATGTGCACTGTCCCAAAACTAGTTGATTGATGCATATCTTGATATTGCTTGTTTTAAACTATTTGTATCTAGTCACTCTTATGAACTTTGAAGGTGTCCTATGCATTTATATTTGCTACTCTATGAGGGACAAGCTGAATACTATTATGCTATGTTTTCTTTATGTGAAACAAACGTCTTGCAAAGCATTGTTATTCATGAATCTTTTGTTTGTACCTTTTCATGTTGCAACATAGTTTGTTTGTCTTATTGCTAGAACTTTGTATTTCATGTTATGATTGAAGTACTATGATCCCAGCTTTGAATGCTTTACAAATACTTTGATCAAGTCTTTGATGGTGCATGTCACCTCAAAAATTATTCTTTCTTTTTATCACTTACCTACTCGAGGACGAACAGGAGTTAAGCTTGGGGATGTTGATACATTGCAAATATATCTATAATTTTTGATGTTCCATGCTTGGTTTTATTCACTTTATTGTGTTTTGTCCACACTTTGGAGTACTTTTGATATGATTTCTTGGACTAACCTATTAACAAGAGCCACAGTGCCAGCTACCTGTTTTCTTTTGTTTTTGGTCCCAGGAAAGTCAGAAAATGAATATTCTCGGAATTGGACGGGACAAAAGCCAAAGTGCCTATTTTTCCGGAAGTCATCAGATGCTAGAATACGAGACAGAGAAGGTCTAGAGGCCGGCCACACCACCTGGCCGCGCGGCCAGGCCTAGTGAAAGGACATGTATGTCGCCATGTGTGGTTTTGGTAATTAATGACAATCCCTATGGAATAATGTGCAAATTGATTTTCACTTGTAGGTTTGTCCATTGGCATCGCTTGGACCACGTGTTGGTTTCGAGGATGAAAAATAAGAAGCAATGTCTAAGGGCTTTGTGCCTATTGGAATCAAGTGGAAGAAGAAGATCAAGTATGTCTTGAAGAAGAAGAAGAAGAAGAAGATGGAGTTCCTCATGGCTATCTTCAAGACATCGTCAAGAATTGTTGTGCGAGCTCAATATGCACCATCTCTAGAAGATCTCATGCTTGGATCTTGCCTCCTCGGCGTTCATGGAGTGATGAAGACAAGGACAAAGAAGAGGTTTCCCCATGGAGTATGGGGGAGCCATTCGCAAGTCTTCATCAAGCAAGAGCAAGCTCGAGCAATCAAGAAAGGTGTTCCATCTTGAAGGTGACAATATCGTCTACATCACGCTCAAGTGGGATGCTCAAGGCAAAGGTATGATCTTGATAGGGTTTCTATTTTACCGGTCTCTTGTAGTGTTGGGAGACCGGGTTTAGGATAGATAGCCGTACTATCAAGAGGGGCTCTCGAGTGGGTGACTTGTTCGTATCTTTCAGAGAGAGCTCAAACCTTTGCATTCATAGCATCATCTTTCTTGGTAGTTGTTTGGTTCTTGTCCATGTGAGGATTGGTTATCTTCATAACAAGCTCTAGTTCATCAAAAATGGATTTCCCTTGCATATCTTATTGCGTTTTTGATCTTGTAGGTTTTCCGGCTCCACACCTTGGGAGGTATCTCACATATATATTCATGGTATTTTTGTTGGATTCTACACGTCGTTATCTTTCCAACAAATTTGGTTTCATCTCGTTTGGAGTTCGGATGCAAAAGCTGTGGCATTTCTGGTTCTGAAGTTTCTCTGACCGGAAGTACCGGCCAGACGCCGGAAGTACCGCTCGGGCAGAAATGCCGCCGGTAGTACCGGTGTTAATACCGGCCCAACTTCCGGTGAACCCATTTTTGGTTCAGTATGCTCTCTGCCTGGTCTGCGCTATTTGACGGAACTTCGGCCAGAATCTTGGGCGGTTGTACCGGCCCAGGCGGTAGTACCAGTGACCCACCGGTAGTACCAACCGGCCTCGTTTTTGTGTTTGTTTGCACCGTGTTTTTGGACCGTTGGCTGAGTGCCACTGGTAGTACCGGCCACCCACCGGTACTACCGGCCGTGCGCGATTCTGTGGGTAACGGGCAGATCGGGGAGCCCTTTAAAAGGAGCTCCCCTTTCCCCTTTGGCCCCAATTTTGTCCTTCTTGGTTTTTGGCTTTCTCTCTCCTCCATTGTTGACCTTGAAGAGCTTGCCCTCTCCCCTTCTACCTCCTATGATTCTTGCATCTTTTTGAGGGATTTGAGAGAGGAGATCTAGATCTACAAGCCCCACCAAGCAAAATCCCTTCTTTGTGAAGGAATCCTTGGGATCTAGATCTTGGAGAGTTTTGTGTTCTCCTCTTGTGTTCTTCCTCCCTTATTCCCCCAATAGCTTTTGTAGCTTTGGTGGAATTTGAGAGTGAAGGACTTGCCTCTTGCATTTGGTGCATAGGTTTGAGTTCTCCTCGGAGATTTGGTGAGTTCAATCCCTTGGGATTGTTTCTCTTGGTTTCTTGGAACCCTAGACGGTTGTGTGGTTGGATAGTTGACCTTTTGTGGTCTTGTAGCCTTTGTGGCATTGTTCTTGGGGCTCCAATTGAGTTGTGGAGGTTCCCCAAGCTTGTTGGCCTTTTGTGGCATTGTGGAGCCTTTGTGGCGTTTCTTGGGAGCCCTCCAATTGAGTTGTGGAGATTGCCCCAAGCCTTGTACGGGTTCGGTGACCGCCCTCAAGTGTCCCATAGTGGAACGTGAGTAGGCCTTTGTGGCGAGCTCATGGGAGAATAGGGTGAGCCTTTTGTGGCGTCGGTGAGTTGCGTGGCTTCGCATCCTTGGTGAGGCCTTGTGTACCGTTGGGTGACTATCGAGCCACCACACCTCAAGGTGAGCCATTTGTGGCGTTCGAAGTTCATTACGCCCCCGCACCTCTCCAAAGGACACGTAGCTTCTTTGGAAGTGAACTTCGGGAAACAAATCATCGTCTCCGCCTCCACCGGTTATCTCTCAACCGAGCCCTTTTTAATGCAATTTACATTGTGATAGCCTTCGTGCTTGAAGTATTATATCTTGCTATCACCTTGTTGTTTATCTTGCTTAGCATAGGTTGTTGGTGCACTTAGTGAACCTAGTGAATATAGGTTTTGGCTTGATAAATTAAATGTTAAGTTTTATTCCACATTTATTAGAGCCTAAACCGTAATATTTTTAAAACGCCTATTCACCCCCCTCTAGGCGACGTCCATTTCCCTTTCACCTGGCCCGCGCCATGGGGTGGTCTGGCCGACCCCAACACCCCCTCGGCCTCTCCTTTCGCCTATAAGATGCCCTCGGGACGAAAACCCTAAGTACCCGATCAAAAATCCACGAAAGAGTCTGTAGCCGCCATCATCTCCATACCTAGATCGGGAGGGATCTGAAGCTCTTCCTGGCACCCTGTCGGAGAGGGGAATTCACCCTGGAGGCCTTCTTCATCACCATGCAAGCCTCCGGTGTGATGCGTGAGTAGTTCATCCTTGGACTACGGATCCATGTAGTAGCTAGATGGCCGGTTCTCCTCCTTTGTTCTTTCATGTTTAGATCTTGTGAGCTCCGTTCATGATCAAGATCATCTATTTGTAATTCTGCATGTTGTGTTTGTTGAGACCCTCGGTTACAATTTACTATCTGTTTGCACCCTTGATAAGATGGGCTTTGTAGTTTTTATTGATGCTGATTTCGTGGTACTCTTGTGGAGCAAGTCTCTAAAAGTCGCTTTCATGGGATATGTCAAAAATGACTTGTACGTGGTGGACTTTTCGGGGAAAACCACTACAGGCCCGATGTGTCTTTTCGGAAAGGCTAACGCGGGTTGGTTATGGCATCGCCGACAAGCCCACGTCAAACACTGCTCAACCAAAGAGTAGCACCACCACCAATGACAAGTCTAATATGATGGTTTTGTAGGGGTTACCAATCCTAACTTTGAGTTATATTGCGATCATTATGGTGATATTTATGCTATTTATGTAGGTCCTTATGATTGTTACATTCCTTAGTCTATTTGGGTCCCCAAGACCCTTGTCACTAACATGAGAGGACCTATTGAAAAATGGGTACCTAAAACCAAAAAGTAACTTTCTTGCAGCGCTATGCTTCCGGTGGGTCTAAATGGGTACTCGATAGCGGATGCACGAGTCATATGACCGAAAGCAAGGAGATCATCACGGAGATGCGACCAAATCATGATCGTATAACCGTCTCCTATGGTGACAAGTCTAAATCTGAGGTATTGGGTCTTGACAAAGTTGTGGCGGCTGATGATATCTCTCTCATGGACGTCATGCTTGTTGAGACCCTCGGTTACAATTTACTTTCAGTTCCCGCCCTTGGTAAGATGGGCTTTGCAGTTTTTATTGATGCTGATTTGGTGGTACTCTTGTGGAGCAAGTCTCTAAAAGTCGCTTTCGTGGGATATGTCGAAAATGACCTGTACGTGGTGGACTTTTCGGGGAAAACCACTACAGGCCCGATGTGTCTTTTCGGAAAGGCTGACGCGGGTTGGTTATGGCATTGCCGACTAGCCCACATCAATATGAGAACTTTGCAATAACTCCACAAGGCTGGCCACATCCTTAGACTAAAAGAAAATGTCTCCTTTGCCAAAGATCGTGTTTGCAGGGCTTGCGTTGAAGGGAAAATGCATGACTCTCCTCATCGAAGGAAGACTATTATTTCATCAAAAAGGATCTTAGAGCTCCTTCATGTGGACCTCTTTGGACCTCCATCTCATGCAAGCCTCGGTGGGAAGAAGTACTTCCTGGTGATCGTTGATGACTACTCAAGATACACTTGGGTCTATTTCTTCAAGTTGAAGAGCGAGACTCAACAAACGGTCATCGACTTCGCCAACGAGGTTCAACGTTAACACAATGTCCCTATTCTGGCAATAAGCAGTGATAACGGCTCCGAGTTCAAGAACTACACCTTAAATGAGTTCCTAAGTGAAGAGGGGATAAGACATCAATATTCCGCTGCGTACACCCCTCAACAAAATGGTGTTGCTGAGAGGAAGAACCGGACTCTAATGGATATGGCAAGGTCTATGCTAGCCGAATTCAAGTCTCCATATAACTTCTGGGCTGAAGCAATCTCTACCGCTTTTCATTCATCTAACCGGTTATACCTCCGTAAAATCTTGGACAAAACTCCGTATGAAATACTCACCGGTAACAAGCCAAACATCTCATACTTTTGGGTATTTGGGTGTAAGTGTTTCTTTCTCATCAAGGGAGTTCGTTTATCTAAATTTGAGTCTAAGGCTTTAGAAGGTATTTTTCATGGTTATGGTACCGAATCCCACACTTATAGAGTCTACACTAAGCTCTCCGGAACCGTTGTAGAATCTTGTAGTGTGGTGTTCAAGGAAAATGACGGCTCCCGTGCGGGGCAAGTTGATATTTGTGATGCAGATGTTGAAATACCCCAAGATGCCATAAGAAGAATGGGCGTGGGATTTTTCCACCCCATTGAGGAACCCCTTGTGGCGGATCGGGAAGGACAATGCTCTACTCATGAAGAGCCCTCATCTATACATACTCAACATGCTCCAACCACGGGAGTACCTTCTACACCAACTCCACCAATTTCTGAAGGTCAACATGCTCCTGGATGCTCCGGGCCGGATTATCCGGTCGACACCGGATTATCTGGCCACCACTCCCCTGGCGACCAAATTGTGCATCCTATCGAAGAAACTGCTGCAAGCTCTAGGCCGAATTTTCTGGCTGACCCCGGATTATCCGGCCCCTCGCCAATTCAAGCAAGTTCCAGGCAGCCCGATGAAATTGCATCAAGTTCTCCCAGGCCAGATTATCCGGCCTTACCCTCGGCCGGATTATCCAGCCCTGAAACTCCTGATGATCAGCAGCCTCCTGTTACGGCTGTTGACCCACCTCAAGGGCATGCTTCGTCATCTCCTACTACTGATAATCAGACTTCAAATCAAGGTCAAGCAAATGATTCCAATGAAGACTCAAGTGATCACTACTGCAAAATAGGCGACCAGTGACAGACACAAAAGGCACATTATTGACAGGCAAAGCGCCTGTCACTGATGACTAGTCACTAATATGAGGCTACTAGTGACAGGCGTGTGTATACTAGTGACATGCATTTATGTGTGTCGGTCACTATTTTTTGTATACTAGCGACATGCAAAAGAGATGCATATCACTAGTTGCAACCAAAGGCCGCATCCCTTTAGGGTTTTGTAGTGATAGGTCAATTATCCTGCCCGTCACTAGTTTGAATTTCGATAATAAAAAAATGTTTTCCATGAATATCCATATAGCACGATTTCAGATAACACGATAATAAGATATTGTACCAATGATACTCACATGAACCATTTTCCACGAATATTTTAGATAGCACAATAAGATGTTGTACCGATGATACTCACATAAACCAATCTGATATAATATTTGCGCAACTAACACACTAGAATAAGAACTTACTATCTACCATAGACTAATGAAGAATAGTTTCTTGATGAGTTATCTAACAAGCATTTGAACTCCAAAGAACAGCACCACCACAGTACATGTATTATGTCTTCCTTGTATGGTATGGACCTGAATCGCGCGACACTGATGTCGTGCTTAACCTGATACAAACAAGGAAATGAGCATATAATATATCAGGCCTGCCTTTCATGGTACACATCGTACTACAATCGAAGTTTCACATTTTTCAAAAAAGTTCAAAGGAACAAGCATACATAGATCGACTAAATACACATAACAATGACATATAAACAAACTAGAGATTAATTCCATATCACCGAGCTAATATATGCCTGAGAAGCGTGTCAAGATAAAAGGTAGCATTATTATTCAGTAAACTAGACCATGTAAGCGCGAATTGCCATGCCCATCCATTTTGAGATAAAAATGATAGAGCATATCAGAGTTGTAGAATATGAAATTTATAGAAAGCTTGATACATGATGGTGCGAGTCCTGTAAGAAAATTCTATATTTTATTCTATCAAGAAAGATTTTGCATGGGATGGTTAAATGGGATCACACTAATGCCACAATTGCTGGCAATGTTTATAACTATTGCTCAAAACTATTCCAAAACTAATGATACCATGACATCTCACAAAATTTCTGTACAATTATCTTCTTTCCACTTCAGGTGCACAATATTATGCATTGCCCATATGCGACTTCATGTGGTCTCGTCAAGGCCTTGTTGTTCAGTAAAGATCCTTAAGGACTAACTTGAGGTCCTCCTGCTCCTCTAGTACGACCTTTTCAAGTTCGTGCTAACACTTGCTCCCACGTAATTGTACATCTTATCACAAGGGTAAAATTTCTTATGATATAAGAGTAAATTTGGGGATCTATTTCTACAACATGACAACTATTGATTTGGGAGCATAACGTCAAACAAAAAACAAAAAGATGCATATGATGAATAGCAAATTCTTTGCACAAGAGAATCTAAAGTGCACCAAAAATAATAAAGTAGATAATTATTGTGGTTGTATAATTCTTCGGCGGTAAAGCAAACCTTTTTTCCCAGAAAGATAATTCTACATGGCCATGATACTACGTGCTAACATAACTAGGTAGAACAATAGAGACTTTGTACAGTATCAGTACCAACACTACATATCATTGCATGTGTAAATGAGAACTTTGCTGCCTACATATCATTGCATGTGTAAAAGTGAACTTTGCTGCCTGCAGATTTCACAAGGCAAAAAAAATACCAAACAAGAATTTTCTGAAAATGGGAAAGGTGCACTCGATTTCTAGGGAAATATTTTAAAAAATGCTTATATAAGGCTCCGTATTGATTTTCCATTAAATTATCAGTTTCTAGGAAACAAAGCCATCTTATTTTTAGTGTATGAACAATTGATTTCTAATAGCAGTCACATTATATATTCACATTAGTTGCCAACTTGAAGGCTGAAGGCAAGGATTTACATCAAATGAAAGATTGAACCTGTTTTTCTTACCCAGGCTGAGATCTTTGTAACAAAAAGGATCTTTCTTGTGCGGTGGCAATGGGAAAGATTGCAACAATAACATTCGTCTTATATATCAATCTTTGTAGACATCAGGAATCCTGACCCTTCTAATCTTCCATCTTCATCTTATTAGTTGAGCCATCATAACCAAACACCCAACCTCCTAGACTAAGGTCCACAATGAATCTATCTGACATAAAAAAGATGTTGTATGTCCATCAGTATACCAATCTGGTTTAACAGGATTGAATATTTGAGCTAAAAACCACTCATCATTCGGTCTTCTATGCAAACCTGTAGGATAACTTTTAAAGCAAGGGTGAGAGAGATGAGTAATCTACAGAGTTTAATAAACTTTTTAGAATTCGCTGACATTGGTAAATAGATGTACTTTTTGAAGAAGGTAGTAATGTGAATCCAGGCACATTCATCTTATTTGAAATTCTGCATAGAGCTATCCTAAAGCGATATCCTATGTTTCCGCCTCCCAAAAAATAAACAAAGTTTTCTATTTACATGAACATGCTTAACAAAAGCGACTCCTCAAGAACTCAAATCAAAAGTAACATACAGATGCTGATATGCAACCTAAATGAACTACTTTATGTTCAGTGGTATATCTAGTTTACCTTGTCTACAATAGAGCTTCAGCTATAGCAGGCTAGCGGCTTGAACCAATGTAGACAAGGCAACTCTTTACATTTCTCCAAAATGGTACTCTTACATATCTGGTTCAGAAACTCCGAGCATAACCTGAAATATTTGGAATGACCAACAAAAACATGTACTTACTAAACAATGATTAAATCTTAAGTATCAAAGTATGTGAAGCATCAAATTCAGAAATCAATCAGGCATATCCAAGTACACGCTATTTCAGGTTAGCATGTGAACTAACCTTCTAAAAAATGGCAATCAACAACCGAGTATTTTTTTAGGCCACATCAAGCCTACCAGGATGTTGTGGGTTTCAGTCAAGTGAATGAAACACTGTTATAGATCTTCAAACAAAGCTACGAGAAGAATCCCAACCGAAACCCCTCGACCACTCCCCATTTCTCTAAAAACTGGGATCTGATTTTGAGCTTGTAAGCACCACATCAACCAGGTAGTGAAGAGCAGAAGATAGCATAACCGACATGTCAAGAGCCGTATAATTTACACCCTTCTGTGCGCTTCTTCTCCACCCTCTTCCAAGCACGCTCAAGGTCTTCGTATGTAGGCTTTGAACTGTTCGCCATGGCCTTGCGCTTGTACAGTATAGTAGAGAGCACCGAGTTAAAACGCTTCTTGCACGGCTCCCTGGGTTGTTAGAACGCCATGATGAGATCACTCTCCTAGTGCCTTCTTCCTATATTAGCCTTAGAGAAAGAATAGTTAGTTCAGGAGAAAAATAGTATAGTTAGTTAAACCATATGAATGGAAGCCTCCAGACACAGGCTGGCAGTGTCTTAATGTAGGCGCTAGCTGTGTCCAAAATACGGGAGAAGCTTCCTGGGGTGCTATCATCTGATATGAATAAGGCAAGGTAATATCTACTTCATGGACGTTAATTCAAAATTGTGCTAAAGCAGAAACCGTAGAAGCTATGGTGTGATGGGAGGGTATAAAACCTTCTCTGACAGTGACCAACTCCAAACTGGTTGTGGAATGTGACTGTACCAACCTAGTTGCAAAGCTATCTAGGTGTGAAGATGATCGATCTTAGGTTACAAGTCTCGTTTCTGATATACAACGCCTATGTAATCTTTTCAAATAGATAAAGTTTAGGAAGATTAGTAGAGGCGATAATATAGTGGATCATGAAGTAGCAAGATTTAGTCGTGTGAAAATATGTAATTGGGTGTTGTTAGGATCAGCTCCTTCCTGTGCGTTGGACCTGGTTCTGAAAGATTGTAATCCAAACTCCTCCAAATTAATAATATAACAATCCATTTTTCAAAACGAAAGTATCTGTTCCAATTGGGGTTAATAAGCATAGGAAGATAATCACAGGAAGAAGTATAACCTGAAGAAATTGCGGCGGGCGCACTGGTGTCAGGGCAGCATCCCGTCTCTGCACGCAGTACTGCCACAAGTGCCCGCGGGTGGCGTCGAGCCTGGCGGGGCAGAGGCTGTGGCTTCCGTTGCGGGGGCGGAGGCCGTCTCGTCGGAGGCAGGGGCAGAGGCCATCTCGTCGGAGGCGAGGGTGGCGGTGGCGTCGTGCATGGCAGGGGAAGAGAAGGTGGCTTGCGCAACGGGGGCGGTCTCGCCGGAGGCGAGGCGACGATGAGGTTGTGCGCGGCGGGGATGGATGCGGGGTGATGGAGGCTTGCGCGGCGGGAGGAGAGGCGAGATGGCGGAGGTGGGCGGCTGCTGCGGTGGTTTCCTGGGTTGCAACTACGACCGGGTGAAGTAGTTCGTGAGGTGAAAAAGAAAATCTTAGTGAGATGCGGGATCGTCCGCTCGCGGTGATGAGCCGATAAAGACGTGCTAGTTTCCAGGCGTTGGATATTTGCATCGTACGGTCTCAATTGCAGGGATTAGACCCTCTGGGTCTTTTAATATTAGTGTGGATGTAGATGTAGATAGAGGTGGTCTAGCTCCGTATATTGATCTAGGTGAATTTTTTTATTCTGAACCTCGTTGTTAAATAGAGTTTCTAGGGTCACGTTATCTCTAGAATATTACTTACTATTGTGCAACCCTAGTTGCCCAGCAGCCTTGCTCTCACGACCATGCAGTGATAGGTCTTTTTAATATGTCCGTCCCTAAGAAATTTGCTCCTTTCAATCGGCCTTCAGTAAAATACTAGTGACAGGCAAATATTGAGTCGGTCACTAATCATAGCTTTACTAGTGACAGGCATTTATGGATACCTGTCACTGAATAATTTTTCATTCAGCTGGCATCCATACAAAACACTAGTGACAATCACTTTATATGCCCGTCACTAGTGTTTTGTACTAGTGACAGGCTTATCCTTGCCTGTCACTGGTAATACTTACTAGTGACAGGCATGGTTTTGCCTGTCACTAATCACGTGGAGGCTATAAGCCTTTCTGCAGTAGTGGATGGAACTATTCCACCAAGAGACAACAAGCTTATTGAACTTCGTCGCAAGGCTCGTGCTGATCGGAACCTTGAGTTAAGGGGCCATACTCTTGACAAAGTTGTAGGTGATCTTCAACGAAGGGTTTCCACAAGAAGGGAATTGGCAAGTTTTGGTGAGCATCAAGCTCACATCTCAATGGTGGAACCTAAAAAGGTGTTTGAAGCTCTTGAAGATCCAGACTGGGTTGTTGCTATGCATGAAGGGTTGAATAACTTTGAGCACAACAAGGTCTAGAAACTAGTGGAGAAGCCCAAGGATTACTGCAATGTTATCGGTACTAAATGGATATTAAAAACAAGCAAGATGAGAATGGCATTGTTGTGAGGAACAAGGTGAGACTAGTGGCACAAGGCTATTCCCAAGTTGAGGGCATTGACTTCGGCGAGACCTATGCTCTTGTGGCTCGGCTTGAGTCCATCTGTATCCTTCTTGCTTTTGCTGCCCATACCAATTTTAAATTGCAGCAAATGGATGTTAAGAGTGCTTTTCTTAATGGTCCTCTACATGAGTTGGTATATGAAAATCAACCCCCGGGATTTGAGGATCCTAACTTTCCGAACCATGTCCACAAACTCGATAAGGCACTCTATGGCCTTAAACAAGCCCCACGTGCATGGTATGAGCACCTTAAAGAGCTATTGCTAGACCGTGGCTTCGAAGTTGGGCAAATCGATCCCACTCTTTTTACTAAGAAGGTTAAGGGGGGGCTCTTCATATGCCAACTATATGTAGACGACATCATCTTTGGTTCTATTAATAAAGCTTTTAATGATGAATTTTCAAACTTTATGACTGATAGGTTTGGGATGTCTATGATGGGGGAGTTACGGTTCTTTCTTGGATTCGAGATCAAGCAACTTAGAGAAGGAACCTTCATCAATCAAGCTAACTACATCCAAGACATGCTCAAGAGATTCAATATGACGGATCTTAATGGCGTCGCCACTCCGATGCAAACAAAATGTCACCTTGAACTTAACCCCCACGGTAAAGATGTTGACCAAAAGGTATGTCGGCCCATGATCGGCTCTCTCCTTTACCTCCACGCATCTACACCCGATATTGTGTTGAGTGTGGGGGTGTGTGCAAGGTATCAAGCAGCTCCTAAAGAAAGCCACTTAGTGGCGGTCAAGAGGATCTTCCGATATTTGGTTCATTCCCCTAACTTTGGTCTATGGTATCCCAAGGGCTCCAATTTCTCTCTATGTGGTTATACTGATTCAGATTGGGCCGGTGATAAGGATGATCGGAAATCAACTTCTGGTGCTTGTCAGTTTTTGGGAAGATCTCTAGTTTGTTGGTCATCTAAAAAGCAGAATTATATCTCTCTCCACCACCGAAGCTGAATATGTTACTGCTGCTAGTGCATGCACTTAGTTATTATGGATGAGGCAAACTTTAAAGGAATACGGTGTCAATTGTGACAAAGTGCCTCTTTTATGCGATAATGAAAGTGCAATCAAAACTGCGTACAATCCGGTATAGCACACAAGGACAAAGCATATTAAGATTCGGAATCATTTTATTCGGGACCATGTTGCTCGAGGAGATATTGATCTATCTTTTGTGAGCACGAAGAACCAACTTGCTGATATTTTCACGAAGCCACTTGATGAAGCAAGGTTTTGCTACTTGAGGAATGAGCTAAATATCGTTGATTCAAGGTGCTTGTCTTGATTACCCATGCACTCACTCGTACATCTCAGTCTTATTTGGTCTAGATGTGGGCATGGATATAGGGGGAGTGTGGTCCTAATTGATTGGGCTAACCCTCCCCCCATAATGCCGAAAGCAAGTCAAATCATTTCTCTTAATATCATTTTGTGATATGTGAGCTTATTGATGAGTATTGGTCATGAACCCAAGATATATCTTCGCGTGTCATACCATACACTCCAACAAGGTGGCTTCAGCCACCGCCCTCTTTCATGAGAAGAGTTGGATTTATTTGGATCTTCTTGATCGTTTTTAGCTCCTCTCATGTTTTTATGGGAAGCATACTCACTTTTGGCCTTTAGTTGCTTTGATTCTTGCAAATTTGAGTGTGTAGTACCATCTCAGTTTGGCTCTCCTAATCCTAAGCATTCCCCTACCCTGAAGTCATCTTTTCTTGCACACAAGTCCCTTGTACACCTTGTGGGGGTGTTGTCTGGGGACGCGCGGGCCTGACTCTGTGTGTAACAGAAGTTTAGAGTTTAGGCCGGATAACCCGGCCCAAGTATAGGCCGGATAATCCGGCCCTGGCGGATTTTATCCATAAGGGATGGGGTCGGGGGAAGGGCTCATAACTAGCAGCACTTCTCCCCCAACCCTCTCCCTCTCCCCAGCCACCGCCTGCCATCCCCACCCTCCCCGGAGCCTCTCCGGCCACCGGATTTTCTGGGCCTCCCCGGATCTTCTTCTCCACGCCTCTAGGTACCTTCTCCTCTGTGTTCTTCCTCCAATGATTGAGGGTAACTCCCTCTCTCCCCATCTTTGGCTAGATGTGTTGTTTGTTGGGTGGAATGTTGTCTAGAAGGATGTTGTTTCGTGTAGAAATCGTAGTCTTGTAGTTTCTAGGCCCGATCTACTCCTTTGCATTCAATCTAGGCGATTATGAAAATTTCTGCCAGGGCCGGATTATCCTCCCCTAGCCAGGCCGGATAATCTGGCCCGACAGAGTAAAACCTAGTTCAGTTTCGCTTTGTTGTGTGCATTGAGTAGGATTGGACTATGAACTATTTGCCTACTTTTTCTCCGCTCTCTCTTGGACTTGTGTGTATGCTTATCCCCATGCTCTCGACCTTGTTCTCTTCACAGGTGGTTCCAGTGCTCCCAAGACTTACAAGTGTCGTCCTCGTGGTCTCTATTTCAGGGTAGATAGTGAGGGTGATACTGTGGACGAAGTTGAACTGAGAAGAAGAAAGAAAGAGGCTGATCGCATGGCTGAGCAAGAAAAGAGGGAGAGATCTAGGAGGGGTGTGTCCAAGAGGAAGGGCAAAGAGCCCAAGATCAACTACAAGGCTCTGGATTCGGTCACTTATTCCTCTATTCATCACCGTGATCTGTTTGTTGAGATGGCACGTGATTCTGAGCTGGGTGATTCTCGCTTTTGGTGTGCTGAACAGAAAGGAATATATGAAGATGTGTATGCCAGGCTGAAGATTAGGCCTATGCACCCGTTGATTCTTGCTAAGGCCTTGGAGAAGCCTCACCTTGTTGATGCCATGTATGTGGCTGAGCGGATGGGGTTGCACCATCTCATGGCTCTCCAATGCTCCTATGACTCTGAAGTTGTGAAGTAGTTATTTTCCACATTGGTTATTTCTGGTGATGAGCATCGCACTATGACGTGGATGACTCGTGACAAGCCTGTGAGTGATGATTTTCGTGTGTTTGCTGAGGTGCTTGGGTACTCTTTCTGCAGCAGGGATCGGGCTAGTGGCCACCGCATCATCACCCAACTGAAGCCCCATAAAGATGCAGTCCTCTCTCCATGCACGATGGACAATAGCAATGTGGGCACCCTTGCTGGTCTTGCTCCAATCTATGCTGCCTTGGTGGGACTCTTCCGTGATTCTATCACTCTGAGTGGAGGCAACAATGACAGCATTCGTGGTCACCTAGTCCAGCTCCTAGCCTTCTCTCATGAGGTTGCCTCGTGCGAGGATGAGTCTGTGCAGTACAAGCTGGATGTGATGGACTTCATCTACCATGAATTGACTGATGCAATGTCCTGGTTGTCCATTCCTTATGCTCCCCTACATTATGATGCTCATCAAGCACCTGCTTCCCTCTGAAGAATTCAACATTGACGTTGTGCATAAGGCAAACAAGATCTACACCAAGGTTTGGAAGACCTCTCACCCCTCTTCTTCTCCTGAGGGTCTCATGAGGGATGCTCGCAGGCCTCCAGTGCCTCCCGTTGCTCGTGAGATCAAGCAGCTGAACTGGTTCTAGCGGAACATTCTTTGCATGGGCGTGGACACACGCAAGGGCCAATACGAGTCTTACAAGCAGCGCCACTCTCAGTAGCTCATCCTTCACCATGTGTCCGGTGCTTCTGGTGATCCCCTAGCTCCTACTCCTCCCACACCATATGCCCGGTGGAACTCTTCTTCTGGGCTTAACTATGGAGAGCTAGAGCATCACTTGTTCCCTTCTGCAGCCACTGCTGATGATGAGGACGATGACACCGAGGAGCTTGAGGATGAGGACGATGATGGGAACGAGGACGAGGACGAGGACGAGGACGAGGATGACGACTACGAGTGATACCTTGGGGCGTTAGCATCGCTCTTCTTCCTTTTTGGCATCCCTATGCCAAAGGGGGAGAAGCAGTTCTATTAGGTCTCCAAGGATTTGCATGGGTCGGGCACAAGCATTTGCACTTTTTCATTCATCGTTTTCTTGCTTGTGCCCATAATTTGTGGTTTGTGGTTTGTGTGAAACTTTGTGTCTGTGGAATTCTGGATTTATCTCGTGGATTACGCCTATGGATTCATCTATCATATCCTATAATGTTGGGTATCTTCATCTATCATATCCTATAATGTTGGGTATCTATCTCGAGGAAGGCGCTTATTTTGGTTATCACATTGATAATAGTGGCTATATCAAGGACGCCTCTCCCTGTCTCGGTGGTATGATTATGTTGTTCATATTTCAATGGAATAGACTCGCACCTATCTGTGTGCATTTGTATTCAAATACAAATTTCTAGTATGCACACATTGAGGGGGAGTCTCTTTCATGTATTCATCGATGATGGTCTTGTTAACTTTCTTGCAAATCCTAGTATTGTCATATAACACCAAAAAGGAGGAGATTGAAAGAACATTTCATGATTTCCTATGTTTTGTGTGTTAGATAACAATACCATGGAAGTTCTAATGTGTACTAAGTGTTGCAGGAAAGTTTTGTGCATTTGGGGGGCCGGATTATCCGGACCATTTTGGCCAGGGCTGGCGCTGCGCGAGCTTCTGTCTGGGGGCGTATTTTCCTCCCTAGTCCGGCTCTGGGCGGTTTTTCTCCCTAGACCGGATAATCCAGCCCTCATGTTGGGCCGGATAATCCGGCCCCAAGGGAATCGCCCAAGAGAGCGTCTGCGCGAGCTTTTGTCTAGGGGCAGAATTTCCCCCGGATATTCCGTGGCTGGGGCAGATTTTTCCCCCAGCCGGATAATCCGGCCCTCCCCTAGGGCCGGATAATCCGGTCCCCAGGAGAAGGTGTCAAGGGCCAGCCTGCGCGTGCTTCTGTCCGTAGGCGGATTTTCTGCCGGATAATCCGAGTCTGGGGCGGAGTTTTCCCCAGGCCGGATAATCCGACACTCACTTGGGCCGGATAATCCGGCCCCCAAAGGCTCCAACGGCTTGGTTTGGAAAGGGGGTATAAAAGCCCCCTTATCCCCATCGAGCAGAACTCTTGATTCATTTGAAAAGTGCCAGATACATTGCAAGAGTTGTTTCTCTAGATCTCCCACTTCAACCACCCAAAGGCTTCGATCTTTGGGGAATTGAAGGAGGATACAATCTTCATCGCCATCACGAATCAAGCGCATCAACTCCTCTCCATTCATTTGGAGAAATCCCCGATCTAGTATTTTTTTTCTAATATCTAGATCTTGTAATTTGTTATTGATAACTTGTTCTTGTGGAAGCTTGTTGTCATTACAGGAGCCTCCAATTTGGTTGTGGAGTTGTGCCCCGCTAGTTGTGTAAAGGCGCTAGTACCCACCTCGAAGGGTTCCTATGGTGGAAAGGTGGATCAGGCCTTTGGTGGCGGGATCCATCGGAGAACAGGGTGAGGCCTATTGTGGCGTGGTGGTCTTAGTACCTCCCACCCCTCCAACGCAGATGTACTTCCCTTAACAAGGAAGGAACTGCGGTAAAACAAATCATGTGTCTCCGCGTGCTTCACTAAGGTTCACTCGTTCCTCTTTCCACTCGCCTCTTACTTGCTAGTAGTTAGGTTTGCATACAGGGAAATTCTTCTAAATAGTTATCTAGAGAATTTACCTTTTGTGTCAAGCCTAAAATTGAAAAAGCATTAAAATTTGAAGTAGCACCTATTCACCCCCCTCCCTCTAGTTGCCCATACGATCCATTTCAGGTTTCACTAACAATTTCTTCAATTTTAATAATTGATAGAAGGTTGTCGAAACTACGTCTCCTTCAATATCTATATTGAAGAAGGGTTACAATTGGTACAACGAATAGGTTTTTGTCAATCATATGGATGCTAGTTCTCGTAGATAGAATTCTCGATTTTATCGATGATTTTTGGAAATACCAAAAATATCGAGAAGACCTGCACTTACAAGAAACTAAGTGGGAGCTTAATAGCTTTCCTAATCTTATATGTAGATGAAATATTTTTGAGTGGGATCTGAGTGAGTTTCCTCGTCTTATATTTCGATGACATATTTGAGTGGGATCTTGACAAATATTCTTATATGTAGATGACGTATTGTGAATGGTGTAGATGGTATTGATGACTATTTAAATTAGTAAATAGTTTATAAATGAAGTTGAACATGTATCAAACATTAAAAACTATCGATATAGATCGATACGTTTAATTACATTAGGTCCAAATACTTTCCTAGATTAGATTCTAAATAAGTTCAGAATGCAACAAGCCAAGAAAGAAGTTCTTACTTGTATAACTAGGTGAAGTATTGAGTTAATCTCAGTACTATAGTAATGGTTAAAAGAAAGAAAAGGGATATGCTGCATTCCCTATGCCTCAGTCATAGGTTCGGTGTGTTGTATACTCGATATAATGTGACTCAAGTTCTTAGTCAGAAGAATAGGTTCAAAAGTGATTCCTAGGTAAATCACTAAACAAGAGTTAAGTATATCCTTAAGTTGAAAGAAGCATGGCTAGGTATCTAAGTTGTATACAATGCACTGCCGATTAAGTATGTGGCTACTTCAGAAGTAGCAAGTATAATAGTTTGGCTTAGGAAGTTCGACTTTCAATTGAGTGTGTTTCTAGTGTACATGACTATGTAAAAGTCCACTTGAGCGAACATATGTCATTTTAGACACAGGGAAACAAAGTCTCACTCTACTACCAAACATATACTTTGACATTATTATATGATAATACAATAATATTAAATAAGGTGACATTAATAATTTGCAAAGAACATACATATCTGAATGATGTATACCATTGAAGAAACCTCTTCACAAGCATGCATGATCAATAATGTGGTTACCTAGTGCTTCACTGCATGTTGTAGACCACATGTCGTAGGCATAACACTTACGGGAGTCCTTCCTTGTAAATATTACACCTCAGAGTGGTACAACATAACTGTTGTGGGTCTAACTAATACTTTATTCCTTACTCATAACACAAGAGCAATAAAAGCTTTGAGATCCTCCTCGGTCTAGTGAGGATTCAACCATACTAAGAAATTTAAAAGCACTAGCTTGAGAAGCAATGGTACTTCTAAGCTAAGAACCATTGGAGCATTGCAACTTTATTGGGTTCAACCTAGATTGCTCGGCTCGACTATCTTATGCGTGTGAAACAATTCCTCTATGTCTACACTATTCTCTCATATTCCAAACTCTATTCCATAGTCTATGCCTTCAATTCCTCCTGAGAGATCGGGTTCATCGTAATAAACCTCTTCCTCGGCGGAGTCTTCTAGAGTATTCATGTATTATGTCTTGGAGGTACCTAAGTAAGGGTTTTAAGAAGTACAAATTGAGTATGAGCATACTCATCGAATTCTATAGTGGTTGTTTGATGTTCTATCTAAAGTTGTGGATAAGAATCCTGAGTTGATGCTTAGTTTTTTAAATCGGTTTTTAGAAAAGATAAGTTTTAGTCTTTGAAAAACTATGTCTATCAGTCTTCATAGGTTGTACAGGATTTCACGGAATCCCTTCCCCACTGTGTTCGCAATCCTTTCCCAAGACAGGGAGTAACATGTCATGGTTTATACACTCTCGAAAGGGGCACTACTTTTCCCACAAACAATTTAAAGCCTGAGAGCATAAAATGGTATGCTTTCTCGTTCAAACTTCCCTGGTTTGAGGCTCATTCAAGATCCAAGCCGATCAATGTCCTTCGCCACGACACGCAGTCCACCCATTGTAATGAGTTTCAGTCGAGATTCCTATGCTCAGTTACCCTCCCTTCTAACAAGCTAAGTCGTTACCCTGAAGCACAGGATAGGGACGTCACGGGCTCCCACCCACTGATCTCATCTCTAGATTTCAACCCGACTTAGGATACAAGGAGATGCAAAAGGAAAAAGGTACAACTGACTTCTCTATCCCATAACAGAACTTGTGGCTAGCGCGTTGTTGTACGACACAAGAATCACTAACTACATTGGTTGTTAATCCTAAATGTATACCCGATACAATGGAATCTCCACCATATGGTTTCTCATATCTTAACCATGATTCCATCGCCCATCATTTTAGATTATCCGGCTACCTTGAACCGGTAATCCAAATTTCATATTTATTATAAAAATAGTTTTGCTTTTGAGTGCAGGTGCTAAGGTTTTAGAAACATTTTTTAAAATACTTCAATGGACATGTAAGCATTCCCTTGCAATTAATATTGCAAGTTTGGTCTCACAAGGTATAAAAGAGTGAACTTGCCTGAATTTGTTTTCATTAAGACAATATGTAGGTTCTATACTTTTTCTAGACCTCGGTTCGTCATTATTCGATAAGGACAATGTATAAAATCCAAATGCATGCTTAAGGGTTCAGATAACTATTTTGCTTTTGTTTGGTTGTTCCCTTCCCCCTAATTAGGTGTTTTAGGTTGTATTAAGGTATTTCCTGTGGTGAATTTTATTTCATCATGGATTTTATAAATTCTATAAGAGTTTCTCTTATTAATTCTTAGCTATAATATTATTTGGAATTTTATTCCACAATCAATTTTTGTGAAAAATTTAAGGTTTGTATTTTTAATGGGCTATTTTACTATTTTGGGGTATTTATTCTTCTTTTTGATCATTTAATATTTAGTGAAGAGTTTTATTAAGGGATTATTTATTATTTTATGTTATAATTCTAGAAAAATAGGAATTCTCATTCCACATATTTTGCCCTAATTGGAACTCTTGTTTTATTTATTTGGAATTTTGTATTTTCTTTAGGGTTTTAATTATTTTATATAAAAGATTATATTTTTCATAATTTCATAACCTTTTTTTAAAAATCTACAAAAATAACTTTTTGTATTCTACTCATTTTTCTCTCTCTAGGGTTATTTTTATTTTTTTAAATGTCAAGGGTTGTTTTTGGTTAAATGGCTATTTGGAGAATTGTGAAAAGACAAAAATACCCTTGGGTCCACTAGTTAGTCCAACCAATTAAGTGACTGCATCCACTGGTTCCACCTGTTAGTCTCACCCCTCACTCTCTCACTCTCATTCTCCCACCTCCCCCCTCTCTCTCTCTCACACACACCTGAGGCAATGGCGACGGCAATGGTGGCACCGTCGCTCTGCCTCACTGCCCCAACCGTCTCTGGCCTCTTCCTCCGTTGCTCCTCCACTAAAACTACTCGCCTCTCTCCGCTCTAACTTTCTACCGAGTCGATTCGTCTCTCTCGCTCTCTAGATCCCGCTCGAAACCCTCACTTGATCTAGGGTTTCGGTGGAGCTCGGTCTACTTTATCTCTGACGCAACTCTAGCGTTCCCCACCGCCGAGATGGCATTCCTAGGTGTCTGCTATGACTACTATGGTTGCTCTATCCGGTGTAGAATGAGATGCCCCTCTCGGGTACTCCTCTGTGCCTCCAGCCACCATCACCATGACTGCTTCTTCCTCCTCTACTCAGTCAGCATGAGCTCGGCTCATCCTTTCTAAAGGTAGGTGTTACTCTTCTCCTCTCTTTTCATTTCTACAAAAATCTCTATGGCTGGTTGACTTGGAGATTTTCCCAATTTCTAGGGTTCTCCTTCTACTGTTCTGTCTCGCTATCATGATTCTAGGGTTCTTGGTAATTTCTAGGGTGTTCTAGATGGTTCTAGGGTTCTCTAGCTTGCTAGTTTATGCTTGTATGTTCTGCAGAGTTTAATTTTTTAGGTTTACTGTCCATGTTACTTAGTCTAGTGTTACAGTTTGAAGGTTTTTAGGTCTAAGCATGATTATTATTAATGGCTTGGGATAGGATTGGATTGCTATGGTTAATGGTGTACTGATTCTTTCATTTGTATGATCAATACCCTGAATATCTTGTTAAGCTAAGTTCTTTTATTTAATAGACAATAATTGTCTATATGTTTTTAGTTAAAAGCTATAATTCAAGTGAGTTTTAGGTTTCTTATTTGTTCTTTAATATGACTTCTGTTTAGAATTAGAGTTTATAGTTCAAGTAGGTTTGGTAATTGTTTTATGTTCTGAATTTAGGGTTGTTCTTTTTATTGTAGAAAAATTGTAGAGATGTTGTCATTGATAGTGTCTTCTTCATCCTCTAGACTTACATTTCCTACGGGGTGGAGAGGATGTTGCTTATTATTTCATTTCATGGTTTACTAGGAAATTGGCATTGTTACTGTGACCCAATGTAGTTTACTGTTATATCAAGGTGTTTATTTACACACTGCTTTCCTTTCTGTTCTTGATGACCTCACTCAATTCAATCAATCGGTTGTTCCATCAAGGTTAAATGGTTGTGCATATGGTATAGGCATTTGCTTATGATCTGTGATGACTCTTAAGTGAGTCTACACAGATTATAATCCAATGTTTGTGCTTGTGCTTTCTTTCTAGCAACAAGATCATTATCACACATGATCTATTAGTTCTAACTATTAAGGCTACTACCAATATTCCACCCTTTTCCTTAATTATTATTCTACCATTTTCCCTAATTGTTATTCTACCCATCCTAAAAGTTTCTAAGATAAAACCTTTTTAGTTTTCCTAAGCTTGATTGATGAAGATATGTAGTAGCTTCTCCTCTTCTTCCTCTAGCTCTTGAAGTGTTCTTCAAGTTCCTCTTCTTCTTCCTTCTTCTGCCTCACAAATCTCTCTCTCAACTAGTGTGTGTGTGTTTTTAGTCTGAGCAAGACTAGTGAGTTGCGAGCTCTAGGGTCTCAGATGGTCCTCTATTTATAGTGTTCCTAAATGACGGTGGTGATGACACCTATGCCATGCGTTTAGGTGATTCACGTGCTTGTGTATGTGTGAAACCACCTATGTTGGCTAACTTATTCATAGATGGCATTCTACTTCCGGTGGTTCATCCCATGCTGATTTTAGCTTATGTGTGTATGCCAAAATTGGCATATAAGTCCTTTGTTTGCATATGTAGGGGCTATGTATCTGCATATGCCTAGTCAGGCATGTCGGTTTAGCTTTTGTCTTGTTCTGGTCTTGGAACTTGACAAGTGTTTATTAATTAGTTTTTAGTATATTTGGTTTAGTTTTCATCCATGGCTCTTTACAATTCTATTTGGATGATTGTTCATAGCTTCACTTACTATGAAGTTTGATTGGTTTACAATTTTATTTTATCATGTTTTAAATTCTGGAAGTTCTAGGGTTCTTGGCAGAATTCAATGCCTTGATAAACCCTTTGGTGATTGTTCTTTCCTAGTGATTACTAGTGTTTCTATTGGTTTAGAATTTGAGATTTAGGTTGTTTTAATTCTCGGGATTTCTACCTATTCAAGATAGATTTCTAAGCCTAGGTTTTCCTTTGGCTAATAGGCTTACTGTGTGTTTGCTAAGAGTCCTATTGGTTTAGAAATTCTACTGGTGATGTTTGAGAATTCTAGATTGTTCCTAAATTCTCTATATGTTTAGTCTGATAACATCCTACTAGTGTGATTAGATTAAGATGTTCTTTAGGATCCTATTGGTTCCTAATTCAATGGTTTATTTACTATTTCCTAGATTTTCTTCTAGTCTCTGTTGAGTTAGAGTAATGAACTATTAAGTGTTCATTCTCTGATATTATGGTTTTACTAAGAATCCAAGGCTTGGGTAATTTGTTTAAGGTTTCTGTTATTTCCTAGTGTTCATCTGGATGATTTGTTGGTTCTGGTTGATTATTGTTCTATCCTTGATAATAGCAACAGGTCCTTGTCTTCTATTATTTTGAGTATATCCCACTGTTTCTTGTAAGACTTTATACAGTTGATGGGTTCTTGATTCCCTCTGCGCTCTACTGCTTACATTGGTGGTCATTCATGAGTATCAATTTGCTTTAACTCAAGCCATAAGGGTTCAGGACTAGTTCCTGGGTTCTTATTTTGGATTCTAAATTTAATTGGTTTTGCCTTAGGACAGAACCAACATTTTAACACTAACTAGTCTTTATTATTTGCTTGTTTGTTGCAGGTTGGAGTGTTTCAACAAATATGATAAGTGTATATGGTTTAGTGTGGTTCCAGCAAGGATGAGAATATGAGAAGTAGATAGGAAGTAGTTAGGTTTAGTGGCTTAGAGTTTTCTTTATTTCTTTGTAATTTGTTTCTGTTTCTTTGGTCAAGCCTTGTAAATCTAAAACATGTATCCATTTGAATAATGAATAAAGCTTAGATTACTTTGATTTAGGGCTTCCTAATGTATTTACCTTTCAAGTGTATTGTTTTATTTGGGAATCCAAGTTTGAATTATTTAGACCTCCATTCAGAATTCGAAAAATACTCGTGTGTTATTTATTTATATACTTATGCTTATTTATTTGTGACCTACAATACCTCTGTATGGTTTGATATCATACTACACTCAAGTGGCTCACAAAAAATTCATACTTGGATTTGAATTCAAATCCTAGGGTCGACTTCAGTCAAATTCAACTCTATTTCAAATTCTCATTTGTTATCACTTAATCACAAAAAGTTTAAATTCCCCCTCATTTTATTGTCCTAAAATGAAATGTACACATTCACTATCAGACCCTAGCCCTTTTTCCTATTTCTTTGGGTCATTACAAATAACACCAAATGTGATATGGTGTTATGACATTAACAGTGGCTTCCTCCGTTGGGAGGAAGACGACAGGGACAGAAGGGGCAGAATCGGTACGCAGGCCTAGGGCGGGCTGGTTTGGGCTGTGGCTTGGACTGGACCGAGCACTGGGAAAGCTTGGTGAGGGAGAGGGTTAGCTAGGTTGTGGCCTAGGCTGGCTCTAGCTCTATTTTTCAGCTAAAACATGTTCCCTTTTTCTTTTCTCTTTTTCCACTTGTAAACTCCATTTGAAAACTGTTTTGGGAATTTCAAAAATACCAAAAGGGTTACAAACATTTTAAAACATTCAGGGCCCTTGATACTATTTGGGCTCCACACTTTTGGTATTTTCAAAATTCAAAACATTTTGAATGGATTTCAAAGAGAGAGGGGGTTAGGGTTTTGTTTTGTTTCTTTTCTTGTTGCAAGATCTTTCTTAGGTTAGAAATAATGCATGCCATGCTCAAGAGGATGCACAAGCAAGACCTAATTAGAAGATTAGTAAAACTAGGGGTGTTACAGACATCGATCTTCATCATCAACGTTGCATCTCCATCACCATCATCATCAACAACGTCTTCGTCACCAATTCCCCCATTCATCTCCTTGTAATTCCAAACCCTGGTGTTTATTTGCACATATATTCATCCATACCTTATTCCCCATTTTATATCATTATGATAATATTGATTGCCTCCATGAGGGTGTAGTTTCCTTTGTTCTTGGGGAGATGGAAAACCCTACAGGTATATGAATTGAAATAAATATTATTTGTGCATCTAATTGTATTGGTGTGTATTCAATCTTCTATCTTTATATCATGCAAACATCGACTACATGGTATTTTCCTCTGGTACAAGAGAGGAGGTTGTCGTAGATGTATGGTGAGTATTGGTGGCATGTTCTAACAACCTCGGACCCTACGCTCTAAGTTCCAGCCTGGATGATCTAGAAGTGGTTAAAATAGTACAGCGGGGGCCCAGGGCCACCCACGGGTAGACCCGGCGGCCATCCTAACCACTTCCAAGACATCGGGACAAGAGCGAGCGGCGTAGGCAATAGGCAAAGAGATCAAATACATACACAAGTGAGTATGTATGCAAGCTACCTTACAACAGTTCTCAGAGCCATACCATCTAAAAGAAATAGAAATATTGCAACGCCATACGGCAAGATCCAAATATCCTAGATAGAGATAATAGTTTAGGATAGCTCCTCATACATCAAACATCAGAGTACCAAGCGGAAGCGGGAAACAAGATCCGAGTACGGACAAGAAGCAAATCGGCATAAGATGCCTCATAAATAAACACATCCCGCCCACAGATCTCGCGGATCCCTATCCCCGGAATCTCTACACCGAGTGATCGTTGCCAACATCATCTGTCTCCTCCACCCAGTATCCATCTTGCGAATACACCTGTTCATATGAATCAAACAATTTGTCGTGTGAGACCCTAGGGGTACTCAGCAAGTCTTTATGCCTCTAAAGGGGACATATACCTGGGGTGACACAATTGCAGCAAAACAGAATAACTAACAAGTCTATAGATACTCGCTAACCATCCGCCTAACCAATGATAGACGGATGTCCGTTAATTAGAAACAACAGTTATAACAGTATAAAGTAACAGATCCATCCTCCTTCTCGCTTACCAACGAGAAAGCGGACGAACAACCCCTCCGTTGGCAGTTTTATTTAACTATTCCATGAGTATTGCACTATTTACTAGTCAGGTGTTTTGTACAATTAAAAGCGGTACTTTAGTTATACTTGTCTATGATCGAGAAACTGTGCTCCAAGTCGTCCATAACTGCGGACACGGCTTTCAGAAAGATTTACCCTGCAGGGGTGCACAAATAGCAACACACACTCGATCAACCTCGGAAAAACCAACTCAAAACCCAACGAGGTATTCACAACAAAGCGATCACAGGATTCAGAAATATTTCAGGGGGGCACCCCAATAATCTACCCGCAACAAAGTTGGCCGGCTCCGAAACGGACCCAGCGTTTGCGACGACGGTTGTAAACGACTGGGAACCTGAAAGTGTGACTGGGCTTGTCGATACCGCGAAAACATGGCGCGATCCAAAACAGTACAGGTGCTCCATGCACAATCATAAATAAAGCGGTAAAGGATGGCATAAGTACAGGATAGTAAATAAAACCCCAAACTAGTTTGTGGCCCCAAGAAATAGAAATAAATCAAGCTCTGACTCAGGAGGGTCCATAAGGCCTCCCGGATGTGGATAATGCGAATAGTCAAGGAACAGGAATCAAGTACTCGGGGTCCTACGGGACACAAGTGAGCCTGGAAAACCAAATAACAGATATTGCTCACCAGTGCCTTTTTCATTAGTTATCCCTTTACTACACAGGTTAAGTTGTTTAGGTACCTCTTTATCCATCAGACACTCACATACCCTACACATGCTGTGCTATGACTCGCATGGCTCAAACAACTCCTGTACTAATGGCTCATAGGATGGGGGAACAAGCTTCAGTGGGGTTTAAAAGTAAAGGCTATGCAGTACTTGGGATTCAATTTAATGCAATCGCGACCCAATGATGCAAGAATAAGACAGAGGCAATAGGTACTATATATATGCAAGCATGTGGTAGTGCCTGCCTGGCAGCTCGGTTGAAGCGAGAGACGGATCTGGGTAGTACTCCTGGGATTCCTGATATTTCCCCTCCTCGGTGTCTATTCGAAAGAAGAACCAAACAAACAAGGGCCAACATAAATAAAGTACACAAGCATATAAATAAAATCGGCAAGCAAACCAGCATGCCATGATGAATGATGCACAATTTACATGGCACTAATGTAGCATGGCAAGGGTGAGGTGTGGGGACAAGAATAAACCATTTTATTAATTATTTGGTCAAAGTTTTATTGCCATAAACAGTTCTGATTTTTAATAATGACATGATGCATGCTTCAATTCATAACATGGAATGCATAAACAGAACGGGCTCGTCGCGCTGATCGATTTAGACATATTATTTGTCGAATTTGGAGTTATAAAATTAAAGTTATGAATTAATTAAGAAAAGGCATATTTATTGCAATTAAACAATTTCCAAATTTTTTAAAAAAATAGTCAAACATTATTTTGAATGGCAGATTTGAAATCCTCACATTTTTCTGATTCAAAAACATATGCCATTTGTCAAATTTGGAATTACCAAATTAAAGATATTAATTTCTGGATACTAAAATATATTAAACAATTTCTGGAATAACATTTTTATTAAACCGAAAAGGCCTCAGACTTTTTGTACCGCGGCAGAGCTAGACCTAGCCACTGACGGGTGGACCCGAGCTGCTGAGTCAGCGCGGAGGGCAGCGGGGTACTCCTCTGGGCGTTTCGCACCGAGGTGCTATCCAGCCCCAGAGACTGACGTGCGGGCCCTGAGGTTGGCGGGGCCACTGCGCGCGTGACCCAGCCAGGGCGTGCCACGCGGCAGGGACAGGGGCTCGCTCGTGCTGGCGCAATAAAACGGGGTACCTCTCTATAAAAAATACACCGAGGTAGACAGGTGGGCCAGGATGGAGCGCGGGTTGGTGAAAACAAAAAGGACAGGGGGTATTTGCAAAATGTCCGCAACTACTGTTTTTCTTCCTCTGTTCTCTGACGGAACTGGCGGAGCGACGCGTGGCGCGGTGGGGGTTCGATCTCGCGATCTGTCGCGCGCGCGCGCAGGCGGTGGTGACCGCTACGGCTGCCTCGGGTTGCTGGAGGAAAAGAGCTACGCGGCAGGGTGAGTTATCTACGGCGCAAGGACAGGCAGACGTACGCGAACGCGATGCACGGAGGGCGTTCGGCAGCTGGCCCGGCGCGTACGGGAAACGGAGCTCAGAGGGAGGATGTCTGGGGGCATCGGGGGCTCACCGTGGTGCTCTCGGTGGCGTTGGATCGGCTGGGCACGCAGGAGAGCGACGACGTTGCAGGCGGACGGCGAGCTAGGGTTTCGCTCGGGCGACGTCGGCGTGCAGCGGGGGTGGGGCTTCTTCTCTTCGACGCCGTGTACAGGGGCGACACCGGGGTCCTCGTGGCCTTCCTCGACAGCCCACACACCATGCCCGCCTCCTCCTAGCAACTAGGGCGCGTCGACACCGACGGTTATCGCCGGAGATGGAAGAGAGAGGGGGGTAGCGGTAGGTGGAGAAGAAGAGGGGGAAGGGCAGGGCCCTGGGTGGATCTGGGGTGTAACGCAAGGCAGAGGGGAGGGGTAGATAAGGGTGAGGACAGAGGGGAGCACATGGGGCTCAGGGTGGAAAAGTGGCATGCCCCTTCCCTCCTTCTCCTCCTCACGCGGTGGGCACGGCTCAGGTGGGCTGGGTCTGCAGCTGGGGACGGAGGAAAAGAGAGGGGCCTCGGGTGGGGTCTGCCTGGCAGCGAGGGAGAAAAACAGAGAGAGGTTGGTGCTCGGCTAGGGCTAGAGGAGGGGTGGCATGGTGGCTCGGGCTAGAGAGGGTGATGAGCAGGGGTGGCTCGGATGGAACCGAACCAGGTGGTGGTGACCAGGTTAGGGAGGTAGGGTGGCTCGACATGGAGCCTAGCTAGGAGGGGAACGGGTAGGGTTAGGGTTTTGGTGAGGGGAGTGTGTAGAAGCTAGGTTTAGAGAGAGAGAGAGAGGACAAATCCACATGATGGATGAGCTAGATTTTAGGGTAGCTTAGAAAACTCCAAAAGGAATTTGAGTGGAGACAAATGTCAAAACCAAAAGATCCCAAAAGAAAGAAAGATGTGGAAGAAACAATGATCTTGCATGCCTCATGCACATGGTCATATTTTGTGAAAACAAAATATATCCCATGTTTACTTGGCAAGGAGGAAAACACTAAAAGAGAGCAAGGTGGAAGACAAGTGGAAGAGAAGTAATTAAATGGGTTTATTTGTTCAAATGAGTTCAAACAAACACCACCCAAAAAATATTCCAAGGAACCGAAAATAGAAGGAAAAGAGAGGGCCTTGCATGGGCCATGCACAAGTATTAAATGCCACTAATTCTAGTTGTGAGGACAACTATCTTCAATCATGGTCATATATTCGTGCATGCATGCCAAAATGTTTGATTGAAACCATTCAAAGAAGAAGCTTGCTTGATATATGGAATAATTAGTATATGCACATGTATGAGGATAATTGATCAGGGTAGTGTGTATTTTCCACTAGAGCACTTGTAGCCAAATATAGCTCCATACATGAGCATATAGTAAATAAAATCCATATAGAAACTTAGATGCAACATTTCTACTCACATGTCATGCAGAAATGGCCATAAGGCTTCCCATAAACAATATTGTGAGAACAACATGTATCATGTATGGAAGCATGTAGAAAGAAGTGGATCCACCCCAACACATATGAGCTGGATTAAATGCCAAAGAGGAAAATAACAGCTCATGTATAATTAGGATGGTGGAATTATAAGGTGGTGACAAGTTAAGGTGGTGGAGTTGAAAAAGATATGCCCCCAACTCAATTTGGGCATTAACAATATATCAAGAACCAACTACAATGTATCAAGAGACAAATACAAATAATAAATGCATATGAGATAAGAACCAAATGAAAGGGTTTTATATGATGCTCAAATGCAAGGTGACATGATGACATGAGCATGATATAATTATGATGCAACAATTATATGTAGGAAGTAGCATTTTATTATTAAACCATGTAGCATTACAGATGTTAGACAAATAGGATGCTACACATATAGTGAGATTTAACACTACCCTTATAAGCCATGCATCAATGGGGGATCGCAGAGACCCAAGAGCCTATATACATAACCATGGGGTAACCCTTAAATGATAGTGGAAGTCTGGCTCACTTGCTAATGATGATTGACTCTGGTTTTGAGGGGTGAGATGAGCGAGACTTCTAGGCTCACCTTCATTTAGGATCCCTAAATTCTAGTGGTGGATCCAAAACTATGTTAGAACACTTTAGTCCTATTACAGTTTCATCATATTCAAATCGCCTATTCTATGTTTGTGACCTCTACTTGTTCGCTGTCTTTTAATAATGTTTTGCTCACATTCATAAAAAGTTTCGATACACACTTGGTTGGAATCAAAGACAACTTGCAAATATGTTTTGGTAAATCCATAACGAGAGGCATAAATACCATTACTAACAACTCTCCGGTGTTCGATACTCTTACTTCGAAACTAGCTACATACAACATGTTTACCTGCAGACATCGATATTATAGTTCTTATATCATGGATTTATGTTGTTTTCCTATTAAGTCTTTGTAATCTAGTCACTGTGTCGGGACCAAAGGCAACACTCCCAACTCATAAGCATCATTGTTAGGCTTGTCCACGTCTTAGTGGCCCATCTAGCTATGAGGCTAAGCACATCTCCTTATGTTTTGAAGTCCTTTTATGCGCCATGAAAACGGTATGGGAAATCCCCACAATATCTATTTTTGATTTATTGAGAAAGGGTAGAAATCAAGCCATGTGTACAAAAAGAGAACCCAGGGGTTGAGAGGGTCAACCCTAAAGGGAACACTGAGGGTCTATCCAAGCTTGAAAAAATGTCTTTATTTTTTGCTTTGAGTCAATGGAAAATGAGGTGAAACAGAACTTTCCAACTTCTGAATATTTGGGGTCTCTGTTCAAAGATGAAGCAATTTCTTTCCTTCCAGACGTTCGAAGCCACACAAATAGATATTTCCAAGAAGCACTAGTCTCGAAAGGAAGATTTGGTCGTGTCAAAAGTTTTTGAGAAGGAGGACCCATACCATTTAGCAAATCTAATGTACTCTGCTTTCTTCCGAGAAAATGCAAATCTTACATCTCGATGCATTGATAGAATAGACTGAAGCTGGGAATATTTTGGTCTGAACAGACTGAAATGTCTGAATATTTTGACATATTATGAATGAAACTGGGAATTGACATTGACATATTATGAATGAACTTAACTTGTGAAGTTCGCACTCGACTTCGTTAGACTTATTGGAGGACATCAGTCGCATTTGCCTTGATGGTTGACAACTTGAGATGCAATTTCCCAGCTTTCAAAACATGAATTTAGATCTACAAAATTATTTGCTAGCTAATTCCAGCTTCTCTAGCATTTTTTGCATTTTCATTCAAAAAAGGATCTTCATAGTAATTTTGCAAGGTTAGAATCCTTGGGAATGATTCCTGTCTGGAATATTTGATTTTAGGATTTAATCCTCTAGGAAAATTTTATAATGATTCTTTTGCACAAATTTCACAGAACATTTTTCACCCAATCAACCCAATTCTTCGTTTCTCTTGTGATGTAATCAAAAATACGGTAGCAAAATATCAGACGTGCAGGGCAAGTTTTTTTTAGTAAAGGTCTGACCTAGTTTTTTTTAACTCAGACCAAGAGACCAAATCATCAGCAATTTTCAAGAGCAGAGCATAATCATGTGCCATTATCTTCAGCTAACAAGTCTATACCACACTCTCTCAAAAAAAGTATGTATACCATACCAACAACATGAACTAGATATGAGTACAGTACAGTAGACGAAGTTGGCTCTCAATTTTTCATTCATATACATATATAGCCGCAAGCCACTAAAGTACACCAGATGCGTGCTGAATCTTTCGAGAAAGAGTTGGCCATCTACAGTAATTCGAAACTCATGGCACAAAACTGTGACAAAGAAAATCGAAAAGCTATAGAGGCCTGCACAAGGTGACCAAATTCTGAAAGCAATCGAGGGAATGGCTGTTAAATAATTTGTGCTGTCCTCAGCCCTTTGTTCTTAGAATAGTGATGCTGCCTTTGCCCCCCTCAGTTCTGATCCTTGTCTTGCCAATGACTGGCTTACCAGAGAAAGCTGAAGTTCCCAGGATTTCTGGAGGCGGCTTTGGAGGAGCATGGATTCGCTGGTTTATGTCCTTCAGAGTGACATCTCCTTCCTCCCAAGATGGTTTGATAATGGTAAAAGGATATGCTATAGTTGTAGTTATATTTTGCTTCACCTTGATCAGCGAACTCCCCCCTAGTTGGGAAAGCAGAGCCAAATAATAGGTATATTCAGATCTAGAGGTTCAACTATGCAAGATAAGTTGATAAATAATAAGATAAGATATTGTCAAACTGAAATACCTTTAGATACTTTGAGCGTAGAAAGTTTCCTGGCCTCGTGCATTATGAGGCTTTCTGTCACTGGTACAGTCTCACTTGTTCCTGTTGTAGATAGAAAGAACAACTAAGTATCTGGATAACGCTATAAAACTTGGTTTCAGCAAGGCTGCATGGTTGCCGAACAACAGCAAGTTGAACCAATTACATGTACATAGCAATGCAACTGAATAAAAATATAAAACAGCATACTCTTTACAAACATCTATGGGGAAAATACTTGCAATATGGAAACACGTGCATATGAATGGATTTATTTATATTCAACAGAAAATGTGCTTTGAACTGACCTGGCACATCACTTTCACAATCAATATATGTAACACTCTCCTGGGTAGAGGGCCTAGAAACCAAAGATGGAACTTATCATGATTGAAAAATAATGTGAATTTAAACAAGTTGGTTTTAACGGAACGAGATAGGAACAGACATTTGTTCAGGCATGAAGTAGATAGTAGTGCCATCAGAATAACTTTCCAACGGACTATCTGATGGCTCGTAGGGTGTTCCATTTGACAAGGGACTTATCTTATCTGATACCAAAAATATCCAATTAGCAAAAAGTAAAGGCATGGCAGTAGGCAGGTGTCGGACACCAATAGAAATATGGTAAAAGGACGAACCAAAATTATTTGCATTGTGCTGCATATCCCAATTTAAGCTCTGTGGTTCATCAGTGCAAAGCAATGAATTCTCTGTTACCTGAGACATGGATCAACAAAGGAAGCAATAGTGTAAGGGCTAGCAGAACAAGATGAACTTAGAACATAGGCAGCTACTAGTGAACCACCTCAGATGTGGCAAAGTTAGAACCCATTTCGTGACCTCCAACTTCTGGTTGACTGGACTCAGAAGGGTACTCCAACACACGTCGCCGCTTGGATTCACGAGATTCCTCCAGGTCCAGTGTCTCCTTGCAGGTGATATCTGACACGAGTAACATATTCCTTTAAGCACAACAAGTCAAGAGTAATAATATATAGTACATCGACTGATAATTCTCGGCAGAAGAAGCTTCCTACCCCCAATATCAAAGAAGGCATGGCAGTCTCGTAGAGGAGTTTGATTTCCAAGCAATCCCAATAGCTCATCTTCATCATCGTCTCGGTTGAGGCAATCCCACACGAACTTCGCAACATCTTTTACGAAAACAGTAATGAGATAGTAAGTCCAAGAAAGATGTAGAGTTTATGACATGGATGTTGGTTATGGGTTTGAAGTGGTGTACCTTGATTTGCATCGCTGCTAGGTTCTGTATGCTCCCTCGATTGCCAATCCCACATACTGCAGTAAGAATTATGAGATCAGACATAAGTTCGACTCAAGTAATGCACGGAAACAGTTGCGCGATTTTAGACATGTACTACTCAGTTCTGTGGACCCGTGCTAGTCCGAAGACCCTACGCCGAACCGCCCGTCGATCCCCCCCTCCACCCAATAAATCCATCCTCTGAACTGCCTCACCCCGACGGACGGAACCACGACCCGCAAGGACCACGCAACAACGACAGCCAACAAACAACAGATACGACCCGAACCCCCGCAGCACGCACATTTGGTCGTTGCCATCGCCGGAAGGACCGCCTCCGCCACGTGACGGGTCGATCGGCCCACGGGAGGCCAGCCACGACTAGCCGTTGCGACGGGGTCTGTGCCCCCCTCACTCCCCCTCCCCTTCCCTTGAGGCCTTGTTTACCTCCGGGGTATTTCCAGCCCCTAGGGGTTTAGGGATGGGAGGGGATTCGGTGAATCCCCCCTCTCACCCAATCCCCATATTTCCCCTCCCTTCCAAATCCCCACTGGTTACTTTGATTTTTTGGGATAGGAGGGGATGGGAGAGGATTGAGATCAAGTGATCAAAAAGGAAACTTTACACCCACAGCAAGATAATGGAAATATTCGCTCAAGTAAAAAATTCAATCTCTGAAATAAATATATATGAATGTCTATCAACTACAGGAGCATCAACTCGATGCCATGCAACTACATAGTTTTGGGGTCAGAATTTTTGATTTGCAACTACAAATTCTTGATCGAACGCTTAAACACCTCATTGCCTCGATAAAGACGCAAGAGCAGCCCACAACCTTCGTTGCCTTGAACCGGAAGTTAATGTTTCGTGATGGACCATAGGTTTCAATCCGATGCATCCAAATTGATGTAAACAATTCAAGGAAGAAAAACAACAAATAATTGTGAATGTGAATGGCATAGAGTGCAAAGTTTCAGCTGATTGGATTTCTAAGCTCCTTGTATTCTAAATATTCATGTTACTATAGTCAAGCAGTAGGAACAGGACAATTTGAGACTGACTATAGGTAAAAGTAAAAAATAAAATCCTCGTCATCTTCCTCTCTCCTCTTCCTAATACGATCTACCTTTTATGGATTCATTTAGCACTAAAACAATAGCATTTAAGGGCAGACAATAAGATTTAAAGAGCTAGCAAGTATGCTTTCACAACAAGTAGAAGTAGTAAATAGAATTCATACCGAAATTTGGTGTGCTCACAGGATCCCATGAGGGTGGTGGTTCGTCCACTCCTACTATAGTCCAAGGGGCAGGTGTCTATCAAAAAACAACGATGAACGGATCAGACACAAGTATGACATGAACAGATCAGACAAGTGTACCATATGAACAGATTAGAGACACATACCACAGACTACTACATGAATAATGCAAAAGCAGAAACATGTACTACATGAACAGATCAGAGAACTTGGCTGAGTACATCTCAAATATTCCCAGTTGTTACTGACCAACCTAGCATTCTAGAACAAGAAAATTAATTTTAGTATCGAGTACCGACAAACTACAAAACTAATCGACTTGAGAAGAGCACCAGGCTGCACTCTATGAAAGAGACTGATTTACGTTACTCTAAAGCACATGTAGCGTTTTTCTTTTCATCCAGACAGAAGAAGTATAGCATTACTTAGTTCAAATACATAGTGGAAGAGATACGTGCTACTAACTATTGGGACCTACAAATAGAAGCCCATCTCGACTTATATTATTTTCTAGTTAGTGTAACATAAAAAATGATATACTTTGACCAAATACACATGCCCCTCATTTTCACAGAATAATGAAAGGATGGCTCAGGAGAAGACAGTACTTTTGCTGATGCTAATTCATACAATAAATTGTGTAGATATAAAGGAGAATGAAGTGACTTTCTAGTGGTCAAATCTAAGGCAGAACACAAGTACCTCCTCTTTACATTCCCTACCAAATGTTTGCTAGTAACCTGCAACTAGTAAAATGTTTTCTACAGAGTATAGGAAGCTAAGCTGAGTAGATGTACAAGTTCCAAACATAATTCAGATTGTGATATATAAACACATACCATACTGATTCCATCATGGACAACATTCTGTCTCCTAACTTAGCTTGCAAAAATAACTAATTTGCATAGTTGAGAACTGAGAGCAAATATCCATGAGAGAACATAACCTTTTTCCTATAACCGAGTACTACATTATTTAACCCAAGAAACTGACATGAGATATTTCTTGCGTCAAGAAAGAAGATCAGAAACTCCCAAGGAAACGAGCATGAGATATTTCTCCTTCGATTCATCTGGAAGCTCGACATCTGCCTGCCCAGCTGTGTGAAATGATCAGCGAGGACGCTCTGCGGTCAAGCCATTCTGTCCAGCTGGGGGCTCGCTCGTTCCATTCCAAACATCCCGTGCCGCGATTTGCGTCCAAAAAAGACCGGAGGGCGGGAGGAGGCCGCCGCCGCTTCAAAGAACCAGACCGGAGGGCGGAGGTGGACGCCGGCGGCGGCCAAGAAACCCTAAGAGGGGAGGAGAGGGGAAGAGGCGTCGGGGAGGGGGGGAGAGGGGGGTACTCACCGGAGAGAAGGGCTTGCCGATGCCGGCGGCGTCCCCAGGTCGTTGTTTGCGCCGTCGCCTCCGGTCCGCGCCGTCTCCTCTCTCTCCGCTTCGCTTCCTCAGAAATACTGGAGAGATAAACAGGCTGTCCAGTATTTTTCGGGATCGTGGAATGGGCCGGGAAATTCCCCTCCCAACCTTGCAAAAAACCCTGAAGTAAACGAGGTCTGACTGTAGTCTACATGAGTAGACAGACACGAGACCCTACTTCCTCCGCGGTCTGCTCTAGTATTCCGCAGCGGCTCGCCTGAGACTGTGGGAGGGAGACAAAGGGAGGAAAAATGGAAAGAAACGCCAATGGAAAATCCGGTGTGGGCAGTCACGATGGAGGGGGCCAGGCGGCCCAAGGGGGCGGTTGGGCAGCCAGCGGGTTCGCGCCGCGTGCGTTCGCATTCTAGGCTCGCCAGTCGCCACCTTTTTTCCCGTTTGGTTGGCTGGTGCGGACCTAGCAGCAGTACTGGCTTGCCGAGCCTGGGCCATGGACCATGGACGCGCCCGAGGTCCAGCTAGCGATTTTCCCATCTGATTTCGTTGCGCAATTTCGCACATGCTTTTTTTACCGTTCGATTTTGATGCTAGCTAACGAATTTTCACACATGTAAAAAGTCAAAAATCCTTTAAAAAAGCCGACCTTCTAAAAGTTCTTCCTACGCATTGTTATCGCGCCAAGTGACGGCTTCTCCTTCACACGGTCCTTCTTCCAGTGAGACTCTACATGCTTAACAAGTGTTGGCAACGAGAAATAAAATGGATTAAGATGAGAGAAGAAGATACACAAGGGTAAGAGTACAAATTTTTCCTTTTATTTTTCAAATCTGATGATTCAAAATAAAATATTTTGAAACCGTTTGTCCAGATTACGAACCTTTTCACTGTTGAGCTTCTCGTGTCGAGAGCTTCAAAATTAGAGTCCATGTTGATAGGTTTTGAACAACTTTTTTTGTACTTTCCAAATGCGTTCGTACTTTAGACTACTTCAGTTCTATATGTTTGTACTTCGGGTTCTTAGTATACTTTGTATTTGAGTTACTGCATACTTATACTTCCGCGTACTTGACAGTGAGTACACTTGTACTTCTCTGTACTTTGACTCTTAGTACAGTAATACTTTCATGTACTTAGCTTTGAGTACACTTGTACTTTCGTATACTTTGGCTATGAGTAAACTTATACTTTTGTGTACTTTAGCTTTTAGTACAGTTATTGTTCGACGTGCTTCGACTCTTACTACATTTGTACTTTCGCGTACTTCGGATCTAAGTAAAGTTGTACTTTCATGTATTTTGACTTTGAATACTGACGATAGGTTAACTCATCAATGCCCACCGTTGATGTACTTAGGTTCGATAAAATGAGGAACGTTGGAGGCATCGATCGGCTAGCAAACAAGCACACAGGTGATACGAGGTTTTAATCCTTCTTGTCTGCTCTTGATTATGAGGGAGTCGAAAGTTATAAGGATGCGTATATGCAATCTGGCAAGGTGTATGCGGGGGTGTGTAGATTGTTTTCCTCACCGCCCCTCCTAGCCTTTATATAGGGAGGCTAGGTCTCGGGATAGCAGGTCGAGTCGGTTACAGATTAGGGTTTTCCTTTAATTTTCTATCTACACTTTGTCGTGTCCTTCAAAAAGTCGAACTCATGTGGGCCACCCGAATCATTGCTGGACTACGTTCGCACCATGGACTCCTTCTTAGGCTGGACCGTATAGGCTAATCTTGAGTACATGTAAGGTATACCCATGTCAGTAGCCCCCGAGTGTCCAGCCGAATCATAGATTTGGGTGGAGACTATAAGTCTTTCGAGTGCATGGGATATAGGCTCATCGAAGTTCTTTCTGGTGCCACAGTTTGCATCATAGGGATTGTCGATAAGCGTGCCTGATTCATCCGATGGATCGGGATTAGTTAACTGCCTTAGGGCAAAACAACGCTATCTACTCACACTCGAGTCCCTAGACTCGAATTCGGAATAATGCTGGCATAATCCGACTCCTGTCGCGGAGGCCTTATAGAGTCGAATTCTAGTGTTTTGGTGTGGACACTCGATGCATTCGTCGAGGCCTTTTCATCGTGCATGTAGGCACCGATTATTTTCTGGTAGAGCGTCTCAGGTGTGTTGCCAGGCCTTATGCAGGTCTTACCTTCACGTCATTAACGCGACATTCGAAAGTTTATTCACCGCAGAGGTGATTCGGGTAACCCAGGAGACATTGTCTCTTTGTAGGGTATGTTCAGCGATTATGAGGCGGAGTCACCGAATGCTTCGAATGCTCATGGTGCGGACGTGGCAAATGCTTTCTGCCATGTATAATTATTATTTTTGTTTCATAGGGTGCACAACCAGCTCTCCCTATGGGAGTAGCCACCGAGTGCCTACTCGAGTCGCAGACTCGAGTGGGGACTTTGAACAATTGTTGACTGCTGTCATTTTGCCGATTGTGCTTTCAGTGCTCCCTATGGGAGGAGCTCCTAAGTCCACAATCAAATCGTGAATTCGAAAGAGAGGGTAAGATATAAATGTCGTACATTTGTCATGGCAATGTATGCCCTTTTTGTAATGTTCGGGTGCGCGGCTAGTGCTCCTGTTAGGAGTAGCCCCTGAGTGCTTAATCGACTCGCATAGTCAAGAAAGCACTAAATCAGTCAAAGACAATCTCTGTTGGAGTGGGTCTTTTGATGATGTCAGTGTTGATGATAGGATGAGGTCGGTTACCCACATAAGGGGTGCTGATGGGACGTGACAGGGGTAGGACCCAAAGCCTGACTGAGATTTGACCAGTCACGCGTAATCTTTATTTTAACTGTGTCTCCTTGATTCCCACGCGCGTAGTGGGGAACGTGCAGCAACGGTTCGGTATTACCATCACCACGTGTCTTCATTGATGTGCGCCATGCATAGAGGAAAAGTTCTGCAAGCCGTTGGATGATATCCCCCGGTGCTTAAGTAGGGTTTTTGGGTGTGGTAATTTTTGCACTTGTTCTTCTTCCTCCTGCGTGCACCATTAGCATTGCCATTCCCCTTTGTTGCCTTGCGCCCATTGCTCTCGCTGCGCTAGACGTACTTAAGGAATTTCCCAGTTACTTTCTCCGATCTCTCCGCCGCCACAATATGGGAAAGAAGAAGGGAGGCGCTACCGTTGGATCTGCTGCTGCCACTATTGCGACGAAGAAGAAGGGCACCGGCGCCGCCGGGTCCGGCACCGCTGCTACTGCCAAGAAGAAGGGTTCAGGGACTCGCGTGACCAATGGATCATGGTGGCACACCTCGCTGAAGGAGCATGAGCTCCATACTCATCGTCAGGACGGCCTGCTGCCTGCCAATGCAGCAGATTGCAGGATGCCAGGGCTAGAGGTAATCCCCAATCCTCCTATTGGATTTCGGGTGATATTTTTGGCCTTCATCCTTCGCGGTCTTTCTCTCCCCCTCCACAAATTTGTGCGAGGGTTGTTGTGTTTCTATGGGCTCCAGCTGAGCCCAAACTCCATCCTACACATCGCGTGCTACATTACTCTCTATGAGTGTTGGCTCGGTATTGAGCCACACTTCGGCCTCTTCAGGAAGCTATTCAAGCTGAAGTGGCAGTCGGGTTCTGGCTCGATTGTATATGATGTTGGCGGCTGCAGGATCCACGTGGACCCCAATGTCCAATACTTCAGCCTCAACATTACCGACTCTGTCTAGGGGTGGAGGGAGAAGTGGTTCTATGTTCGTGGTCAACATGTTGATGGTGAATGATATGGACTTGCTCCTTTTGACCCCGGCGCTAAGCTAAGGAGGAAGAGATCTTGGAAGAATGTTGTGATGTTGGGCGAGGAGGAAAAATTCGAAGTCTTGTACAAGCATGTCTACAACCTCCATCTTATCCTAGGCCAAGAAGTCGAAGGCATCGACCTTATCCACACGTTCTTGCGGCGTCGGGTGCAGCCTCTGCAGGCCAGAGCACACCCGATGTACCTCTGGACTGGTGGCGATGACGTTACTCACGTCTCCAAGGAGGACATGTCTTCAGTCGAGGTTGACAAGAGGGTCAGGTCGCTGACCAAGTACATCGCTAAAGATAAACTTCCTGGCGACTCAGCCGTCCTACCTTTTCGCGCGAATAACTCTCCTCCCGAGGTAACTTTGTCGTTGTCTTTTGTCTTCTTGTCATTTTTCCCGTAAGGCTTGCCTTGATTGCAATTTGCTGCTCATATTAGGAATGGAAAGTGGCGGCTTTGCTACCACCTCAGCCGGAGGAAGTTCTGCCCTCCGAGGCCGAAGAGGACGACGAATCAGGATCGATTGTTCCTGCACAGGAGATCCCTGATTCCAGCGAGGGCGGCACTCGCAAGCATTCTCGGAGCGAAGAATCTTACGCGTCTACGCTAGAGGCGCCGAAGGATACTTCGCCTGAGGTAGGCACCACTAGCCCGATTCCAACGGTTCCTGTCCGCAGCATGGCTCCGCCGCTGCTGAAGAAACCGAAAAAGTTGAAAGATCCATTGGAATCGGAGGAGGATTTCGACCTCTACATGTTTGACGGGTAAGTCTCCTACTTTGCTGATGTCTTAAATTGTATCTCTTGTGGGCTTCTTGTATGTAATGTTCTTCTCGTGCTTCACTGTAGTGTGACCGCATCATCGTCATCATTGGATGACTGCCAGCTCCTAGGGAATACCAGAGTCGTGGACTCCAAAAATGCAGATGCGGAGGGATCAGCACCGTCCCCAAAGATAGCGACCAACTTCGGCGAGAGTTCCTCAAGCTTGCCCTACTCGGGGCAACATAGGGTTCTTGTGTGGACACCCACCAATAAAATACTTTTGGAGTCTTCGGGTGATCATGTAAGTGTTCATGAGCTTTTGCATTTGAAGTTTTTGTTCGGAGTCGAAACTTTGAAATGATATATGTTATCTTCTATAGCCCATGCTGCAGGAGGTTGTTTGCTTAGGTGAATAGATCATGACCCTGGGCCGGCAGCATGCGCGACTGGATACTAACAACCAGCAGCTGCAAAGTAAGCCGGTCGACGTGTGTTGTACCACTGAATTTTTGTTTTGTTTGGATTTTGACATGTTTCCCTTGTTCTTCAGAGGAAAACAATGACCTGCTTCGTCAGGTGACTTCCCTTGAGAAGGGTTTGCATGCAGCGGAGACCAAATGAGATGAGGCACTCGAAGCCCTCGAGCGCCTCAAACAGGAGTCGAAGAAGCGTGAGGATGACCTTATACCCGCCACAACCAATAGAAAAAAGGGGTTCGCAGAACAACTTTTCTCTGTCGTACAAGCGCTCTCGAGTATGTTTATATCTAGTCTTTTTCATTATGCTTTTATTTTCCTCTTTTGGTCGTGTCTACTAACTTGATGGAATGTTGTTATAGATGCTGCCGGTGTTGGCTTTGATCGCCAGGCTCTGGCTCGTGTGGACACCTTGGTTGATGATGTGGCAGCAATCGAAGATCGCGGTGTCTCCACACAAGATGCCCTCAAGAAGGCCAGAGCCATTCTGGGACTCCTTCGTGAAGAGATGCTCCCCAAGGCCAAGTTAGTTGAAGATCTTGATGGCTTGGTTGAGACCTTCACGGGTGGCATGCCGGCGGACTTCAAGAATGCACAGAAGAGAGTCGGCGCATCCATGGTTCGGCGATGGCGCAGGCCTGCGGTGCCAATCTGGATGTCAGCCGGATAACCTCGAGGATGCCAACATGTAACACCCCAAAACTTTAATCAATATGATCAAATCCTAATCACCCAATTTAGGGTTAACAAAAACTTTATTTAATAAAATGAATATGAATGCATGTGTGTTTGCATTAGTGTAGAATTGAGTGCTTATGCCATGCTTGATTGTTCTAAATGATGTGAAATGGTTTAAAGGTGAATGCTACATCATCTAGACCATTTGCAAGCAAAATCGAAAGAGAAAGAAATCAAATAAGAATAAATAAACCAAATGGTCATTTTGACCATTTTAAATCACTAGGCCACTTGGTGTGTTCCTAGAAGACAGTTCGTAATAGAAACAATTCTATTTCTCTTTACCCCTTGCTAGACCAAGTACAAGTGTATCAGGGGCCACTTTACAAACTTACAAAAACATCTAGCAAATCAATTTCATGGACATTTGAAAATTGAATCAAGTGTATGTGTTAAGATCACACTTTTTCAAAAACCTACCAAATCAATCCACCTTGGCTTATCCAACCAAACCTTGTCTCTCAAGCTTAATCTAAGATCACTCAAAAAAATGGAATCAAAATTTCAAAAATAAATTTCATGCGGCCATTTCATCAAACACTTGGCATGCATAGAAAAAGCTCTAGCCTAACTTCACTGTTTGGTACAGTGATCATCGACCAAATAGTCGCCTCTTAACTCCCTTGTTCCCTCTAAGCCTAACCCAGCCCCAGACCAGCTCCCCCCTTCACCCCTGGAATAGTGGAGCGCCGCCCGAATGTGGTCATCACCAGCCGACCATGACCAGCTCACACCAAACCGCCCCGCGCCCATCCAGCATGTCCACTAGCACCACCGCAGCCTACCGCCACCCCTGTCCAGGCCACAGCCCCAGTCGAGCCATGGACCACTCTAGTCACGCCACGCATCGCCTCTCTGCGCGTGTCCAGAGCGCGCTAGTGTGTCGTGCCTGACCAGCCCCGCCAGCTCGCGCCTTGCCCTCTCCGCGCACGCGCCGCTTCACCATGATCACCCCACCCCGGCAGACACCCCCGTTTGCCGCCACGCGACCCATAGCGCCCGCACGCTGTCGCAAACACCGCTGCTCCCACTCAGAGAGCCGCACGCGCTAGACCAAACATAGCCACCCCATGATGCACCATTAAGTCCGTGAGAACCGTCAGGGAGTACCGCACCGTCCTACGCCCTCGCCCATGCCATTAGCTTCTTGTAGCAACGCCACCATCGAGCTCACCGCCGCACCGCTCGGTCCCCTCGCCGAGCTATAAAAGGAGGCCACCCCAGCCTCCATTCCTCACACCAAGCCACTCCCCACTCCTCACTGACCTTCCCCACCTCTCCTCGGAGCAAGGCGAGCACCACCACGCTGGAATTTTACTGGAGTCCGCCGCTACTGGAGGCGAAGGGCGCCGTCGATTCCGACCACCTCGAGCCCTGTCGTGACCGCGCCTCGCCTCGCTATCGTCTACCACGTCGTTTGCCCCCGTCGCCGAGCCTAGATGGAGCCCAGGTGATCCCCGTGAGACCCCCACCACCGCGTTAGGTTTAGCTCGTCGCTGGAGCTGTTCGTCGTCGACGACGACCCTCAGCCATCGATCTTGCTTCCAATCGTAGAGCTCAGGTTAAAAGATACTGCTTCATGTTAGATAAGTCACTAACCCGTGGACCCCCTCTGCCAGCCGTGCGATGCGCTGCGCTGTGTAGCTGGGCCGGCCCGTTAGCTTTCCCGCGCTGGCCCAAAAATTCAAATAATTGATTTTCTAATTTAGTTAAAATCCTATTATATCCACTTATTCAAAAATCAATTTAGAGAGTTTCACTTAACCAAATTACATGATTCAAATTTTGCTAGAAAGGAAATTAAAATATCTATCCAAGCCAATTGGATTTAAATCAATTGGAGTTAGAGATCACATATAGCAAAAATAAAAAGACAGAGACTTTTCTACATTCAAACATTTTTAAAAAATCAACCATAATAGCTTTTGAGTTGATTCCAACTCTCAAAAATCACATTTGATAATATCTATCTAAATATGTAAAAATATTTAGGTTTTCATTAAGTGACATTGGACTAGTACCAAATAATGCTATTAGGGAATTTCTAGTCACTTTAAATCTATTAAATAATAAAACTTTATAAAATGTGACCAACACTTTAAATCACATTCCCATATATTAGAATATGTGGTGATGACATGTGTCCACATGATCCCATATTCTATTTGGAGAATATTAAATCTTAATTAATTTCAATGAGTAGAAATTACTTTTCTCAAAATAAAATAAATAAAACTAGTTCCTTATTTCATGTGATGTTTGTGCTGATGCTAGATCATCAAGTGTGAGCCTTCGTGTGCTAATAGAAATATATAAGTATTGTTTTGTCGTGGTGGTGTTATGGCAGATGCCATGGATAGGCTAAAGGTGGGGTCAATATGCACTAGAGGAATCCAGGGAGGGATAGTGTGGTGATTTCACACACAGATGCTTTATATTTTCCAAGTTCACTAAGTTTATAGATGCTCCTTGAGCTGTATTGGGGAGAGGAGAAAGAAGAATCTCTCTTACTCTCACCAGTAGTTTCGCCCAAGAACAAACTACTCACCCGCCAACCCCTTCTACAGAGGCCCTAGCGCTCCTCATATAGGGGAGGCTAGGTTCCCAGTTAGGACATACGTGGAGGCATATTTCTGGGAATATGCCTCTCCCAAAATAGCAAACCGATCGGGTCTCCTTTTGCCATCGTAAGCCATGCAGAGGCTACGTAAGCCTCTGCGGCGCCAGCGTCAGCCGACATAGGCTGCGTCACCTTTGTCAGCCACGCCTTGCTGGTCCCTCCCTCTGTTCGCTTCGCTCACGCTCCAGTGCACAGAGGTCACCTTTTGACCAGCGAGATACCTTCCTTCTCTTGCAAGCCTGGTATGATCCGGCCCCGTGGGTACCTGCATACAAATTACAAATAGCCTGCCGGCATACGACACACGTCGGCCGGTACTCAGTTAGGTGGACATCCTCCGGGCCAGGATACTCCGTAAGTCGGTCTGCCTTGAGGTGACCCGGCCAGCTTTCGCTTTGACCTTGCCATACCTCGGCTAACTCGGCCTCTATACCCCGGCGTGACCCTACCCGGGGTATCCCCCCAACATTAGTCCCCGAAGTTGGTGCGGTCTTAGCAATTTCAGCTGTTAAGGCCACGACAGGTTCAATCTTTTTACTCCCTTTTCCGAGTTACTCAGTAGCTCGGACCCTGCGGTGTAGCATTCCCTTGGCATATTCCGAGTTATTACTCGCTGGCCGGGCTACCCTTCAGTTTTCCGTGTTATCCTTCCTTCTCTCATACGCTTCCCCATGTCCCACGTGGAGGGTAATCATCACCTTGCCTCATTTTAAGGGCATGTGCCAGTTACTGTATTCATTGTCAGGAGATACTCTTGCAAACGTCGCATCGTGGCTGCTTCCTTGTTAACTGCATCACCACGTCGCGTCGTGGGATCCCGCTAGTCGGACTGGCCAGTGAGACCTTTGCCTCTCTGCCTATATAAAGAGAGGCAAGGCCTCAGTAGAAAGGGTTGGTCTTACAGCATTTAAGGCTGTAGCTAGCGTATACAGCTCGAGGAGCACTTGTAGTCCTGGTATTCCACATAGTCAGATCCGGCAGGAGTAGGGGCTTTACCTCACCCCGAGGGCCCCGAACCTGGGTACTTCTTGCGTCCCGCTACGCTCGCTTGTATCCAATCTCGCCTGCGGACGCCATCGATAGCTTCCCTACTAGTCCCCACACCTCTATCTAACCTCCTCAGGTACTGCCGTTCCCAATACAACGACAGTTGGCGCCCACCATGGGGCCAGATGGCTTCGACCAAAGTCACGTTCTGCACGGGACTCCGCACTTCAGCCGGTGAGCGCGTGGCCTCCGGCCTGGTGCTCACGCTCGGCAAATTTGACTGCGTCATCGACAACGCTTCCTGCTTCGCCGGAACCTCCTTCCCGGCGAACGGCATCGTTCTGCTATTCGGCGACCTCTCCGTTTACGTCGCCACCGTCCCGGAACGTTTCCCTAGGGAAATCGTCTCTGTCGTGGGGCCGCCGTGCTCAGACGGCAGCGCCTCCACCGCACCTCGCGGCACGGAGGTCATGATGGCTGGTTCCAGCTCCCATCCCCGCCAGCCACGGGAGCGAGGCGCGGGCGAGGTCGGAACTTCTGCTCCCCCACAGCCCTGGAACCCGGTGGAGGATGCCATTGATTGGCTCCTGACGCCGGTTAACCTCGGGGATAACCCGGAGGAGGCGGAGGCCAACTTCAGCATGGAGAGACAGATCCTCCTCCATGAGGCCATGGAGCTAGCTGCAGCCCGTAAGCAGCTCGAGATCACCCGGCGTGAGTACGACCGCGCGCACGGCCTCACTCCGGCTACCGCGGAGCCAAGCCGACGCGGCCAGGTAAGGCGTCGGGGCGGCGAGCTTGGCGGTAGGTCGGAAAAGGACAGGGAACCGGATCCCGTGCCCGTCCTCGCACAGCGCACCTACAGCACGCCCATCAAGAACTTGCGCGCATGCGAGCCACGTCAGAGGAACTGCCCAGCCTAGAGGGCAAGGAGCGAGCCCGCCAGCAAGCCCGCGTGCAGGAGCTCCTTCGCGTCGCGGACGAGCAGGCTGGCGCCAACCGGCAGGTGCAGGAAGACCTTAGCTACTCCAGGAGGAGCGAGCTACCGGCCAAAAGCAGGGGCGCACCGCGTGACACCCAGCAGGCGTCCTCCCCTCAGCCGCCCAGGGCCCGCAGCAGGCGCCGCAGCTCCGGTAACAAGGGCCAGCCGCGCCAGGAGCAGACGGTAATCCTACTACCTCATCGACGTGCAGCAGCCGCGCAAGAACAAAATGGACAAATCAGACGAGGAGACCGAGCGTCCCTGGAACGCGGCCCTGCTGCGCCCATTTTACACCTAGTCACCGGACAGTCTATGTATCCCGAAACCCCTATGAATAAAAATACGGACCCCCACGAGAATCTCGGGGGCTCCTTGCCAGAAATATGTATGCACCTATTTTCTGGTTATTGTTTTTCCGGCTCTGGCAGCCCCTACCCGAGGCTCGCCGGCTGGCCTGGCCTGCTAAGTCAACAAACCGGCTGAGTACTGTGCGACGATGTCAGAGGCCCACTCTTCGTCTCAGCTACAGACCGCAACCCGGCTGTCCGGCTAGCAAGAGCAAAAGCCCGAGGCATCCCACACGAAAAACGGCAAGGAGACGCGACAGATCGGGTGTTCCGGCCCTGCAACTAGCTCGAACCAATCCAGCTGCTAAGCCTTTAGTACCGTGCGCAATGTACTGTCAGCTTCCTTCGATTCCAGCTGCAGACCGCAACCCGGCTGCCCGGCAAGGATGCAGCGAAAATAGCAGAGCGCACGGGAAAGCGACCAAGTGGCTAGAAAGGGACAGGCCAGTTTTCGAAAAAACAAGCTGTTTTCCGGCTACAATTTGGCAGACTAACCTACTAACCTATGTGGATATGTGTGTATGCGTACGTACGTTTCGTCCGGCTACCTAGAGTCGGAATTCAGGAGAAGGAAAGAAGATTCGAAGTCCTTGCCTTCATCAAGCGCTCCGAATCTCGGGGGCTACACCCACTGGGTGCGCTCGCGCGCCCCCAGTGGAATCTTAGGGTTCCCAACCGGCTAAAGGCATTTAGCCGGCCATTCGGAGCCCAGGTGAGGGCAAGGGCTGGAGCAAGAAAAAGACAAGGAAGATTCGAAGCACCTGGCTACGCCAGCTACTCCGAATCTCGGGGGCTACACCCAGTGGGTGCGCTCGCGCCCCCACTGGAATGTTAGTTCCCCCGGCTAAAAGGGTTCAGCCAGCAAAAGCAACCGACTAAGACGAGTCTAGTCGGATAAATACAGAAGAACTGGGAAAGAAGGAAGATTCGAAGCACCTGCCTTCGCCAACTACTGCGAATCTCGGGGGCTACACCCAGTGGGGTGCGCTTGCGTGCCCCCACTGGAGGTGTAGGTTATCCGACTAAAGGCGTGTAGCCAGACAAGGTTAGCCGGGCAAAATGGCAAAAAGAAACTCAGCGCACAAGTAAGGAAAAAGGATCTCAACAATAACAAGCAAAAGAGAGACGAAGCTCTCGCAACTTACCCGGCGTCAAAGACAGCCGACACAAACAGACAAGGTTCACAAGTGTACAACACAAGACAATTACACCCGGCATCTCGGGGCGATATCTAGGCGGCAGGACCCTTGCCGTGAGGGAGATCTTGGCCAGCGGAAGCTTCGGGCAGCGGAGGAGGCGCGGAGTCTGATCTGGTTCCGGCGCTGGCAGGCGGCGGCATCGGGACCTCCACATCAGGAGTGCCAACGAACTCCGAGTCGGAGAGGACCTCGTCGGGGTCCACATAGTCAGCGATCTTGATGGCAGACCCACGGAGCTCCGGATGGGCTTGGCGGATGGCGGCAAGATCAGCCCCGGCACGGAAGCCTCCGTCGATCTTCTCGACGCGGGCATCCTTGTACTAGGAGAGCATCAAGGCCAAGGCCATCTCCGCTTCGGCTCGTGCAGACAGATCCCGCAGCTGGTCCACCGTAGTCGGCACCTCTCCCACCTTCGCAGCCAGCTGCACCATTGTCTCCGGGACCGGAGCCTCCGACCAGACAAAGGAGAAGACGTCCCTTGCCGCCTGGCGAAGCTTAGCAGCCTCCTCGCCAAGAAGGACGACGAGCTCCTGGGCCGTAGGCTGTGCTCCCGGCCAATTCTCCTGCAGCCGATTGTAGGCCAGCAGGTCTATGTCGGGGTAAAAAGCTGTCAGAAAAGAGAAGTCAGATCCGGCTACCGGATCCGGAAAGAAAAGAAGACAGAAAGAAAACTCACCCTTGGTGGTGTGGCCGACCTGCATCAGCTCCTCCACCAGCGCCTTCTCCTTGAGCGCCAACCGTTTGATCTCCTTCTCTTGGTCCTTGTTCTGGGCCTCGAGAAGGGAGAAAGCTTCGGTCCGGCTGGCGAGCGAGGCGTCGCGCTCCTTGATGGTGGCCTCCAGACCATCCACCCGCGCGTCCCAGTCCTTGTTCTGCAGCCGCAGAGTGGAGTTGGACTTGCTCAACCGGTTGTTCGCCTTCTTCAAGCAATCGATCTCGCGCTGAGCGCACATGAGGATGGCTACAACAAACCGGCTATCAGTACCCCCTCCCCCAAAAAGGCAAGAGCCGGATAAAGTGAACTTACTCTGGGAGGTCGCGTTGGCGGCAGCGAGCTTCTGCTCCAACGACCGGTTCCCGCCGGCTGTGGCCTCCAGCAGCCGGATCTCCTTCACCGCCAGCTCGAGCGTGGCGGCAAGGTCCGACAGCGAGGCAGCGGAAGAGGCGTCGTTGTCCACGGCGTTGACGGCCAGGGACTCCTTCGCCGCGACCACCGCCGCCTGCCACTCCTCCCTAGGCTCCTCGTCGGAGTTGTCGTTGCCAACGACGACGAGCTCCTTGCCAGTAGCCCCCCGCGCGCCCGCGGAGGAGCCTTCCGGCTGGGAGGACCTCGCCTCCAACTGGGGGACTTCCGGCTGGGCGGGGTCAGTCGGCTCAGCCCGAAGGGGAGGCGAAGGCTGCGCCTCAGAGGAAGGAGGAGCGCTGGTCGGCGCAGTCGGGGTGCGGGGCGGCGACCCGGCGGGCGCGTGAGCCAGGCTCGCGGCTCCAAAGGAAACGAGCGTGCTAAGGAAAAAGCGAGGAAGACAGGAGCAAAACAAGCCAAAGTCAGAAAAGGAGGAAAAAGGCAAACAGACAGAAAGGAAAGGGGAGAAGGAACATACCCCGGCACCACAGGAGGCGGCCCCTTCTTCCGGCCAAGACGGCTTGACGGCAGGGTGCCGGACCGGCTTGGCGGCGGGGCGCCGGACCGGCTCCTCTTGGGCGCCGGCTCCTCCGCTGCGGGGTGGCGGGAGCCGGAGCGGCTGGAGCCGCTCCCACCCGCTCCCCCGTCCGTCGTGGAGCGCGTCGCCGGCTCCGCGGTCGGCACGGCCTCCTCCTCGGGCACCTCCGGGTGCGGGTCGGCGGCCGGCTCGTCGTTCCGACTGGGGAAGGCGTCGCCATCCCCATCCGATTCCTCGCCAGACTGCCGGGCGCGCGGCTCGGGTAGGTTGGGCGTGAACTCCTCGAGGGCCACCGCGCCCTCCTCGCGGATGATGCAGGGGAACATCTGCCGAACACAAAAGTCAGCCAGACGAAGACAAAGAACAAGAACAAGAAGACATCAAAAGTGCATCCGGCTAGAAGAGCTTACCCGAGGCGCGCGGTTCTCCCGCGTATACGGCGCTAGGCTGAACTTCCAATTCTCCGGCAGCCGCTCTTTGGTGATCGTCCACACCCACTCCTTTAGGTTGTGGTAGCGGGGATCGCAGTGCGACAGCCGGGTTGGGTCCAGCCGGCCCGAATAGTAGCACATCTTGTGTGCTCGTTGCTGCAACGGCATCATTAGCCGGGACATCCAGCTGAGAGTGACGTCCAGGCCAGTCAGCCGGCAGTGGACGAGGGAGCGCATGCACTCGTCCGTCTCCACCTTGTCGCCGTGGAACTTCAAGTCCTAGTTCTACCGGCTGGACTCGATGTCCTGGAAGGCCGGCAGATTGATCCGGTCGACATTGGTGAGGTTCTTCATGTAGAAGTACGACTGCTGCCACAGTCACACCGTATCATGAAGAAGGAACTTGGGGTAGCCGGTCTGCGAGCGGGAGTAAATGGAGGCGCCGCCGCAGACGACTAAGGGCCCTTGGGTGAACTGCACCTGCGGCCGGACTCGAAAGAGCCGGCAGAAGAGCCCGAGATCCGGCTGGATCCCAAGATCGCTCTCGCAGAATGCAACAAAATGCGCCAACGTTCCGATTGCGTTGGTGCCGAGGTGGTGGAGACGAAGGTCAAAGAAGGCGAGGAAGGTCAAGAGGAATGGGTTCACCGGAAGGGCGAACCTGCGGGCCAGATGGGACAGGAATATGACGCGCTCGCCCTCCTCCGAATGCGGCGACACTTCCCCGACCGGCGCCAGCCGCACCGCCACCTCCTCCGCCGGGGGAGGACACGGGTAGCGCGGTACTTCGTGATCTGGTCCTCGGTGACGGCGGAGCCGCACCAGGCCCCGCGGTCGGTGGCCATCTCCGGTTGATGAGGGGGAGCGGCGACGAAAGAGTAGCGGTGGCCCGTAACGTCGTCAACGATGAGCGGGCGGCGCAGAGAGCAAAAGCGCGGAAGCAGGAGCACGCGGGGAAGAAGGAACTGCAGCGGGGGAGCGAAGGAAGGAAATCGCCTCCCCCGCGGCGTCCCTTTAAAGAGCCAGAAGGGCAACCGTCGACGGGGCACGTGGCGCGCATCCGGGCGACCCACACCCCAACCGCCGCCTAAGATCCCATGTGCCGGAGCAGGACGCGCAGAAGATCCTTGAGCGGGAACCGAAGCGCCGGACAACAGCTTCTCGACGCGACGTGCGACGGGACGTTACGCTGCCCGCCGCAGAGTAATGATGGCGCGTGCGCGCGCGTGGCCGGCGTCAGCACGGACGTCACGGGTAGCGCAACCGCCAAGCTCAGCCGGATGCAAATTCAAAAACAAGAGGAAGCGCGTGCACATTTCGCCTAAAGGCGGAATCCACATGCGCTCGGGGGCTAGTGTCCCCGGGTACCCCAACCGAATAAGAAACAAGACAGTCGGATCGTGTCCGGCTGACCAGAGGCAGCCGGACAAGGCAAGACAGGCCGGCTATCCCCTGGTAGCCGGATCAGCAAGAGGCAGCTGGATACGGCTACATAGCCGGACTCAATCAATGGGACAGGGCGACGTGTGTATCAGTGCACGGTACGCCCTGTATGGTGACAAGACTGGCAACTACCCGGCCATACCGAAGACTTCGCGTGGGTGATGCAGGAACAGTGGTCGGTGCTGATGACAGGCTCGCACGACGTCCACTGTGCCTACGACAGCCATACCGCTTGTACTACGACATGACAAGCCATACCGGACACTGTGGATGACTAGTCGGCTGGGACCCGCCTGTGGGGCCCGCCAGTCGGACTGGCCAGTGAGACCTTTGCCTCTCTGCCTATATAAAGAGAGGCAAGGCCTCAGTAGAAAGGGTTGGTCTTACAACATTTAAGGCTGTAGCTAGCGTATACAGCTCGAGGAGCACTTGTAGTCCTGGTATTCCACATAGTTAGATCCGGCAGGAGTAGGGGCTTTACCTCACCCTGAGGGCCCTGAACCTGGGTACTTCTTGCGTCCCGCTACGCTCGCTTGTATCCAATCCCGCCTGCGGACTCCGTCGATAGCTTCCCTGCTAGTCCCCACACCTCTATCTAACCTCCTCAGGTACTGCCGTTCCCAATACAACGACACTAGGCGAATCATGCTCTATGTCGGCTAGTAATACAGCTTCTGCCCCATATACTAGAAAAAAATGGCGTATAGCCTGTTGATCGATTCGGAGTTGTTCTTAAACTCCACAATACTGCTGGTGGTTCTTCTATCCAGCACCCCGCTGATCTTTGCAGCGGCTCAATGAGCCGGGGTTTTATGCCGGATAATACCAATCCGTTGGATCTTTCCACTTCTCTGTTCGATGCAGGGTGAGCTACTGAAGCAACGTCCATCCGGATCTTCTTATCCAGGCAGAATCGCGCAAATGCTCCTTTAGCAAAATTAGTGTCGTTATCTGTTATGATACTATGAGGATAGCCATATCTCAGAATGATATATTTGAGGAATGACACGGCTATAGCCCCATCACATTTTCTTATCGGCTTTACTTCTATCCATTTGGTAAACTTGTCAACCATAACCAAGATATGGGTCATATTTCCTCTTGCCGGCTTAAATGGGCCAACCATATCCAAACACCATACGACAAATGGCCAGGTAATTGGTATAGTCTTGAGCTCCGACATTGGCATGTGTGTCTTGGTAGCATACCTCTGACAACCATTGCATTTTCTTACTAGATCCTCTGCTTTCTCCAAGGCACTTGGCCAGTAAAACCCATGCCGGAAAGCTTTTGCTACTAAGGCTCTAGATGAGGCGTGATGCCCACATTCCCCCTGATGTATAACTCGGAGGATGTTAAGCCCTTCTTCCGGGTCAACACATCATTGGAGGACATTCGTGACACTCCTCTTGTATAGCTCTGCGTTAAAAATCGTATATGCCTTTGCACGCCTCTGAATTTGCCTTGAAAGTACTTCTTCATTGGGCAAAGTTCCATCCTTCAGGAACTGGAATATGTGTAGTGCCCAAGCTGGTATGGCTCGCACCGGAAACACATCCTTGTCGATTTCCATTTGACCCACCGACATAACCTCTACCGAATCACGCTGCGCAGTCCCTGGGTTCTGTGAAGCAGTCCCCGGGTTTTCCAAAGCAGTCCCCGGGTTTCTTGAGCCATTTCCCACATCAATTTCCATGGGCACAGCTCCGGACTCCGGATCGGCCGGTTTATAGATTGACTCGGATTTTGGGGATGGCCTGATAGATGGCTTTCTGAGGTGTTCTAGTGCTACACCTGGCAGGATCGCTTGTCGAGTTGATCTGAGCTTCGACAGTACGTCGGCAGCCTCATTTTCCAGCCGAGGTACATGGTGAAACTCACATCCCTCGAAGTATCCTGATATCTTCTGCACATGAAATCTGTATAATGCCATGTTTGCATCCAAAGCATCCCATTGCCCTGAGACTTGCTGAACCACCAAATCCGAGTCACCGAAGCACTGGATCCGAGGTATTCCAATTTCTTTTGATACTTTGAGTCCATGCACAAGTGCTTCATATTTTGCAACATTGTTTGATGCCGCGAAGTGGATCTGCAGCACATATTTCAGCTGGTCTTTCTTGGGAGAGGTAAGCACAACTCCGGTGCCTAACCTGGTTTTCGTTTTTGATCCGTCAAAATGCATTCTCCGGTAATTCGGATCTAGCAGCGGTGGTTCATATTGCATCTCTGCCCAATCTACGAAAAAGTCAGCCACTGCCTGAGACTTGATCGCATCTCTTCTGTCGAATTGTGGAGCATAAGGGGCTAGCTCAATTGCCCATTTTGCAATCCGGCCACTTGCATCCTTGTTGCTCATTATCTCAGATATGGGGGCTTCACATATCACTTTGATGGGGTGCTCTTCAAAATAATGCTTTAGCTTCTTTGCCGCCATATACACACCATATGCCATCTTCTGATACTGAGGATAGTTTTGCTTTGATGCTGATAATACCTCACTCAGGTAATAGACTAGCCTTTGTACTGACCTACCCTCCTCGTCGCGCTCTACCACAATCACTTCACTTACAACCCGGTTAGTTGCGGCTATGTAGAGCAACATTGGCTCTTTTGATAGTGGAGAGGCTAACACCGGTGCAGTAGCTAGCATTTTCTTTAACTCGATGAAGGCTTCATTGGCCTGCAGCGTCCATATGAACTTATCCGATTTTTTCATTAGCTGATAGAGAGGCAGTGCCTTTTCTCCCAACCGACATACACACCGACTTATGGATGCTAGGCAACCAGTGAATTTCTGGACATCGTTAAGGCACTTCGGCAATTCCATTCGTTCTATGGGTCGGATTTTAGTTGGGTTAGCTTCGATACCTCGGCTGGAGACAAGAAATCCGAGTAATTTTCTAGTCGGGACACCGAATGTACACTTCTCCGGGTTAAGCTTCATTCGGAACCTCCTTAGGTTCATGAATGTTTGCCTGATATCATCAAGGAGCATTTTGCTTTCCTTGGTTTTTATAACCACATTGTCAACATACACTTGCACATTTCGACCAATTTGATAGTGTAGGCATTTTTGCATACATCTTTGATACGTTGCCCCTGCATTACGTAAACCAAAAGGCATAGTGCGATAGCAATAAGCCCCGTACGGGGTGATAAATGCAGTCTTTATTTGATCATCTGGATTCAGTGGTATCTGGTGGAAACCAGATTATGCGTCTATGAACGACAATAGCTCACACCCCGCAGTAGAATCTATGACCTGATCTATCCTTGGCAATGGGAATGGATCTTTTGGGCACACCTTATTCAAGTTCATGTAATCGATGCACATATGCCAAACCACTGCCACATTCAGATCATCTTTCTTCTTTTCCACCAACACCGGATTAGATAGCCAATCTGGGTAAAGTACTTCCATGATGAACCCAACTGCGAGGAGCCGAGCAATATCATTTCCAATGACCTTTCTCCTGTCTTCCGTGAAGCGGCGGAGAGGTTGCTTCACCGGCTTTGCTCCGGGTCTCACATTCAAAGAGTGCTCGGCCAACTCCCTCGGAACACCTTGCAAGTCCTGTGTGGACCAAGCAAAGATATCCCGATTCTCACGGAGGAAGTTGACAAGCTCGCTTTCCTATTTGTCAGTTAACCCAGCACCAATTGTTACGGTGCGCTCTGGGAACAGATCATCAACAGGTACTTTCTTTGTATCCTTTGTTGCTTGAAAAGAGACACTTCCATGCGGGTTACTCATTGCCGACATGTATTGCTACGCAGACTGAGCCAATGCCACTACTTCCTGGATCTTTCTTTTTTCTTGTGCAATCACGAGTGACTCGGCCAGGTTAGACCCGACCGACGCACACTCAATGGAACGTCAGAAATCCCCGGTGATTACTCCATTTGGCCCGGGCAACTTCATCTTCAGGTAACTGATGTGAGTACGTGCCATGAACTTGTTCAGGGCACGCCTGCCGAGTAACGCGTGATATGCGCTTTCTAAGTTCACAACTTCAAATTCCAAATTCTCAGTTCAGCAGTTATCTCTCGTGCCGAATAACACATCAACCCGGACTTTGCCAATAGGTTCATAGGAAATACCTAGCACAATGCCATGAAAAGTTTTCCTTGTGGCTTGGAGCATGTTCTCCGAGATACCCAACTTGCGCGTAGTATCCACATACATAATATTGATGCTGCTGCCATTGTCAATCAGCACCTTGGAGAACCTCACATTGATATTTGGCCCGATGAACGTTGGGTCCAGCACTAGTGCATAGGAACCAAGACTCGGCATGATCTTGGGATGGTCCTTGATACTCCAGGTAATTTCCTGATCAGACCAAGGCATATACCTTGTCACTGCCGGCATAACCTCATTCACCTCCATATGTCCTGGTGATGCTCTCTATATTCATTTCTCCCCTCATTGCCGGGATATCTTTGATCTGGCTGATGCTGGTTTTCCACGTGATGCACTGCATCCCTTCTCTCATGATTCTCATACCTCGGCGGAGGTGGTGGCAACATTAACTATTGCGTATTTGCTCCGGAGAGCAGTTGCTGCCTTGTTAACTCCTGCCGAGGTTGATTGTTTCGAGGTGCCTGAGCATTCCCCGAGCCACTTTGCTCTATCTTCCTCATCCACTCACATTGCCGGGTTGTATGACCCGCTGGGTTACTCGGATTTGGCGTTTGAAATTTGCACGGCTGATCCAGCATTGCCTCATACATATACCTCAGCCGGTCTTTCTTTTCTTGCCATTGTCTCTTTTGCTCGGGAGTCCAAGTTTTCTTGCCATCATTTCTCGGAGTCCACTATTGCCCTCCAGTTTTCAGATGCTGATTACTCCCTGCTCCGGGTTGATCTTGATTTACAGCAGCAACTTGTTGCGAGCTGTACCTGTAATCTGGTCTATCATCTCTTCTCTTACCCCGGTAGTCATTTCGCCGGGATGATCCGGCTCCGTCTCGCTAGTAGTACTCCTCATTTGACTCGTTTAACATTAGCCAGGGTTGAGTTGGATCACCCAAAGCATACGAATCAGCAATCCGGATTGTCTCTGCCAGTGTAGTTGGCATATCCCTTTGTAACCTTTGCCACAACATGCTTGCATATCTACAGCCTTGTGCAAACAAGCTATGTCCTGAGACTGAATCACGCCTTCACATGAGTTTCTCACGTTGCACCAGCGAGTTAGGAACTCCCGGTCTATTTCATTTGGTCTCTTCTTGCACATCGCTAAGGTTTGTGGCCTATTTGGCCTCTGATACGTGCTTGAGAAGTTACTGACGAACATTTCCTCAAAATCTAGCCAGCAGTTGATACTACCGGGTGGTAAATTGTTTAACCATACCCTCGCTGGCCCCTCCAGCATCTAAGGTACGTATCTTACTGCCCATCTCAAATTGCCTGTCGCAATTTTTACTGCTGTCGCGTAGTTGATTAACCAATCCTCCGGCTTGGTGCTGCCGTCATATATTTTCGTGCCTCTAGGTAACTGGAAGTTGGGTACCAGAGGTTCTTTCATGATCCGGGGCCCAAAGCATGCTAGACCCGGAGGACCTTGCCCCTCAATTTTCTCCGACCTGTAGAGCCGATCCGGCTTTAACTTGGCGTCATCAGGCAGGAAGTTCCTGCTTCCCAATCTTGACCCTATCACATGATGATCTGGCCTATGGTATCCTGCGTTCACCATTTCTGAATCACTGTCATTGTATCTGTCTTGTTCTTGTTGAGCACCATTTTCCCGCATACCCTGGCCGGCACTCTGCTCTTGCCGAGGTATATTCCGCTGCTGCTGTTGCCGAGGTTGGTTTTGCCCTGCACCTGCCAAGTTACGCTGTCCGGCATTGCCGTTTTCAGCGTTTCTCTGACCGGCATTGCCTTGGTCGCGGTTACCTCGGCCAGCTTCACCTCGGCTGACACTTTGTCGATCCTCATTTCCCTGCATTGCTTTTCCTTTCCCTACCCTTGCCAGGTCATACGGGACTATTTGTTTGTTTCTCCTTGCCGAGGTTACCACTTCCTCTCTTCTAGGACCATCATGTGGGGATGATGCGGCTCCAGCAGATTTCTCCTGGTTACCCACTACCGAATAAAGAACCATGGAAGCCCCTGCTCTTGCTGAGTTAGCCCTGAGCAACTCTTCGTTCTGTCTATTAGCGATCCGAACTAACTCGTTGACCCTATCCTGCTGTCTTCGCCGGGCTTCACCCATCAAACCTTCTAGTTTGGATGCAGCCGCATCCGCTGCTCTGAGGTTCTTTGCTGGGGTGCTATACTTCGGCAACCCCACGGACAACAGGTTCTCTAATTCCTCAATTCTAGTCTCACCCTCTTTGTTCATTTCACTGATGAGGTTTCTCCCTTTTACTTTTACAGCATCTATCTTATTTGCTCTTGCGTACTCACGCAGCGTCATGTTTAACGACTGCTGAGCCGCGGCTATCTTTTTTGCACCCTCTAGTATTTTCTGCCTAGTTTCCTCTAACTCGGCCTGTGCCTGAGCCGGATCTACCATAGGTGCTATGGGGCTTGCCAAGCTATCTATCGCCTGCTGCAGCATGTTTTCTGGCCTCTCTAGCGGAGGACCTCTACTTTTCCTCGACGCCTTGGGTGTTACCTCCGGATCTGGTGCCGGGCCTTTGCTCGCGCCAACGTCAGGCGTTGTCATCATCACCTCAGCGCGGTCAGGGAGCCGCGCTAAGGGGTGGCTCGCCTCCTTCAATGACGTGCTGTGGATGAACGCATGACACATCGATGCCGCCGTAGATCTTGTGGGCGCCAATCTTGACGAAGAGGCCATTGCGCGGTGGAGGTCGCTTGCCGAAGCTACCCGCATTGTCGCTGACGTAGTCCAGCGCTCCAAAGCGCTGAACGAGCCTAGAGACGATGCGCTCGCCGTTGCCAATGATGTTTCCCGTCCGGATCTTCACCCCTACTAGCGTCGCTAGCCCCACGGTGGGCGCCAACTGTCATAGTGGTGTCACGGCATATGCCATGGATAGGCTAAAGGTGGGGCCAGTATGCACTAGAGGAATCCAGGGAGGCATAGTGTGGTGATTCCACACATAGATGCTTTGTATTCTCCAAGTTCACTAAGTTTACAGATGCTCCTTGAGCTGTATTGGGGAGAGGAGGAAGAAAAAGCTCTCTTACTCTCACCACTACTTTTGCCCAAGAACAAACTACTCACCCGCCAACCCCTTCTACAGAGGCCCTAGCGCTCCTCATATAGGGGAGGCTAGGTTCCCAGTTAGGGCATACGTGGAGGCATATTCCTGGGAATATGCCTCTCCCAAAATAGCAAACCGACCGGGTCTCCTTTTGTCGTCGTAAGCCATGCAGAGGCTACGTAAGCCTCTGCGGCGCCAGCGTCAGGCGACATAGGCTGCGCCACCTTTGTCGGCCACGCCTCGCTGGTCCCTCCCTCTGTTCGCTTCGCTCACGCTCCAGTGCATAGAGGTCACCTTTTGACCAGCGAGATACCTTCCTTCTCTTGCAAGCCTGGTATGCCCCGTGGGTACCTGCATACAAATTACAAATAGCCTGCCGGCATACGACACACGTTGTCCGGTACTCAGTTAGGTGGACATCCTCCGGGCCGGGTTACTCTGTAAGTCGGTCTGCCTTGAGGTGACCTGGCCAGCTTTCGCTTTGACCTTGCCATACCTCGGCTAACTCGGCCTCTATATCCCGGCGTGACCCTACCCGGGGGTATCCCCCCAACATGTTTGGTGATTGTGTACCCCGTATTCCTTTATAGACGATAGTACTGACCAAGTCTACGAGTAGGAGGAGTTCTACCCCGAAGAAGACGAAGAAAACTTCAATCACTGCACCAATCAAGGGAAGCTATTATGATCAAGCTAGAACTAAACAAGTTAACACTTGCCACCTTGTTAACTTTAGCAAATGCATTAGGCATTCTTTGGTTATATACTTTGATTTATACCCATTCCAAGTTTTACTTGCACGCTTTACTCTCTTACTTTACCAAAGTTCTTTACTTTTAGTATAGATAACATAAAGCGTATAAAACTTGGCCTATCTAGTTATACTTAGATGTCATTCTGTGGCATGAGATTGAAGATTAGCACCCCTCATTAGTGAACACTCTTAGCCCTAGTGGCTAGTGCTAAGCATAAAACTTGATCACTGTAGATGAAAATACTTGGTGAAAATGATTATGAAAACCTTGGAATGATGCTTCATTCTATTGAGATGTTTTGACATGTGTTGAGAAACACAATGGTTTGATGATGAAAATGTTGAGGCATGAGCCTTAGCCCTTTTAAAAAAACTGATGGTTGGGTTCAGATGCGATACCATTCCATTTTTTTCGTACAACCACAATACATGAATTGGGTAGGGCTTAGCCGGAAGTTTATATGCATTAGTATGGGTTCCCCGCGGGAGAGATTTGAGCTGAGGCTACCTCTTGATGTGTGTCCACCTATGCAGTGCCCAGTATGGCAAATGGCCATGGATGGGAGGCCAATCTCATAGGGGAGGTGCCTATACTAGAGTGTGTAATTGAAAGGTTATGATTGATTATCCGCATACTAAGTATGATGATTCAGGGTTATCCCTGATGGATGTATCAAATTTTGTGGTGAAAGTGTACCACCTCTACAGAGTGTCAAACTATTCGAATAGCCACGTCCATGGTCATGGATAGTTGGAGTGGCCATTCTGTTCCATCCTCAGATGTTTTCAAAATGACTTGTGAAATGAATTGTGACTTTGATTTGACCACAACAGGGTTGTGGATATGAAAACTAGTTTCCCACTTAAGTGATTTAGAACATTAAATTAGTTTTCTTTACTTCTAAACTCAGTTTAGATAAATGCGCCTTTTTGCAAATAAACTTAGAGCTTAAGATTCCTATTAGAACTACCTTACTTGTTAGTGATAGTTTGCGAGTACTTAAAGAGTACTCATGGCTTTGTCCCTGGCTATTCCCGTGGCCAGACAATGAGGAGGACTATTAGGAAGATGGACAGCAGGACGGCTACGACAACTAGGATCATCTCCCATCGTTAGCATTGCCTGTGAAACTGAAGATGGAGCCCACTACTATGCTTTACTATTCCGCTGCTTGTTTGTATTAAGACTAGATCATGAGATCCTTTATTTTCCATAAGACCTTATTATGGTTTGTAATTGATGATGTACTGTGATATACAATCTGTTATGTCTCGCAAAAATGGTAATCCTGGGATTGCGAGGTATGGCATAATAGACATCTAGGATTAAAAATCCGGGTGTTGACAAGTTGGTATCAGAGCCATCCTTGCCATAGGAGACCCTAGTTAGAATGGACGTCCGAACAAAAACTTAGTTTCAAAACGAAAGAAGTGAATATTTATAAAAACCTATTCCCACTCTTATCCTTGAGATTCTTTTCAAAAAAATTAATGTTCCTCAAAATTCTTATTTTCCTACATAAAATTTGGCACACTTGATCACCTCACTAACTTACTCCTCCTAAATTTGTATAGATGGAAGTCTAGTATTACAAGTTCTACCAATTGGGAAACAGAGGCCAACTGATCTTTGAGAGGGATCTAGATGCACTGTCGGAGTATCTTGAGCGCCCGCATCCGGAATTCTTCGGAGCTCAACTCAACGACCACCCAGGAGGAGATCTACAATGGCTGATAGTTGCAGATCTCAGAGGCAAGATGGAAGCCCCCCTCTCTGAGAAGATTCAATTCACCGTGCAGGAGAAAAATTGGCTAGATGGTTTAGCCAGGGCAATGCATGAAGCTCTTGCCCGTCTTTGTGGACAGAACATCAAGTTGATCCAGGGAACTCACTTTGCTCACTTTGCAAGGCGTGATTCTATGGGAATACCATTGGAGATGCCAAGTCACCTAGAGATGAAGCGCCAAGTGGAGAACCTTGACTTCCTGCTGTATGATAGGCAGAAAGAATTAGACAATGCTCGAGCCTACTCCAACCACAACCTTGCCATTTCCGCCCAGAAGGACCAGACTCTCGCCATGCTCGTCAAGGATCGCAAATCACTTCGTCGTCAATGCGAGAAGAAGGATCGCACCATCGCTCGTCTTCGCAAGAAGGTGGCTGACCTCGAGAAAACCATCCGTGAGCAAGAAGTCCAACTAGAAGCAAAGGAAGAGGAAGAAGGTGAAGACATCTAGGGAGATCTTCACTCGTACGTCAGTGATGACAACGACTACCTGGAGGAGGATGCCATGGATTTCTACACCGATGATGATGATTCCACTTCATCGATGATGAGTAGATGCCCCTGATCACTACCGTAGGAATGAGTTGTATCGGTCCCACTGTATCCTACTTCACAGAATGGTTCTTAAAACCATCTGTTTTCCCTTTGGTATTGTGGTGTGTGTTTGTATTGTGTGCTTTGAATGAATGAATGAATGAGAAGTGTTAGTTTGCAAAACCCGAGTCAAACTCAAAGTTTAAAGCTTTTGAAACAAAACCATGAACCTTAGAACTTCCCTCTTATCTCATTATCTATCTCAATCTTCAGATGACTCGTGGAAACCCCGGAGGAAGCAGCTCATCGCAGGACCCGATGCTACAGATTCTTCAGATGCTAGTTTCCGACCGTGAAGCTAGTAGAGCATAACGCCAAGCCAATCTAGCCACCCTGCAACAAATAGCTCAGATGGCCCACAATAATCAAGGCCATGGAAACCAAGATCACCATGGATCCAAACTCAAGAACTTTCAGAATACCAATCCCCCTATCTTTAGCAAGTCTGAAGACCCTTTAGATGCTGATGATTGGTTGCAAACCATGGAGAACAACCTGGAAGTCGCCAGAGTTGACGCAAATGAGAAGGTACTGTTTGCCACCCACTACCTGGTAGAAGATCCAAGAGCCTGGTGGAATAGCACCCGTACTATGAACCACAGTCAAGTGATGATGTGGGAAGCTTTCAAGATCAAGTTCAGCCGCACCCATGTGCCACAAGGTTTAGTCACCAGAATCAGAGCTGAGTTCAGAGAATTGAAGCAAGGCAGGATGATGGTAGTTGAGTACCGTGACAATTTTTGTCGCTAGCTAGATATGCCCCTGATGAGATCAACACTGAAGCCAAGAAGAAGGAGAGATTCCTGAACGGATTGCATGATGAGATGCAAACGGTGTTGGTCAACATCCATTTTGAAGATCTCGAAGAACTTGTAGATTCCGCCATCCAGATGGAAGGGAAGATCAACCAAGCCAATGACAACCTCAAGCGCAGAATGATGCACCAGAGTGGATCCAACAAACATCAGAAGTATCACCCCAACCCGTCTGCAGGATATGCCCCGAGAAACAATAGACCCCCGATGAACCGTCCAAGCTACCCCAATCGTAGCGAAGGAAACTTAAAGTCCGGAGGAAGCAACAACAATCACCCCGACAACTCCAACAACTTCAACCGTGCACCGCCCAAGTCCAACAACAACAACAACAATACTGCCCCAAGGACTAGAAGCAATGATGTGCCTGTTGCAGCCAAAGACAAGTCCTAGATTACTTGCTTTGAATGTGGAGTCAAGGGTCACTACTCCAATGAGTTCCGCAAGAAGCTTACAACAGCCACCAATGTGAATGCCCTAGCTCAGCAACATTGTCGTGTTCAGCCCGGAAGAAGATTTGCCCCAGGGAATTCGCTCAACCGCAACGGCCATCTGTTCCACATGAATGCTGAAGAAGCCCAGGAAGCGCCAGATGTCGTGCTGGGTATGTTTTCTGTTAACTCAGTTTTAGCAAGAGTGTTGTTTGATTCTAGAGCATCGCACTTGTTTGTTATAGAAGAATTTGCATGCACTAGTAAGATTCAACCAACCAAATTGAAGCATGTTATGATAGTTCAAATACCCGGTTCAACCACCAAAGCTAGAAAAATTTGTAAGGCTATACCTATCAGAATCCATGGGATAGATTTTTATGCCAATCTAATAGTACTTGGAACCAAAGGTTTGGAAGTATTACTAGGAATGGATTGGATGTCAAAACATAAAGGATTGATCGACTGTGCCAAGAAAGCCATAACCATGACTAGTAGCTCTGGAGTACCAGTAGAGCATGTATCAGAAATCTTTCCCCATCAATTCAAGTGCAACAAGAGTTTAACCCAACCAACCCTAGACCAAGTCAGAGTAGTCTCTGAATACCCCAATATATTCCTAGATGAATTGTCTGGTATGCCCCCGGATCGAGATATCGAGTTCATTATTGAACTGATTCCTGGAACTGGACCCATAGCATAGAGACCCTATAGCATGAACCCCTCTGAACTAATGGAGCTGAAGAAGCAACTTGATGCTATGCTAGCGAAAGGTTTGATTCAACCAAGCGCATCGCCATGGAGATCACATGTTTTGTTTGTTGATAAGAAGGATGGAGGTAAGTGTTGGGTCCACAACATAGAAAACAAAAAAATTCCTACGATGAGAACTACACGCCAAGATCTATCTACTAGGTACAAAGAAACGGGTGGACATACATCAATGAGAACTTACCCTCGAAGACAACGAGTTTTGTTAATGAGTAGGAACTCGTGGTTGATGTAGTCGTACACTTGCCGATCTCAAGATCGTGAGGAAGTCCGAGCGCCGCAACTCAACAGCGCATCTGTACTCGCACACACGTTCAAGCCACCGTACAACCTCCACCTCCTCACTCCAGCGATCCAGCGGAAGTAGCAACACCTTCCATACGAAATGCCACCGGGAACATGTATCTCGCTAATCCGAGACCATGGGGGAATAATTCTAGAGGGGGAGAGAGATCCTTCACAAGGAGGTGTGTGGAAGAAGGAGGGAGAGGGTGGCCTTTTATAAGAGGAGGGGGGTGCCCCTCCTCTCCATGGCCGGCGCATGGGGGGGTGACCCCTCACCTCCCCCATTCTTGTGGTGGTACCCCCTCCACATTAAAATGCCTCTTCACATTCCCTTTTAAAGTCCCCACTTTAAATGCATTAAAATTCTCCAAGTTTAATGCTCTCTCATTTAATAAAACTCTTTTATTAAATTTATTCATAATTTTGTTAATTACTTTAATTAACAAACATTCACATATAACCCCTTGCAATATTTCAATATCACACGCAGAACCACTTTCTACAATTTCACCTGAAACAATTTCTGGTTTCTATCGAAACAATTCCTGCGCTTTGCAATTCTTTCGTCTGAAACATATGTGCTCTAAAATGGTGTCCGGTAACTCTTAAGTGTGTCACCCTACGGTTCGCGAATAATGCAGACATGATTGAGACTCCTCTCAGATCAATAGTCGGAAGCGGGACCTGGAGATCCATACTGACTCTTGCATATTCAACGATGACTTCTGTGATCGTGAGAACCTTTAACGCTTGTAATTTAATCCCTTTGTCTCATGATATAATACATGTCCGAGATTCGATCATCGGTATCCAAATACCTAGTTTGATCTCGTTACCGACATGCACTCTTTTCTTGTTCCTGTGATATAACATTCTAATGATCACATCACTTGCTTGGAAGCTATCTCAATGTGATATCACCGAGAGGGCCTAGATTATATCTATCCGTCATCGGGATTGACAAATTCCACTCTTGATCCATGAGCCTCAACATAACACCTTCGTATAACTGAACCCATCTTTATAGTCACCCTATTACGGTGTGACGTTTGATGTTATCAAGATACTCTTCCGGTGTTAGCAATTAACATGACATCATGGTCTAAGGATAAAGATTACTTCATATGATGTTATATAGCAATATAAACATAATGAATTGATCGTAATTCTATACTTCGGATGAATGTTCATCACATCATTCCACCAAAGTTGTGACCTTGTTATTAACAACATCCAATGTCCATGATCAGGAAACCTTGATTATCTTGTTAATCAACAAGCTAGTCTATAAGAGAGGCATAACTAGGAACCCTTTTTGTTTATTAAACACACATGTATTGATGTTTTCGATCAATACAATTCTAGCATGCAAAATAAACATCTATCATATATAAGGAATACATAATAACAACTTTATTATTGCCTCTCAGGGCATATTTCCTTCAGTCTCCCACTTGCACTAGAGACAATAATCTAGTTCACATAGTGATAAATCTAACACCCATGGAGTTCTGGTGTTGATCATGTTTTGCCCTAGGGAGTGCTTTAGTCAACGGATCTGCTACATTTAGGTCCGTGTGTACTTTACAAATCTTTATATCTCCATCCTTGACATGCTCGCGGATGGAGTGAAACCGGCGCTTAATATGCTTGGAATTCTTGTGAGACCTCGGTTCTTTTGCGTTGGCTATGGCTCAATTATTGTCACAATAGATCACTATCGGGTCCAATGCACTAGGAACCACACCTTGTTCCGTAATGAACTCTTTCATCCAAACCGCTTCCTGCGCCGCTTCTGAAGTAGTAACATATTCCGCCTCTGTCGTTGATCCAGCCACCACAGGCTGTTTGGAAGTCCTCCAACTAACTGCTGCTCCATTCAAGAGAAATACATATCCGGATTGAGACTTAGAGTCATCCGGATCAGTGTCAAAGCTAGCATCAACATAACACTTAGCGACTAGCTCTTCTTCACCTCCGTATATAAGAAACATATCCCTAGTTCTTCTCAAGTACTTGAGGATGTTCTTGACCGCTATCCAGTGTTCCGAACCTGGATCAGATTGGTACCTACTAGTCAAACTAATAGCATGTGCCACATCCAGTCTTGTACATAGCATGGCATACATAATAGAGCCTATGGCCGAGGCATAGGGGATCTTATCCATCATCTCTCTTTCTTCCGCCGTAGCCGGACTTTGAGTCTTACTCAATGGCTTGCCTTGCAACATAGGTAAGAACCCCTTCTTACTTCCGTCCATATTAAACTTCTTTAATATCTTTTCAAGGTATGTACTCTGCGATAGCCCAATTAGGCGCCTTGATCTATCTCTATAGATTTTAATGCCTAGTATATATGATGCTTCACCAAGGTCTTTCATCGAAAATTTGTTGTTTAGATAACTTTTAGAAATGTTTAAAATATCTATATCATTTCCAATCAATAATATGTCATCCACATATAATATCAGAAATGCCACATTGCTCCCACTCACTTTCTTGTAAATACAAGCCTCTCCATAAGTTAGACAAATCCAAACTCTTTGATCACCTCATCAAAGTGGAGATTCCAACTCCGGGATGCTTGCTTTAGTCCATAGATGGATCGCTGAAGTTTGCATACCTTATTAGCATCCTTAGGATCGACAAAACCCTTAGGTTGTATCATATACAACTCTTCTTCAATATTACCATTGAGGAACGCAGTTTTGACATCCATCTGCCATATTTCATAATCGAAATACGTAGCAATTGCAAACATAATCCTAACCAACTTAAGCATCGCTACGGGAGAGAATGTCTCATCGTAGTCAACTCCTTGAATTTGTCGAAACCCCTTTGCGACAAGTCGAGCCTTATAGATGGTCACATTACCATCAGCATCAGTTTTTGTTTTGAAAATCCATTTATTCTCAACGGCATTTCGATCGTGAGGTAAGTCCACCAATGTCCAAACTTGGTTCTCGTACATGGATTCCATCTCGTATTTCATGGCTTCTAGCACCAATGTCCAAACTTGGTTCTCGTACATGGATTCCGTCTCGTATTTCATGGCTTCTAGCCATTTGTTGGAATCCGGGCTCATCATCGCTTCTTCATACGTTGTAGGGTCATCCATTTCATCAACCATGAAATTCACAATAGGATTGCCGTACAGTTCAGGAGTTGCACGTGTCATGCTTGACCTGCGAGGTTTGGTAGTGTCCTCTTTCGGAGTTTCATGATCAATATCATTAGCTCTCTCTTCATTAGGTGAAGTCAACTGCGAAACAACTTCCGGTGCTGCGCTACTTGCCATTTCATGAAGAGAAGGTTCAATAACCTCTTCGAGTTCTACCTTCCGACTACTCACACCTTTCGCGAGAAACTCCTTCTCAAGAAAGGATCCATTTATTCTCAACAAAAACCCTGCCCTAGGATCTGTGATAGAAGGTATACCCAATCGTTTCCTTAGGGTATCCTATGAAGACACATTTTTCCGCTTTGGGTTCGAGTTTATCCGGGTGAAGTTTCTTCACATAAACATCGCATCCCCAAACTTTAAGAAATGGCAACTTAGGTTTGTTTCCAAACCATAATTCATACAGTGTCGTTTCAACGGATTTAGATGGTGCCTGATTTAAAGTGAATGCAGTTGTTTCTAGTGCATAACCCCAAAATGACAGTGGCAAGTCCGTCAGAGATATCATAGATCGAACCATATCCAATAAGGTACAATTACGACGTTCCGACACACCATTACGTTGTGGTGTTCCGGTAGGCGTGAGTTGTGAAACTATTCCACACTCTTTCATGTGTGTGCTAAACTCGTAACTTAGATACTTCATAGAAATTTGATCTTTCTATTACAATGATTTTCCACTTCATTCTGAAATTCCTTGAACTTTTCAAAAGTTTCAGATTTGTGTTTCATCAAATAGATATACCCGTATCTACTCAGATCATCCATGAAAGTAACAAAATAACGATATCCACCTCGCGCCAACACACTCATTGGTTCACATACATCGGTATGTATGATTTCCAATAAATCTGTCGCCTGTTCCATTGAACCGAAAAACGGCGTTCTAGTCATCTTGCCCATAAGGCATGGCTCACATGTATCAAATGATTCAAAATCAAGTGATTCCAAAAGTCCATCAGAATGGAGTTTCTTCATGCGTTTAACGCAAAGATGACCTAGACGGCAGTGCCACATATATGCAGATATATCATCATCAAGTTTAATATTTTTAGCATTAACATTATGAATGTGCGTAATATTACTATCGAGATCCATCAGAAATAAACCATTCAACATAGGTGCATGACCATAAAATATATTATCCATATAAATCGAACAACCATTGTTTTCAGATTTAAACGAATAACCACTTTGCATCAAACATGATCCGGATACAAGTTCATGCTAAGTGCAGGCACCAAATAACAATTATTCAGGTTTATAACTAATATCGATGGCATATGGAGATGCAGCGTTCCAACGGCGATCACATCAACTCTTGATCCATTGCCGACCTGCATTGTGACCTCATCCCTTGCTAGTTGTCGCTTGTTCTGCAGCCCCTGAATCGAGTTACATATATTAGCAACCGATCCCATATCAAATACCTAGGTGCTACTACGAGTACTAGTCAAGTACACATCAATAACATGTATATCATATATACCTTTGTTTGCCTTTGCTGGACTTCTTGTCCGCCAAATACTTGGGGCAGTTGCGCTTCCAATGGCCAGTCCTCTTGCAATAGTAGCACTCGGTATCGGACTTATGGCCAGCTCAGGGTTTCTTTTCAGGCGCGACAACAGATTTTCCACCCTTCTTTCCCTTGTGCTTGCCTTTCTTGTCCTTCTTGAAACCGGTGGTCCTATTGATCATCAACACTTCATGTTCTTTCCTAATCTCCACTTCTGCAGTCTTAAGCATTGGCAGAAGCTCGGGAAGAGTCTTCTTCATGCCTTGCATATTATAGTTCATCACGAAGGTCTTGTAGCTAGGTGGCAGAGATTGGAGAACATGATGTATGCCTAAGTCATTGGGAATCATTATTCCCAAGGACACAAGCTTATCGGCGTACCCAGACATTTTGAGTACGTGCTCACTAACGGAGTTGTTTTCCTCCATCATGTAGCTAAAGAACTTTTCAGTAGCATTATAACTCTCTACGACAACATGGGTATCGAAAATCGTTTTCAATTCTCCCATGGTATCAAAGGCATTACCATTTTCGAAACGCTTTCGAAGTTCTGGCTCTAGCCCATACAGTATGCCGCAATGAACTAAGTTGTAGTCTTCCTGACGGGTCACATAGACATTCTTTTCCTCGTCAGGGGCATCAGGAGCTGGTGGGGGGCCTAGCGGCGCATCTAGCACATATTGTTTTTGTGCAGCAGTGAGGAGAATCCTCAAATTCATAGCCCAGTTGGTGAAGTTGCTACCATTCGCAGCAAGTTTCTCTTTCTCCATGAACACATTAAAATTAAAAGCAGGTGGTGCCATCTACAACAGAATTTGTAAAGTTTATTTAGACTAAGTATATGATAGAGTGAGTTCAACTAATCCAAATTACTAATGAACTCCCAATCAAAAACGACATCCCTCGTGCCTTTTTGGTGATTACATGAACCAAATCCACTACACCAAGTCCGATCATCACGTGAGTCAGTGTAGCTTCGAAGGCGAGCATCTATATGGGCATCATATCAACTATATGACTCATGCTTAACCTTTCGGTCCGTGTTCCGAGGCCATGTCTGTACATGCTAGGCTCGCCAAGTAAGAACCTTAGTACTCGCGTGTGTAAAACTGTCTTACACCCATTGTATGAAAGCGTAGAGTCGAGTACACCCGATCATCACATGATGTCTTGAAACACGATCCATAGAACGGTGCATACTCAAGGAAGAACACATTTTATCTTGATATCTAAATGAGGGATCATCTTACATTGCTACCAAAAGCACCAAACTAGCAGTATAAGATGCTAACATCTAATGTGTAAAGTGAGATGATATGGTCCATGCATTTGATCTCTATCATTTGCATCGTGGTATGATCTCTATCATTCCTTTGTGTGTAAGGCCAAGGTCTATGGAACTTACACGTTGAATTTGTTGTAAGAGTATCTATCATACATCTACTTACAACAATACCATATCACTACACTAGCCCAGCAACGATCTAAACTAGACGCCTCTAATTTATCAATTGCAAGTTTTACGTGGCTTAGGGCTTTCGGAGATAGAACCGTTCTTACCTACAAACATGAACCACAACGAGGATAACCAAGTTATTAGCAACTCGTTGTAAATCAGATATTGACTATAGTAGGAGAGACAGACACCCGCTAGCCACTTATGCAAAACTAGTTGCATGTCAGTCGTGGAACCGGTCTCATGTACGATGACATGTAAGGTTGGTCCGGGCCGCTTCATCCCACTATGACACCAATATCCAAAATACATAGAAGATGCAATAACATGATCATCATCGCCCACATATAAACATATGTGTACTACCCGTGCAAAGCACCTACGCATAGATCAGGCTCTGATACCACTGTTGGGTCCGCAACATAGAAAACAAAATTTTTCCTACGATGAGAACTACATGCCAAGATCTATCTACTAGGTACAAAGCAACAGGTGGACATACATCCAACGAGAACTTACCCTCGAAGACAACGAGTTTTGTTAACGAGTAGGAACTCGTGGTTGATGTAGTCGTACACTTGCCGATCTCAAGATCGTGAGGAAGTCCGAGCGCCGCAACTCAGCAACGCATCCGTACTCGCACACACGTTCAAGCCACCGGACAACCTCCACCTCCTCGCTCCAGCTATCTAGCGGAAGCAGCAACTCCTTCCAGACGAAATGCCACCGGGAACATGTATCTCGCTAATCTGAGACCATGGGGGAATAATTCTAGAGGGGGAGAGAGATCCTTCACAAGGAGGTGTGTGGAAGAAGGAGGGAGAGGGTTGCCTTTTATAGGAGGAGGGGGGGTGCCCCTCCTCTCCATGGCCGGCGCATGGGGGGTGACCCCTCACCTGCCCGATTCATGTGGTGGTAACCCCTCCACATTAAAATGCCTCTTCACATTCCCTTTTAAAGTCCCCACTTTAAATGCATTAAAATTCTCCAAGTTTAATGCTCTCTCATTTAATAAAACTCTTTTATTAAATTTATTCAGAATTTTGTTAATTACTTTAATTAACAAACATTCACATATAACCCCTTGCAATATTTCAATATCACATGCAGAACCACTTTCTGCAATTTCACCCGAAACAATTTTCGGTTTCTATCGAAACAATTCCTGCGCTTTACAATTCTTTCGTCTGAAACATATGTGCTCCAAAATGGTGTCCGGTAACTCTTAAGTGTGTCACCCTACGGTTCGTGAATAATGCAGACATGATTGAGACTCCTCTCAGTTCAATAGTCAGAAGCGGGACGTAGAGATCCATATTGACTCCTGCATATTCAACGATGACTTCTGTGATCGTGAGAACCTTTAACGCTTGTAATTTAATCCCTTTGTATCATGATATAATACATGTCTGAGATTCGATCATTGGTATCCAAATACCTAGTTTGATCTCGTTACCGACATACACTCTTTTCTCGTTCCCGTGATATAACATTCTAGTGATCACATCACTTGCTTGCAAGCTATCTCAATGTGATATCACCAAGAGGGCATAGAGTATATCTATCCGTCATCGGGATTGACAAATTCCACTCTTGATCCATGAGCCTCAACATAACACCTTCGTAGCGCTGAACCCATCTTTATAGTCACCCTGTTATGGTGTGACGTTTGATGTTATCAAGATACTCTTCCGGTGTTAGCAATTAACATGATCTCATGGTCTAAGGATAAAGATTACTTCGTATGATGTTATAGCAATATAAACATAATGACTTGATCGTAATGCTATACTTCGGATGAATGTTCATCACATCATTCCACCAATGTTGTGACCTTGTTATTAACAACATCTAATGTCCATGATCAGGAAACCTTGATCATCTTGTTAATCAACAAGCTAGTCTATAAGAGAGGCATAACTCGGAACCCTTTTTGTTTATTAAACACACATGTATTGATGTTTACGATCAATACAATTCTAGCATGCAAAATAAACATCTATCATATATAAGGAATACATAATAACAACTTTATTATTGCCTCTCAGGGCATATTTCCTTCAGTAACCGTTTGTGCACAGATTACCAGAAGCTGAATGATGTCACCATCAAGAACAAGTACCCATTGCCCAAGATAGAGGATCTGTTTGACCAGTTGACTGGTGCCAGAGCGTTTCCTAAGATTGATCTTAGAACTGGTTATCATCAGCTCAAGATTCGTGCAACGGATATTCCAAAGACCACCTTTACCACCAGATATGGATTGTATGATACTGTCATGTCTTTTGGATTAACCAATGCCCTTGATTATTTCATGAACCTCATGAATAAGATTTTTATGAACTTTCTGGATAAGTTTGTCGTTGTTTTTATCGACGGCATTCTTATCTATTCCAAGTTAGAACAAGACCATGAGCTACATCTGAGAACCATCCTTGAAACCCTTAGAGAACATCAGTTGTATGCCAAGTTTAGCAAATGTGAGTTTTGGTTGAAGGAAGTAAGATTCCTAGGACATATTGTGTCGGCAGGAGGAGTCGTTGTTGATCCCGCTAAGATCAGAGATGTTGAAGCATGGGAAGCCCCAACCACTAAAACCCAAGTCCGTGCATTTCTCGGATTAGCGGGATATTACCGCAAGTTTGTTGAAGGATTTTCGGGCATCGCAAGACCGATGACCCAATTGCTAAATAAAGATAATAATTTTGAATGGACGGACAAATGTGAAGCGAGTTTTCAAGAGCTCAAGAAGATATTGATTTTAGCCCTGATTCTGATCATGCAGAAGCCTTTTGATGTGTATTGTGATGCATCCAAGATTGGTCTCGGATGTGTGTTGATGCAAGAAGGCAAAGTCATAACATATTTGTCCCGGCAACTGAAGCAGCATGGGCAAAACTACCCGACCCATGATCTTGAACTAGAAGTAGTAGTTTTGGCATTGAAGACATGGCATCATTACCTTATGGGTAACCACTGTGAGATCTATTCGGATCACAAGAGCCTGAAGTATATTTCCACTCAGAAGGATCTGAATATGAGGCAAATGAGATGGATAGAGTTAATAAAGGATTATGACCTTGACATTCACTATCACCCCAGCAAAGCCAATGTGGTAGCGGATGCTCTTAGCAGATTGCCATGTAGGTTAAACATCATGATCAAAGAAGCCCAGCCAAGTTTGCATGAAGAGTTGGAGCAGTTTAGAACTGAGCTAGTTAGCAAAGGATTTTTAGCTAGCATAGAACTTCAACCCATGTTGATCAGTCAGATCAAGGAAGCCCAGAAGGGAAATGCAAGTATCAACGGAATCAAGCGTCGTATTGGTACAGGAAAGGTACCCGGATTCATCGAAGATGAGGAAGGAGTTTTGTGGTACAAAGGACGTATCTGTGTGCCAACACATTCTGATTTGAAACAAGTTATCATGCAAGAAGCTCATGATACTCTTTATTCTATCCACCCCGGAGGAACAAAGATGTATCTGGATTTGATGGAGTAATTCTGGTGGCACAAGATGAAGAGAGAAATTGGAACCTACATTACCAAGTGTGATATTTGTTAGAGAGTCAAAGCCGAACATCAGAGACCCACATGACTGTTGCAACCATTGCAGATTCCGGAATGGAAATGGGATTCTGTCGGAATGGACTTTATCACTAGTTTGCCTACCTCTAGTAGGGAAAATGACTCTATTTGGGTCATAGTCGATATACTGTCCAAGGTAGCCCATTTTATACCTGTCAAGACAACCTACCAGAGTTTGAAGCTAGAAGAGTTGTACATTGCTAGAATCGTCAGTTTGCATGGAACCCCCAAGACCATAGTATTGGATCGAGGAACCCAATTTACCTCAAGATTTTGGCAGAAAGTCTAAGAAGGATTGGGAACCAAGCTGAACTTCAGCACATCTTATCACCCGCAGACCGATGGACAGACTGAAAGAGTCAACCAAGTTTTAGAAGATATGTTGAGAGCTTGTGTATTATAGTATGGATCAAAATGGGAAGATTGTCTGCCTTTCGCAGAATTCTCATACAACAACAACTATCATGCCAGTCTGCAAATGACCCCATTTGAGTTCTTATATGGAAGAAAGTGGCATACCCCCTTGAATTGGTCGAAAGTTGGAGAGAGTCAGATTTTCGGACACGACATCCTACGGGAAGCCAAAGAGAAGGTTCACAAAGTCCGTGAGCACCTCAAGACTGCCCAATCCAGACAGAAGAGTTATGCTGATAAGAGACGTATAGACCTGACTTTCAATGTCGGGGATTTTGTGTATCTCAAAGTGCCGGCTTTGAAGGGAATGCAACATTTTCAACTGCAGGGAAAGTTAGCCCCCAGGTACATTGGGCCCTTCAAGATTCTTAATCGCCGCGGAGAAGTATCATATCAATTGGAACCGCCGAAGGAGATGTCAGCCATCCATGATGTGTACCATATCTCGTTACTTCGCAAATGCCTAGAAGTTCCGGAGAAGACCGAAGTGTTCAAGAACATTGATCACCGAGCCATAGATATCAACAAGGATCTGACGTATCGTGAAGTACCCATTCGTATCTTGGAGGAAGCCTTCATAACCACTAGGACCCGTAGTATCAAATTTCTCAAGATCCAATAGAGCAACCATACCGAAGAAGAAGCTACCTGGGAGCGAGAAGATTACATTAGGACTGAGTTCCCCAATCTCTTTAGTTCCTAGTTTTCTGAAATCTCGGGACGAGATTTTGTTTAAGGAGGGAAGGTTTGTAACACCCCAAAACTTTAATCAATATGATCAAATCCTAATCACCCAATTTAGGGTTAACAAAAACTTTATTTAATAAAATGAATATGAATGCATGTGTGTTTGCATTAGTGTAGAATTGAGTGCTTATGCCATGCTTGATTGTTCTAAATGATGTGAAATGGTTTAAAGGTGAATGCTACATCATCTAGACCATTTGCAAGCAAAATCGAAAGAGAAAGAAATCAAATAAGAATAAATAAACCAAATGGTCATTTTGACCATTTTAAATCACTAGGCCACTTGGTGTGTTCCTAGAAGACAGTTCTTAATAGAAACAATTCTATTTCTCTTTACCCCTTGCTAGACCAAGTACAAGTGTATCAGGGGCCACTTTACAAACTTACAAAAACATCTAGCAAATCAATTTCATGGACATTTGAAAATTGAATCAAGTGTATGTGTTAAGATCACTTTTTCAAAAACCTACCAAATCAATCCACCTTGGCTTATCCAAGCAAACCTTGTCTCTCAAGCTTAATCTAAGATCACTCAAAAAAATTGAATCAAAATTTCAAAAATAAATTTCATGCGGCCATTTCATCAAACACTTGGCATGCATAGAAAAAGCTCTAGCCTAACTTCACTGTTTGGTACAGTGATCATCGACCAAATGGTCCCCTCTTAACTTCCTTGTTCCCTCTAAGCCTAACCCAGCCCCAGACCAGCTCCCCCCTTCACCCCTGGAATAGTGGAGCGCCGCCCGAATGTGGTCATCACCAGCCGACCATGACCAGCTCACACCAAACCGCCCCGCGCCCATCCAGCATGTCCACTAGCACCGCCGTAAGCTACCTCCACCCCCTATCCAGGCCACAGCCCCAGCCGAGCCATGGACCACCCTAGTCGCGCCACACATCGCCTCTCTGCACCGTGACCAGAGCGCGCCAGTGTGCCGTGCCCGACCAGCCCTGCCAGCTCGCGCCTTGCCCTCTCCGCGCACGCGCATCTTTGCCATGATCACTCCACCCCGGCAGACACCCTCGTTCACCGCCGCGCGACCCATAGCACCCGCACTCTATCGCAAACACCGCCGCTCCCGCTCAGAGCGCCGCACACGCCAGACCAAACCAAGCCGCCCCACGATGCGCCATTAAGTCCGTGAGAACCGCCAGGGAGCACCACACCATCCTACGCCCCCGCCCATGCCATTAGCTGCCTGTAGCAACACCACCGCCGAGCTCACCGCCGCACCGCTCGGTCTCCTCGCCGAGCTATAAAAGGAGGCCACCCCAGCCTCCATTCCTCACACCAAGACACTCCACACTCCTCACTGACCTTACCCACCTCTCCCCGGAGCAAGGCGAGCGCCACCACGCCAGAATTTCACCGGAGTCCGCCGCTGCTGGAGGAGAAGGGCGCCGTCAATTCCGACCACCCCGAGCCCTGCTGTGACCGCGCCTCGCCTCGCCATCGTCTACCACGTCGTTTGCCCCTGTCGCCGAGCCTAGCTGGAGCCCAAGTGAGCCCTGTGAGATCCCCACCGCCGCGTTAGTTTTAGCTCGTTGCCGGAGCTATTCGTCGTCGACGACGACCCTCAGCCGTCGATCTTGCTTTTAATCGTAGGGCTTAGGTTAAACGATACCGCTTTGCGTTAGATAAGTCACTGACCCGTGGACCCCCTCTATTAGCCGCGCGCTGCGCTGTGCTGTGCAGCTGGGCTGGCCCGTTAGCTTTCCCGCGCTGGCCCAAAAATTCAAATAATTGATTTTCTAATTTAGTTAAAATCCTATTCTGTCCACTTATTCAAAAATCAATTCAGAGAGTTTCACTTAACCAAATTACATGATTCAAATTTTGCTAGAAAGGAAATTAAAATATCTATCCAAGACTGTTGGATTTAAATCAATTGGAGTTAGAGATCACATATAGCAAAAATAACAAGACAAAGACTTTTCTACATTCAAACATTTTTCAAAAATCAACCATAATAGCTTTTGAGTTGATTCCAACTCTCAAAAATCACATTTAATAATATATATCTGAATATGTAAAATTATTTAGGTTTGCATGCAGTGACATTGGACTAGTACCAAATAATGCTATTAGGGCATTTCTAGTCACTTTAAATCTATTAAATAATAAACTTAAACTTTATAAAATGCGACCAACACTTTAAATTACATTCCCATATATTAGAATATGTGGTGATGACATGTGCCCACATGATCCCATATTCTATTTGGAGAATATTAAATCTTAATTAATTTCAATGAGTAGAAATTACTTTTCTCAAAATAAAATAAATAAAACTAGTTCCTTATTTCATGTGATGTTTGTGATGATGCTAGATCATCAAGTGTGAGCCTTAGTGTGCTAATAGCAATAGATAAGTATTGTTTTGTGATTGTGTACCCCGTATTCCTTTATAGACGATAGTACCGACCAAGTCTACGAGGAGGAGGAGTTCTACCCCGAAGAAGACGAAGAAAACTTCAATCAATGCACCAATCAAGGCAAGCTATTATGAGCAAGCTAGAACTAAACAAGTTAACACTTGCCACCTTGTTAACTTAAGCAAATGCATTAGGCATGCTTTGGTTATATACTTTGATTTATACCCATTCCAAGTTTTACTTGCACGCTTTACTCTCTTACTTTACCAAAGTTCTTTACTTTTAGTATAGATAGCATAAAGAGTATACAACTTGGCCTATCTAGTTATACTTAGATGTCATTCTGTGGCATGAGATTGAAGATTAGCACCCCTCATTAGTGAACACTCTTAACCCTAGTGGCTAGTGCTAAGCATAAAACTTGATCACTTTAGATGGGAATAATTGGTGAAAATGATTATGAAAACCTTGGAATGATGCTTCATTCTATTGAGATGTTTTGACATGTGTTGAGAAACACAATGGTTTGATGATGAAAATGTTGAGGCATGAGCCTTAGACCTTTTACAAAAACTGATGGTTGGGTTCGGATGCGATACCATTCCAATTTTTCCGTACAAACAAAATACCCGAGTTGGGTAGAGCTTAGCCGGAAGTTTATATGCATTAGTATGGGTTCCCTCACGGGAGAGGTTTGAGATGAGGCTACCTCTTGATGTGTGTCGACCTATGCAGTGCCTAGGATGGCAGATGGCCATGGCTGGGAGGCCAAGCTCATAGGGGAGGTGCCTATACTAGAGTGTGTAATTGAAAGGTTATGATTGATTATCCACATACTAAGTATGATGATTCAGGGTTATCCCTGACGGATGTATCGAATTTTGTGGTGAAAGTGTACCACCTCTGTAGAGTGTCAAACTATTCGAATAGCCCCGTCCGCGGTCATTACAGTTGGAGTGGCCATACTGTTCCGTCGTCAGATGTTTTCAAAATGACTTGTGAAATGAATTGTGATTTTGATTTGACCACAACAGGGTTGTGGATATGAAAACTAGTTTCCCACTTAAGTGATTTAGAACATTAAATTAGTTTTCTTTACTTCTAAATCAGTTTAGATAAATCTAGCTTTTTTGCAAATAAACTTAGAGCTTAAGATTCCTATTAGAACTACCTTACTTGTTAGTGATAGTTTGCGAGTACTTAAAGAGTACTCATGGCTTTGTCCCTGGCTATTCCTGTGGCCAGACTATGAGGACTATCAGGAAGATGGACAGCAAGGACGGCTATGACAACTAGGATCATCTCCCATCGTTAGCATTGCCTGTGACACTGAAGATGGAGCCCACTACTACGCTTTACTGTCCCGCTGCTTGTTTGTATTAAGACTGGATCATGAGATCCTTTATTTGTGTAAGACCTTATTATGATTTGTAATGGATGATGTACTGTGATATCCAATCTGTTATGTCTCACAAAAATGGTAATCCTGGGATTGCGAGGTATGGCATAACAGGCATCTGGGATTAAAAATCCGGGTGTTGACACAACGACTGCGGAGGGCCAGGGGGTAGTTTTCACTCCCTTTGCTACTAGCTTTCATAAATATGGGCCACGCCTCATAGAGACACTCGTGAAGTACTCTGCAGAGCAAAAACAGCTAAAGGCGAGGAAGACCATGGCGTCAAGGGCCACCGCAGTGGGGGCTATGGTGTCAGAGGCCATCACTGCAAAGGCTATATCGTCGGAGGACACGTCAAAAGCCATGGCATCGGGGGCCGCCATGGAGTCGTCGAAGTCCGTGGGTGCTGAAGCGTAGGTGTAGCCGTCCTCATTGCTTTCTTTTGCAGCTGCGTGAAGAATTTTGGCTTTGTCTTTGAACTATTTATGGGGGTTGCCCTTGTTAAAACTCGGTGCTATTCTAAATGTATAAATTATCTATGTGCTTGCGCCATTTGAATTCCGTGTGCAGTGTCTATTATTCTTCCAATCTTCTGCTTGGTTAGGGCCCTTCGAGTGGTTCATAAGATGTGCCTTCCGTTGATGTGCCTGGCAAACCCTCCTCTGGTGAACCTATGGCGCAACCACATTCGAAGTTGGAGGAGGTATCACTTTTGTCTCGACTGCACGACCGTGTGAAGCACTTAGAGCCAGAAGCACCGGTCATCCGCGGTAATGCCGATGTCTGGAAGTCGAAGGCAGAAAAATCTTTGGAGTGGGAAGCTTATCTTCTTTGCGAGGTGGCCCCAATCAATGAGTAGTTGCAATGTGGGTGTTTCTTCGACGTCATTGCTGCAGTGTGCTTGTGTTGTTGTTTTCTGGTGGCTGATGCCTTTATATTGCTGTCTTTTGTAGTTGTCAATCTCATTCCGCAGGAAGAGAGGGATCGCATCAGCATTCAACTGAGTTGTTTGACTCAGGATCAGCTGGAAGCTGGTGGATTCTTTTGCACCAACCGAGATCGTGCGATCACGCTGGCAACATTGCAAGATCGCATGTCACAAGTGCTACATTTTCTAAAGAAAGCGTAGTCGTGCTTGAAGCATATCTTCCAGGCAATGTTTTCGTTGGGTGCTGCACCCTCAAGCCTGTTGGCTCTACTGCAGAAGTTTCAGAGTGCTAATGCAGTATGTGAGTGTGTGCACCAACAGTTGTTGTGGGTGCCAAGGCTACGTTGGCGCTTGTGCGCATGCAGCAACCTGACATAGACCTAGATGTTGTTGACGCAGGACCACTGCCGCCTCCGGTAGGGATGGCGTGGAACATGGTGCCCCATTATCGAGCGGTTGATCGACCAACGGAAGGCATCGTGAACTTGTTCGACGAGCGCACCAATGTTCTTCTTTCACGTCAGTATAATAGTTATTAACATGCGCATGATGTATAAGTGTTGTAAAATTTGTATAGTTGTTTCAACTGGGTGTTGATACCCATATTTGTGTGTAAAGCTATTAGCTTATTTGTTTAGTGAGTGTGCAATTCCTTTTTGTTAGCCTGACACTTGCGGATCTTATCTCCTTCCCAGCCTGCTAGTTGCGTTGCAACTGGGTTGGTTTTATCAAGGGTTTGATTGGCAGTTTTGTCAGCTACTCAGGTCATTGCATTATGAGTTTGTATGTGATGAGGCCGTCAGGGAGGCGTAGCCCCCAAGTGCAGAAAATAGTAATGAAAGTAAATATGACAAGACACATGGTTGGAGGTGCTTAGCTTTATTTATTTGTGGAATATCAAGAGGTACACTGTTTCGCTAAGTAGCCTGGCTGAGTAGCCTTATTGTAAAGTAAATACAAATAGGGGTAGAATCGTTGCACAGCTGCGGGACGTTCCATGGGTTGGAGTATGCGACTCTGCTTTCTACGTCCTTCAGGCAATAGGCGCCACCTAGGATTACTTCGGTAATCACATAGGGTCCCTCCCAGGGGGACTCGAGCTTGAGGTGTCCTTTCTGCTCCAGTCGCAGGACGAGGTCTCCTTCGACGAAGGATCTTGGGCGCAGCCGTCGGCTGTGGTAATTCTGGAGACTCTACTGGTAGATCGTAGATCGTTCTACCGCGATCTCGTGGGCCTCATTGAGGAGGTCGACAGAGTCTTCGAGTGTAGCCGTAGATTCGGCCTCGCTGTACGCGATGACCCTTGGGGCCTTGTAGCACACTTCTGCAGGTAGTATTGCCTCAATGCCATGTACAATGAAGAAGGGGGTGTAGCCTGTGGTGCTGTTTGGAGTTGTGCACAGGCTCCATAGTATGGATGGAAGTTCTTCAGCCCAACACCCAGCTGCTCGCTCGAGTGGTCGGATGAGTCTTTTCTTGATCCGCTGCAGACGAGGCCGTTGGCCTTATCGACTTGACCGTTGATCCTGGGATGTGCTACCGAAGGGTACCTGATGTTGATTCCCAGGTTTTCACAGAAATCCTAGAACTCATTCAAGGTGAAGTTCATCCCGTTGTCAGTGATGATGCTATGTGGCACCCGGAACCTGAAGACGATGGACTCGAAGAACTTGACGGCGGTGGCACCTGTTTGGTTCATCACCGGCATGGCCTCGATCCACTTGGAGAACGTGTTGACTGTGACGAGGAGGAAGACATATCCTCTAGGTGATTATTTCTGCAGCTTGCCGACCATGTCGAGTCCCCACTTCGCGAAGGGCTAAGCCACATGTATTGGCCTTAGTTCTACACCTAGTGTGTGCGGCTTATCCGCGAATCTTTGGCAAGCATTGCAACTCTGTACGATGTCCTTGGCATCACGCATGGCCGTTGGCCAGTAGAAACTAGCTTGTAGAGCCTTGGCAACGAGGGCACGACTCCCGACGTGATGACCACAGGTGCCTTCGTGTATCTCGAGGAGTATGGCTCTCCCGTCGCCATTGGAGACGCATCGCTGAAGGACTCCTATAATGCTTTATTTCTACAGCTCGCCATTGATGATGGTGAAGGCTTTGGAGCACCGCACTATGTGTCGTGCATCTGTCGGGTCGTCTAGAAGCCTATTGTTGAGCAGGTATGTGATATACGACTGCGTCTAGGATGGCTCGATGAGCATGACCTCCATGGGGCCTTTGGGTTTGGGTCCTTGTTCCGCATTGCTAGGACCTTCGAGTTCTTCGGGTGGCACAACCCTCGAGCCCTTTGATGTGCTGGATGGCCCTTCAGGAGCCTTTGGCTTGATGGAGCACTCATAGATCTGCTCCAAGAATACACCGGGTGGTACCGGAGTGCAGGTGGACCCTATGTTGGCGAGCGTGTCAGCCTCCTCGTTGCTTTCATAGTCTACATGCCACAATTTGTAGCCGTCAAAGTCTCCTTTGAGTGCGTCATAGAGGTTGCGGTAGGCGATCATGTTGTCGCTCAGAGCATCGCACTGGTTCATGGTTTTGTCCACCATGAGCTTGGAGTCACCATAGATGACGAGTCGCGTTGTGCCGCAGGCTTTGGCCATCCGCATCCTGTCGAGCAGGGCCTCATATTCTGCCTCGTTGTTGGAGGCGTGGAACTGCATTTGCAACACATATCTCATCTTGTTGCCTTGCGGTGATGTTAAGATGACGCTGACGCTAGCTCCTTCTCGATGTTGGGATCCATCAAAGTGCATTGTCCATAAGCAGGACATGTCCAATGTATCCGGGAGTTGGTTCTCCATCCAGTGAACAATGAAGTCTGGAAGAACTTGTGACTTGATCGCCACTTGCTTATCGTATGTAATGTCTCGTGGAGACAGCTCGATTCCCCAAAGGGCGACTCGTCTTGTGGCGTCGGGGTTATTGAGGATGTAAATTAATGGTTGTGAAATAGCTTATCATTGGAAATCAATGCCTTGCACCTTATTTCTTCTACAAGCTCGAAGAGAGAAAACATGTATTCATACAGGGAAACACAAGCTCAGTTATAAAGACCACGAAAGATTCATCAAAACTTATATGCTCCATGTCAACAGTGAATCTACTTGTAAACAAACTTGTGATCCTCTTATTGCACCTTTTGTATAACTTTTCATATCATTATTTTTTATGAGGCAAAACTTAGTCACAAATAGATGTCAAGCATAAATAGGAATAAAGTTTATCGATTCTACCCAATCATGTCATCTAGTTAAGGCTCTCAAGTGCAAACATCAGTTATTGAGTTTCAGAAAGTTTATCTCTTAGCAACGAGATTTATGCCAAAAGGAAATGCGAGAGCATGTCAAAATAAGCATAGCATTAGAGTGTCTCTTTTGGTCATCCACATCAATGAATAATGGCTATCAAACACTCATTTTCTATTCTTTGTATTTCTAAAACTTCAGTTCATCAGTAATGAGATCATGCCCAAACTTAGTGTGTTTAATTAGACTGTGTAGGCTAAGAATGGATACTTGTGACCATTACCAAGGTTTCCTTTTTGGTATAATGATTTCTCATAATGGTCAGATGAGTATTCCCTCTTTTGCTTTGAACGCAGGCCCATGAGAATACCAATGCATACCCAAATGCAACTCATAGCCAAACTCCAAGTGTTTCCTCTTTTTGGACTGTTCAAAGGCCAACGGAGTTGTTAGCATCCCATGTTGTGTGACAGTGGTGCAGACACGCATAAAGCAATATCATACTTTAATCAACAGGTCAAGATTTGGCATGCATCTCAATTACCGCTAAATATTAGTTTCTTCAAACAAATCCTTTGAAAGAGTACTATCAAGTCGATCATCACATCTATGGTGTTGAGTATCTTTAAGGCTAAACTCTTAAGACAATTAATCAACGCCTTATTTAGCATAGAACTCAAAACTTTGATATACCATTTCCAATTGACAACTCCTTCCGTAAGCAAACTATCAAGTCTATTGTTTTGACATTATGGGGTCGAGCATAACCTATTGATTTAATACAAAGCTATTTAGTGACAACCAACAAATTTGAAAAGATCTTGATAAAGTATTCATTCTTTCCAAGTGTAGAGATTGTGGCAATGTTTCTTAGAGGGTCACAAATAGTGTCACAAGCTTGATAAACAATTTGGAAAGATGCATACAAGCTCTAAGTTAACTCCTATGGTGCCTATCATGGGCAAGTGTATCCCCATATGAATGCAAAACTAGACTCACTTAAACAAGCATTCAAAAACAGCGGGATACATGGTTGCATTAAACCTTCATCGAATACGAACATTGCACAAGACTCTACACATGCAGAAGTAACCTCCCCAAGCTTAGAACTTTGCAAGGACCAAACTTGAGTATATCACCAAAAGAAAAGAGAAAATACAGTTTCCAAAAGAGAGTATGATAAGTGGTTACCTCCCCAAGCTTAGTTGAAAACAAGGGGGGCGCACTTTACCATTAAGATACAAGTAACCTCTCTTTTGATGGACAAAGAACCTTTGCTTTAACATATACTTCTTGATATAGCCTGGTGGCTACCTTCCTTGCGAACCTGCTTGCAAACAGATATTGATTGTCGAAGCGTTAAATTGAAGCAACCAAGTGGCTCATGCGAGTGTTTGCATGGTTGGCACTACCGTACACGTCGTCACACAAGGTTCAAGTCCCTGCGAAAATAACAGACAAAATAAAATGCATCGGTTTGGTATACGAACATAGTTCATTTACCCCACCGATAAAAGGAAAGTAAAAAAGAAAACATGAACTTCTATAGAGAATTATAGTCTAGGAGGTTTCTAAGGTAGGTCGCATCCATCCACCTCCTCGGGCACGCGGGCGGGAGCTTGGTCAGTCGCCCCAGGATATTGAGCTACACCGGGCAGATAGCAACCATTACAAACCGTCTACAGCGGACAGAAGGAATTCAATAGAGAAAAAGAATAACTTACTGATGACGATCTCGGCAATCTGCTTTAGCTCCGCCTTCATGGCCTTCTCCCACGCTTTCGCATCCTTTAGTTCCTCCTCCTGCTTCTTATAAAGAACCTCAAGGTTTTTGAGGGAGTCGCTAATTTTTTTTAAATAATACATTTTTTTATTCAATTTCACGAATATTACGCAAAAAGAGGTAATTACACATCTAACGCACTGTCGTTTTTTGAAAAAAACAACCAGCCCGCGTCATTTTTTGAAAAGACGATCGGCTGGTTGGAATACTGGCAGCCAGCAGATCGTTTTTTGAAAAAACGACCGGCCGTTTCGTTTTTTGAAAGGACGACTGGACCACTGGCCTGGCCTGGACCAGTTGATCGTCTTTTGGAAAAATGACTGGCCAGATCATTTTTTGAAAAAACGATGGCTCCATGGATCATGCACTCCATGTTGGGCTAATCTTTTTGCGTCGTTCTTTTTCCCGCTAGTAGTTCTCCCGCCACTTGTTCGCGCCGTTTATCTCCCGCCACCTCTTCCCACTAGTATTTCTGCCGCCACTTTTTCGCGTCGTTTCTCTCCCGCCACTTCTTCCCGCTGTTTTCTCCCACCACTTCTTCCCACTAGTATTTCTCCCGCCACTTTTTCACGCCGTTTATCTCCCGCCACTTCTTCCCGCTGTTTTCTCCCGCCATTTCTTCCTGCTGTTGCCCCTATAAATACTGGCACCTAGATGGTATCTCTTCACCCTGTTATTCCTCCCATTTCCTTCCCCTCTCCATCATGAGTCTGCTATTGTATCTAGGTGCCTAGATACATTTTCCGCCCGCGCCTCGGCACCTAGAGGAGAAGAAGGAACGTGAGAGAGAAATGAAAGAATTTCGAGCAAAGCAAGCTCAAAACCGCGAGCTGAACAGGAAGAGAAGGGAGGAAGAGAAGGCAAACCGCGAGCGCCAGGAACAGGTGCGCAAGGAGGCCCATGAGGAGGAAAGGAAGAGATTAAGAGAAAGAGCTGCCGAGGCGCGGGCGGCAGAGGAACATGGGGACAAGACCAGGAAGTACCCGCGCTGGACTCAGGGAAGGTAGACGTATGTCTCAGTACCGATGTATCTTAATTCCTGTTGTAGTGTCTTGATGTAACTTCATTTCATTTGTAGTGTCCCGATGTATCTTAATTTCAGTTCTAGTGTCTTGATGTATCTTAATTTTAGTTCTAGTGTGGTCTTGATGTATCTTAATTGCAGTATCTTGATGTAACTTTCTTTCAGTTGTAGTGTCTTGATGTATCTAAAATGTTTCCCACCGAAATGCTTTCCATCAAAAAACATTCCCGCCAAAATGCTTCCCGCTAGAATGCTTCCAGCCAAAATATCTCCCGCCAAAATGCTTCCCGCCATAATGTTTCCCGCCAGATTTTTTCCCGCCAGAATGTTACCCTATAAAAACCCCTCCCCGCGCAGTTGTTTAAGCACAGCCACCCCTTTTTTAGCCAGTATGTTTCCCTACGATCACAGTTTCGTGACAGATATGTCCATCGACCTTTTTTATTTGGCTAGGAACTTTAGATAGACAATAATCCAGCCCCATTGGAGGAACTAATTAGTAGTGATTGTCTCCTCACTGAGCTGGGTGAGGGATTGCAGAGAAAAGGGTGGCCGAAGAGGACTCCAGAGGAGATACGTCAAGAGCTACTTCGGATCAATGCTCGGTGGAGCAAGCAAAGATTCTCTGTTGAAGGGATAAGGCAGCAGAAAATCACGCTCCCTTGGATTTGGATAGAAGAGAGTGAAGACTCTGACGATCTCTTCATGCCACCGGTCGGTGGTACCAGGGATAGAGCAGAGCGTGACAAGGCTGAGACCTTGAACGAGGCGCAGGCTAAGAAGAGCAATGACAAGGTAGAAGAGAGTGAAGATGAAGATAATATATTCATGACGCCTGCCGTTGGGACTAAGTGGAGGGCTGAGTGGGACAAAAGGCTAGCCAAGAAGAAGGCATTGTCGAAGGGTAAGGGCGAGGCATCGTCGAAGGGTAAGGGCAAGGCATCATCGGTCGAGGCATCGTCGAAGGGTAAGGGCAAGAAGAGCAGGCCATGAAGAAGGCATTGTTGAAGGGTAAGAGCATAGTCGTAGGGATAGAGAGCGCTCTTATTTATGTACCGCAAGTTATGTTCAACTGCTGTTGCAAGCTATGCTGAAGTGTTTGTCGAAAAAAACATAGTTCCATATGAATTACAGAGGTACAACATTGTTCCATACGAATTACAAATTTAAAACATTCTAGTTTCTTCCTCTGCCTCTTGTTCCTCGCCTACCACGTCTGCCACGTCCACGAGGACCCGCTCCTCCAGTCCCGAAGATATGACAATTGGTGTCTCTATGACCAAAATGATTACATAGAAAATATTGTCGAGTAGGGCCTCCGGCTTCGGATTCATCCATATCATTACGGATGCGAACACATCGTCGCCTTCCTCTGCCTGTCCGCATTAGTCCAGGATCTGGGATGTAAATCCTTTCACCGGGGTTTACTTTGTTGAAATTGCCCCATGCTCTATATCCCATCATCTCGCCAGTCCATGTATTGATTACCGACTCCTTAAGAAAATAAGGAGACACAAACGATCTCGCATCCATACCTAACCGCCCACACGCAGCAAGTACATGAGAGCAAGGCAGATGCAGCAGCTTGGGTTTGTTGTAGGTACACTCACATGTCGGCCAAGCCTCATTGCCTATCCTCACCTCTTGGGTCTTTACCTCTTCTCCAGATTCGAGCCTTTCCGTAAGATATATTGTAGCGAAATCTGACAGCAACTTTTTTGATGATAGCTTTCACCACCATGTGTTTGGTCTCCACTATCTCAGTGTATAACAGGCTAGCCAGGAGGGTTGACGTGAGATTACGATGGTCTTGCAGGACATTGTCAAGTTGACATGTGTGCTGCACAACATCGCTAACCTTCCAGTTGGTGTCATATCGAGGAACATGGGCATGGACCCTGGCAACTACCTCGCAAACCGAAGTCAAATATTGTTGGGATGACACCTTTGTTTTGAAAACCCGTTGCGTGGACAATGCCCACTCAACGATTGCTTCCTGTAGATGCCTCTTGCTAGGATATAATGCACCAATGGAGATGTAGTTGGCGTGATAGTGCCACGAGGAATCATGCCCATCGTTCACATTCATTGCTGCTGTGTGGTCTTGATTCCATGATGCCGGAATAGGTTGGTCCTCTTGATCAGACTCAGCGGAATCATAAGAGCTATCGCTGTATCCTTCTGAATCTTCAGCTTCCATCTGATCTTGCAACCAACCGTCGTGTATCTCATCCTCATCGACCTCACCACTGAAAATATCTTCTCCTGTCCCTTGACTACCTTCAACTGATTCATGTCCACCATCCTCGGTGTGTGCAAAACTACTCTGACCAGGTTCATAACTACCTCCATCGGTGTGTGCATAACTACTCTGACCAGGTTCATAATCACCACCGCCATCTTGGCCTTGACTCTCTGGTCATCATAGCAGCCACCACCACCTCCGTCTTTGGCTTGACTGCTCTGCTCATGATCATAACCACCACCAGCATGGTGTGTCTGACTACTCTGGCCCTGATCATAAACAGGCTCTTTCGCCACAGGAAGCACTAAGACACTGGGGTTAATTACCCTATGAAGATAGGCTTTCACCCATTTGACCCATTTAGCTTGCTCTTCTATCGGTCTAAAAAAAATCAGGTTTAATCCTTGACTTAGTCCATAATACATGCACACCGACAGTATGGGTGGGAGGGAGCCCTAAACGAGCACATAACCAATCCTTCAACTCCATAATGAATATTGTTTCGGATCCTGGAGCATTTCATCAATACAATAAAAATCGCTCAAATCAACTCCACACTTCATCAAGAACCTAAATACTACATTATTGGGCGTAACTTCAGACCTAAAAAATACCACAATTTATCAAATGCCCGCACAATGGAAGATTTTAGCCCGCAAATATACTTACAATCCTATGCCAAATAATCTTGCATAGCCAGCAAATATAATTATAATCCTATAGCCGAATAATCTAGCATAGCCCAGAAATATACTTATAATCCTATAGCCGAATAATCTGGCAGCTAACATACAACATCCAGAACTACCGAGAAGATAAACAAACACAAATGACTATAGTTAGCAAGAAATTAGAGTTTACCCTTGAAGCGTGCGAAATCCTGCCGTGCAGCTGCCTCCACTCAACCGTGCAGCTGCCTGAAGCCCCCGCCCCAGACTCCACCATAGCCATTGCTCATCAAGAACTCCAAGAAAACCCTCCACGAAAATGCCTCAAATCGCTTCACCAGACTATCCCATAAGTAGATCAGGAATCTACTAGCTTCAGCAGCAAATTTAGTGGAAAACGGAGCAAAATGTAGCAGCAAATTGGTGCAGCTCCATGGGAGAAGAACTAGCAGGCAGGGGAGAAGAACACGCGGGGCTGAGGGAGAGGAAGAAGGAGGCAGGCGGGGTGGTCTGGCGTGGGGCTGGGCGCGGCGCCTGTGGATATGGACGCAGCAGGTCGTTGCCTCAAAAAACGACGCGGCAGGTCGTTGCCTCAAAAAACGACGCCACCCTGTCGTCTTTCCACGCAACGACACGCGCGTCTGTCATGCTGCAGCCCGGCAGGGTGGGGCCCGCGACGCTGCTTTCGGCACCTCAAAAGATGGCACGGTCAGTCCGTTTACTCAAAAAACGACACGGGCTGGTCGTTTTTTGAAAAAACGACACGGGCCGGTCTTTTTTGAAAAAACGACAGCGCGTTAGATGTGTAATTCCCTATTTTTGTGTAATATTCGTAAAATTGAATAAAAAATTGTATTATTTTAAAAAATAGCGAGGGAATCAGCACGGATGCCATCGGTTTTCTTGGCCTAGCCGGCTGCAATCTCCATCTTCTTCTGATGCTGGACCAGTTCATTAATTTGACCCTAGCGAGTATTATTGGATTCCTTTTTAATAGCTTCTGTAATAACCGCTCCTTATCCTTTTTATTTGCTTTTTGTGCCAAGAGTAACCTATAATGAGAGAGAAGTAATGTTTGGGAAAGTTGATGTCCCGAAACAGATTTTTGTTCTTCACCGTAAAAAATCGTGTAAAATTTTTGTACGTCTTTTTGAGGCGTGATCTTTTGTGCTTCTGCCCCAGATTGTTATCTAACTTTCGTTAGTTCAACACTTTTTGATTTCAGCAAAAGAAGGTCTTCGAAAAAATTCTTCTTTACCTGCTAGTCTGTTTTGATAGATTTCTGCCATTATTTGCATTTGCTTCTTGTTGGTTCCTTTTTGAGTTCTTTTGGGGAATTGAGCTTTTTGAGGGAAGTGCTACAGTAGCTTGTGTTTGAATGGAAGTTTTATGGTGTTGGAACTGAACCCAAAGACTTATTATTTTGAGTGCACTAATGTTGCTAATAAAGATTGTGTGAGGTTTTGTATGAAGGAAAATTTTTGGGTGTATGGAAGGAATGAGTAATGAGATGAAGGATGGACTAAAGCTCAAGCTTGGGGATTCCACGCGTGTCACCGCAAGAAATATCCAATAAGTACAAGCATCAAAGCTTGGGGATGCCCAAGGCATCCCCTTCTTCATCAATAAAAATCCCAGGTTTCTTCCAAACGCTTCATTTTTATTGTTTCATGCACAGTTGTGTTGTTCTAGGAGCGTCTTCTTTTTCATTTTCGTTTTGGTTTTTTGTTTGCTTGGTTTGCTTAGTTTGCTGAATAAATTGGTTAGACCCCCTCTTCATGTATTGGTTTTCAAATAGTTTGGTTTGGATTGGAAAAGAGTAGGAAAGTTCATGTTGGAGTGGTAAAGAGAGCTTGTTTTTGACTGTGGATGCTTTGTCATGCCATGCTTGATATTGTTTTGGCTTTATGCTTAGTATTCTTTGCTGTAGCATGACATGTTATAAACAATTGAGATTGCTTAATGTGCCTTGGAAGGATCATGCGTTGTTTTAGCATATTAAAGCATAGTATTGTGGTATTCTCCTTTGATGCTTTATTTGTGTTGACTTGGCACATGCTCACACCATGTTATGACTATCCCATGTCACCATAGCCTTTATGATCCTTTAGTTTTCAACTTGTAGTATCACTTTATGCTTTAATTAATGATGTTTTTTGCTCTGCATGATTATGGCCATTATTGCTCTCTTAGTTGGTCGCTCCCAGTCTTTTGCTAGCCTCCGTAACCAAGTATGAGTTCCACTCATGCATCCAACTCCTTATACCAAGTTATTCCGAAGAGTCCACCATACCTACCTATTAGCATATGCTATTCCAAGTATATTCATGTTTTTGTTTACCTTCCAAATTAAACTTGTTATGAGAAAACTAGTGATTAAAGCTCTCACGAACTTGATGGCACACTTTACTTTTCTTGCCCTTAATAAACTTGAACCATTGTGTCGTCTATGTTGTATATGCTTGCACTTATATGCTGGGGATTAGCAGAACCATGCTGTCATGGGGAATTCTTTCAACATTGCACTTGTACTTTGTACCTAGTTGATATCATGCTCTTTTGTTTATGGATGTTGTCGGTGTGAAATGAAAGGGGAGCTTGTAAGTCCATGGAGTTATGTATATGTGTTAGAGAAACGCCTGGGCCGCTGGTCTAATCCATGCCGTCATGGTGGAAACCTGCAGCGTAACCATAATGAGCTGTCTATGAAGCATTCTTCTTATAAAAAAGAGTCAGATATTGAGAAAAAAAGAGAAAAAGAAAACAAAAAAAGAGATATGAGAAAAGAGGAAAGAGAGAAAAAAGCACCATTTTCCTATGGTAAATAAGAAGATTGCTGAGATGCTCGCTGTCTGCTTGCCTTGTCATTTTGATATGGGGATTCTTCCGTATCATTGGGCAAGGGGTACACCGTTGGCGGTTCTCTATGATACACATGTAGTTACGATGACAAGAACTTACCGGTGACTAAACTTGAGTAGCATGAGGAGCGACCCTCATATTCAAGGGACATGAGATTTCCAACTTATACTTTGTCAAGCATGTACTTCATAGTTTGTTCACTTTAACCTTAATCACTTCAAGATTCTTATGATAGGGGTAATGAGAGCTGAAAGTTAACAAGTACCATAATTTTTGGAAGCTCTTTATAAAACTTGAATCTCTACTTCCTTCTATGAAAGCCTTTCTTTTACTTTTTATGTTGAGTCTCCACCTTCTACCTTTATGCACCTACTTTGAGAGCATAGTGGCCATTCTTAGTTCTATGTGCATTGTCCCAAGACATGTTGATTGATGCATAACTTTGATATTGCTTGTTTTAAACTATTTGTATCTAATCACTCTTATGAACTTTGAAGGTGTCCTATGCATTTATGTTTGCTACTCTATGAGGGACAAGCTGAATGCCACTATGCTATGTTTTCTTTATGTGAAACAAAAAAACATCTTGCAAAGCATTGTTATTCATGAATCTTTTATTTGTACCCTTTCATGTTGCAACATAGTTGCTTTGTCTTATTGTTAGAACTTTATCTTTCATGTTATGATTGAAGTACTATGATCCCAGCTTTCAATGTTTTACAAATACTTTGATCAAGTTTATGATGGTGCATGTCACCTCAAAAATTATTCTTACTTTTTATCACTTACCTACTCGAGGACGAGCAGGAGTTAAGCTTGGGGATGTTGATACGTTGCTAACTATCCATAATTTTTGATGTTCCATGGTTTGTTTTATCTACTTTCTTATGTTTTGTTCCAACTTTGGAGTACTTTTCATACACTTTCTTGGTCTAACCTATTAACAAGAGCCATAGTGCCAGCTGCCTGTTTTTGGTTCCAGGAAGTCAGAAAATGAATATTCTCGAAATTGGACAGGACAAAAGCCAAAGTCAGTTTTTCACCGAGGGACACAAGGAGCCAAAATACGAGGCGGAGAGGTGTCAGGGGGCCACCACACCACCTGGCCGCGCAACCCAGCCTGGCCCGCACCAGGGGGTGGTCTGGCTGCCCTAGGCACCCCCTCGGCCTTCCCTTCTGACTATAAGATGACTCCGATACAGAAACCCTAAGTACCCGATAAAAATTCCACGAAAGAGTTTGTAGCCACCGTCATGTCCATCCCTAGATCGGGAGGGATCTGAAGCTCTTCCCGGCACCCTGCCGGAGAGGGGAATTCACCCTAGAGGCCTTCTTCATCACCATGCAAGCCTCCAGTGTGATGCGTGAGTAGTTCATCTCTAGACTACGGGTCCATGTAGTAGCTAGATGGCTGGTTCTTCTCCTTTGTGCTATCATGTTTAGATCTTGTGAGCTCCGTTCATGATTAAGATCATCTATTTGTAATTCTACATGTTGTGTTTGAGGGGATCCGATGGATATTGAGATGCTATTTCAGATTGATTATTGATTCTATCATGTCTTTGTTATTTGTGATCTTGCATGCTTTCCGTTGTTAGTAGCTATCTTGGCCAAGTAGATGCTAGCAACTCCAAGAGTTAGTATTTATGCTCGATAGTGGGTTCATGCCTCTAGTAATCTGGGGAAGTGACAAAAATCTCTAAGGTACTAGATGTGCTATTTCTACTAGGGAGAAAACAACAATCCTTTGTTCATAGAACAATCGTATTGTTTACTTTACACGCAATTCTTAATGCAATTATCTGTTGCTTGCAACTTAATACTGGAGGGGTTTTGGATGATAACCTAAAGGTGGAATATTAGTGATAGATGTAGTTGGATGGCGGTCTATGTATAATGTTGTAATGCCCAATCAAGTCTCAAAGGAGTCAAGATGATTAGTATATGCATATTGCTTTCTCGATGTTTGTCAATTGCCCCGCTGTAATTTGTCCACCCAACATGTTATCTATCTTAAGGAGAGCCACCACTAGTGAACTATGGACCCCGGTCCTTTCTTTTACAATCAATCTTCCATCAACTATTTACTACTTTGTGTTTACTTTCTACAAACTATTACTTTCTTCCACTCGACACATTTAATCCTTCGTTTTTAGCAAAACCGGTGAGATTGACAACCTCATCGCAAGTTGGGGGCAAAGTTCTGTGGTTGTGTTGTGCAGGATTCCACGTTGCTACTAGCACCAGTAGTGCGCCTTGCCAAAGCTCAGCTAGCAACACCTTTGGGGTCATTCCTTGCTCCTACTGGATTGATAACCTTGGTTTCATAACTGAGGGAAAACTTGCTGCTGTGCTCATCATACCTTCCTCTTGGGGTTCCCCAACGAGCTCGATATATTTTGGGCCATCAGGCCGCAGCCGGCCCAACCGGCCCCTCATCCGCAACCGGCGCTGGGGAAAATGCGGTGGCGATGACGCCAGAGCAGTCCAGCGACATCGCATCGCAGTACGAAGAACACAATACTAAGCTAAATGAAGGACAGGTCAACGATTGTTTTGAGAAGGGCCAAGTAACATACCCGGCAACGCTCGGCGCGACTGCCGCGGGCCTTGGCCGGCGAAGCTTCTTCGTGCCACTAGTTGCTGGAGCAGCGTTGGACGATGCTGACCGCTTCCCCCTGGCCCTGGTCGTAGTGACAAGATCAGAAGGCCCATCCTCACCATGTGCGGCTGCAAGAATACAGATAAACTTTCAGCATCCAGCTGAGGAGATAAACTGCCAAGCAGGCGCAAGAATGAAACTCTCACCGGGTGGATCCTCGCATCCCTCGTCGGTCCGATGGGGAAGCGCTCCGGCTCTGAAGCTGGATACTTCAGCGGCTTAAGGCCCGGTGAGAAGTTGGGGAGGTCATTCTTACCCATGGCATCCTCCGCTAGCTGTGCCTAAAAAGCTAGTCAAAAGGGGCAAATAAGAGATGAGAGGAAACCCTCCGGGAAGAATCCACTTGGCAAGAATAGAAGACTAACCTTAGGCGGCAGGCGGAGTAGCTCCACCCCTACTACATGGCCTCCTTCGAGATGGTGGCGAGCCAGTCTCGAAGGGCCTCGTACGACACCTCTAACCGGAAAACCCGCGTGAGGTCTTTGGGGTCAGAGAGGTGGCACATCTTTTGTGACCACCTCTGCAGCGGGAACACCCAGCGGGTCATCAAGGATAAGGCGATGTCCTGGCCGGTCAGACCCTCCCTCTCCATCAGCTCCTTCGACCGGGCGGCCATCCGGTTGAAGTCCGCCTAGGCGCCCAACCCCCTCGTTGTCCAGGCCTTTTGGGTGGAGGGGACGTTGGCGAAGACCGGCAGCCGCATCTAGTCGACCTCCGTGCCATTGCACACATAGAAGTATGAGCGCTGCCATAGCTTTACCGTGTCAGGAGTCTCAAGCCGTGACATGGTGGATGACGGCCATGGGTAGATTACGCAGCAGCTGGTCTCTGTCAGTGGCATGTCCTTCTGCACCGGCAAGGCCTTGAAATTGAAGAACTTGAGGAAATTCACCGTGTCCGGGCGAACCCCCAAGTACGATTCGCAGCATGCCGTGTGGTGCGACAGCTGTGCGATGGCGTTCGCCCTGAGTTGATGAAGCTGGAGGTCAAACATGCCAAAGAGCTGGAGGAGGTAGTTGCTCGTCGGCAAGCCAAAGACACGGGGGAAGTGCACCAGGAAGATGACGAACTCCCTGGGCAAGGGGTTAGGGACCCGCTCCCCTTCGGCGCGAGGTGGTGATTCACCATCCGCTCTAATGGGATGAACCTCCCCCGCCGATATTTGCAGATGAGCTCCTTAGTCATGTAGGAGCCGCACCACCCGCCGCCCTTCTTTGGAAGCATGTCTTCCGGCGAGGTTGCCGTGGCGGATAAACAGGGTCCCGTCATAGCGAGGACATGCGATGGCGCCGACGACCTAAAACTGGCGGTGGAAGAGCAGAAGATAGGCAAGGCGCAAGGAGCAAGAGAAGCAGGCAGGAGGAGGAAGACGATGTGGGGAAAACCCCATCCCCGCGGCCCTATTTATCACCGCGAGTCGAGCATGCCCCATGCGCTCCCTTCCACCACGTGGCACGCAACTACCCCACTACCCCACGACGGTTCAACTATGGATCCAATGCACCAGCATGCTCTCCACAGATATTCCAGCAAGCATTACTTCGGGAGGCGAGGCATGCGTATGATCCCCAAGAAACCGCAATGATTAAACATGCGGGCGGTTACCAAAAACTGCTGCCACAGAGCAAATGGTCAATGTGACGCGACGTGCGTCAGAACCGCTAGACGTGGCTGGCATAAGTACTAACCTCAGCGACCAGGCGATCCATCTCCCCTCTCCGAGTGTGGTAGCCGGTCGATTCAATCGCTTCTCATACCCAGTGGGTGGGCCACTAATTTTGTAGATGATAAACTCTAGCTAGGAAACAACGAACACCTCGAGCCAGGAAACAACACACACCTGAAGATAAATCTACAACCAATTTTTTCATCAGTAACCATTTCAGTTCATTCAATGAGCATGCAAGAACTCTCCACAAGGTGAAGTCCCAACGCGCTCGGGGATTAGTGTCAGGGGGATGACCCCGGATAGGCCAAGCCAGGCTTAAGTGGCCGGTACCAGGAGCACCTGGCCGGATGGCCGCAAGACAAAGAACCACAACCGAGTGGACCTCTCCATCCGGTCCGCCCTCAAGATTCCCCGGTGAGCTTGTCTAGCCAGATGGCCAGAAGAACCGGCTGGGTGGCCGCTTCCACCTGGCTGCCTTGGATCCGGTGGCAAGTCTACGGAGGGGGTGACACTCCTTGCTGAGCATGCCCCTGACTCCTTGCATCATCAAACGGGCTGGTGCACCACTCCTATTGGCGCTACAAGACAATTGTGCCAAAGTGCCAAAGCTGGAAGCTGAGCGAGGCGTTGTTGGCTGACCTCTAAAGCCTCAGTTAATCGTTAAAGCACCGGGTGATGCCCAAAGCACTAGCGCTGGGACACTGTAGCGCTATCCCTCCTGTATTGGAGGCTTGATTCGGTCCTGGCCCACCAGCTAGACCTAGCCAGCCGGCCCGCTTTGTAAACCCAAAGCCCAAACATTAGACCCTAGAACCCACATTGTAACCTACTTCTCCCATCTAGTATATAAGGGAGGGTAGAGCTAGGGTTCTAGGTAAGCTCAAGTAGATTCAAGTTCATCCTCATAGTTCACTAGTTCATCTTCTTCCTGTAGCTCTCCATAGTAGCTAAGGAAACAGCTCAAGGAGCACTTGTACTGGGCATTCGCCCCCAACATAGTAAATCCTTGCAGGAGTAGGAGTGTTACCTCGCCAAGAGGGCGCCGAACCTGGGTACATCATTGTGTCTGCAGTATATGTGTCCAACCCATTGCGAGTAGCCACCGATAACATCCTGATTGTCCCCTCTCATGCCATTCCTGATGGCACTGTCGTGTTCCACACCACGACACAACTTTTGTGCACGACTAAGTGGGATGTGACTTAAATTTGATAGTCCCAGTTACGGTCTATGACGCTCACAAGAGGAAGTTCGAAACGCACAAATCTCACCATGAGAGGAATGAAACCAAACCCCGCACCTGGCAGCCCAACTTCCGTGCACCACACCGGCAACCACTCCCGCTATCACAACCGCACCACAACCCACGTGGAACCCACCCAAGAAAGATGACTTCAACCGCGAGAAGTTATACACCAAGCGCCTGCTCATGGACGACTGCATGGAAGATAACTCCTTCAAGTGTGGAAAGACTGGACAATACATCACTAACTACCCACTAATGAATGGAATCAACACCAACAACGCCGCTAGGCCTTCGCCGCCAGCACATATTCACCACATGGCTACTAAAAAAGTCGAGGAAGCGCCAAAATAAATAATTTGTATGTGAGCATAGAAATTATTTGATTCTGGAACCTCCCACCTTTTATCGCCAAGAAGTTTTTGCTGCAAAGCACTATTTGCTTCTGTCTCTTTTTGGCCATTTCTAGGTGTTGCAAACCTCTGCCTCAAATAAGAGTGAATCACATCTACCAGGAATGGACCAACATTGTCCACCAAAGAAACAGAAGACTGCTCAGGATCAACCCTAGTGCTAAGCAAAAAGAAGGGTATCCCATAAAAAACACGCCAGCCGAAGGGATCAACGAAACCATCTACAGGAAATGAAGACAAAGATTTATTGCCATGGCAACGAAATATCCTCAAGAAGATTCTCAACCCAACCCGATTATATGAGAAGGATGGGATTTCCCTTTTCCAGGTTGTCCTTACCACCGATGCAAGTGTACAAAAATAAACATAACTCGAGAAGCTTGGTACAGGAGATACCAGTGGTACCCAGAGTTTAGTACTGACAAGCAAGGCAATCGTACAACCTAAGAATCAATAATATCCTCTGTGATAACCTCCCAAGACACAAGACTAGCACTCCCTACCTCAACACAATAAGATACCACCCGAACCTAGTTACTAGAGGGATGGACCAATGATTCATCAAGAACAAAATGGAAGCCCACAGAATATCATGCCAAGAGGATTCACTTAAAGAGATACATGTTTTGGATATTCTTGGAACTCTCGGATTCCACCCGAGAAAAGATGTCTACCTTGTTAGCACAAAAGAGGAAGATTATATTGTCAACCATAGACCCAAGCGAAGGGTGATTGCCTCATATATTTCAACGGATAGATTAGTAGAAATGCCTTTACTCCCGTTAAGAGCCTTGTCAGTATAGAGTCAGGAATAAGGTGCAACCACCTCAACAAAGCCCAAGAAGGATGAACTCAGATTTTGTGAAGAAACTCAAGGATTGAAGAGTATGGATAGAATCAAAGCATCAACACCGCAACGAATATTCCAAAATACTTAGGATACAAGCACAATGCTCAGGACCATTGGATATATGGAATTTAAAGGACGAGATCTCGATGGAAATCAACAAGCACCTATAATCTTGAGGACAAGATTCCTTTTAAGGGGAAGGTCTGTAACAACCCAAAATTTATCCTTCTTGAATTTTCTCAAAAACCTAAATCTTTTGGCCTCTATTGAAAAATTTCCATTTGCTTTTGCCTCTTCTCAAGTCTCAAGCCATGGCCCACCTTGAAAACTTGGAATTGAACCTTGAAATTATCGATATACAATATGATTGAACCCATGATTATTTTCTCAAAATAAAATCCAAATATGAAAAAATATTTCATAGGGTTTTTTTTTCTCAGATCCGAACTAGATCAAACGAACCGGCGGCGGCAGAGCGCGGCAGCAGAGAGCCGGGGCAAGCAGCGGCCGCGGACGGGCCGGAGAGAGGCGGAGTTGGTGGCGGCGGCCGAGGCGGGTCGGCGGCGGCGGCGGACGAGCGGCCGGACGCGGATGGGCGTGGCGACGGGATGGTGGCGGCAGCGGACGAGCGGCCGGACGCGGATGGACGCGGCGGCGGGATGGCGGCGGCGGCGAGGGGGGCCGGGGCGAGCGGTGGCGGCGGCGACCGGGGACGGAGGCGGCCGGGCGCGGCGGCGGGATGGCGGCGGCGAGATGCCGAGGCAAGCGGCGGCGACGGCGAGGAAAAAAAGGCCTTACGGCTCTGATACCATGTTAGGGTAATAGATGCTTGTATTACCAGAGGGCCAAAGGCCAGAATATATAGTACATGTACAGGTGCAAGTATACAGAAAGCCCCCTAACATATGGGGAAACTACAATATACAAATATACTCTAACAGAAATTATCGATATACAATATGATTGAACCCATGATTATTTTCTCAAAATAAAATCCAACTATCTATTTTGTCCTTTTGCTTATAAAAGAAAACCCATAAAACTAGCTTTCGAAAGGAATTACCTTTTAAGTACTTCTGAAAAATCCACCAAAAATAGGGGATGACCCATAGGTCATATATAGTCCAAATATGAAAAAATATTTCATAGGTACCATGTACCAAACATCTCTAAAACCAAGTTTCTGCCCTAAATATTCTTTAAATTTAAAATCTATGCAAACCATTTTTATAAAATTGGCCACTACCAAAAATGGATGCTCTAGGTCCATGCCATAAACATAGAAAAATATGGGTTAAAAAAGTTTGCAATTACGTGCTCAACTTTTAAATTTCAATTTCAGCATATTAGATTTTCCATATTTCTATATAGACCAAGCTTGAATTTTTGCAAACCTTTGAACACCAAAGTTGAAGGCCATTGATCACTCCATACACAAAAGCAATACCCACATCATTTGGATCCCTAAAACCCTACCTGACATGGGTATGATTACTCGTGTGCTTATGTTTGGTTACCCTAGCTATATGAAGACTCATGACCCATGAAGAATCAAGATGAAGGCCCAAGAAGCATCCGACAGAAGTCTTAGTTTATCTAAATAAGGAAATATAAACCGACATTGTGTTGGTGTTGTAATCACAAATATGTAACATGTCCGTATACAGCTCTGAGACCCAACCTATTATATATAGGCTGGGACGAGCCTGCGAAGAGGTACCGGAAAACTCCCAAGCAATTTGTAATAGTATTATCAATCGATAATCAGATGACTTCGACTCCCTTGTTTGTCTGACATCTGACGAAATCTCTAGGGATATCTTTTCCATGAAACCCTAAGTCCATAACCATGGGAATTGCCGAGGTTATCCCTCGTCAATTGGTGTCGTCTGTGGGAATCCTGAATGCTGGAATCATGGATTTGGAGGACCCCTTTTCATCAAGCAACAACCCAATGGAAGTGGCACCATGCTCGTCCACCCCAGTCTCGGTCCTTGGCAATTTCAACGGTGGATCCGATCTTATCATCCGAAGTTTTCACTTTCGGGTGGAGGAACCCGAAGAACCGCACCTCTCGGCTCTAATATTATCGGGGCTGTCAGTCAAAAAAGTTGCGCCTACAGTGATACCTGCATCATATGCCGGATCATCCGCATAAGCTACACCCCAGACGGAGAAAGATGAAGAAAACGCTGAAAACATAGTAGAACTAGGGGATCTTGATGGTATATATGACGATATCTCCCTCGGATCAGACTCCCAGCTAGCTCCACCATGTGGATCGAGCCGAGTAAACGTAGAACCCGAAGAAAGCAGCGAAAGTATCGACTTCGGCATCAGGATGGCCCAAATACCCAGAACAGAAACCACTAGACTTCACTGACTCCAAAACAGTGTCTCCCTCGGATCTGACGATGATGTCACTCACTCATATATAATGCGCCACCAAGTGTGCGTAGTCATCGGGGAAACCTCAACGTAGCTTGACTCCAATAGTAACCCTATCCTTGATCCCAATGGTAATTTGTTGGATAGCAATGCAGGAGTTAATGAAAACGGAGGAGACCCGACGAAGAACTGCATAATCCCGGGAGGAGAAGAACCACGCAGAGGCGAGCGGTAAACTCTCCGTCTACCAGCCGAAGCATGGGAAAGGACAAGGGAAGCAATTTCGGTGCGGTCCCAATGACAGCTGAGGCCACACGTGAAGATCTACTAGCCTACCAATATCTGCTCCATCACAAGAAAAGGGGTCTCCTAAGGATGCAGAGGCAACTCGATGAAAGGAAAAGGCTAGCCGACGAATCCAGCCTATGGCAGGCGTAGCTATGCTCTACCCAAGGATCAAGAAGCTTAACTGGAGGAGTACCACCAAGGAGAGGAACCTCACTGCAAAAAAAACCTGAAGAGGAAAGAAATGAACTAACTCAAGATCTCGATTTGTCATTTATGTCGGTAGATCCAACGGGATACATCAAAGCAAAAACATCCCAAATCGTAATTGTAGCTGCACAAAAGTATCTAATCACAACTCAACCCGCACCCGACGATCCTCGTACGGCTCTCTATCACTCCACTCTAATGAATCTCGGCATGGTAGGAGCATCTCTTGCACAAGCAGAACAAGGAATCACACATCAACTCGACAGAGCTCCATGTTGGCACAGCAGCCCTCGGCAGGTGGGGCACATCTGACGATCACGATCACCACATCGGGTGCACTTCTAAGGATCTGAGCCACGAAACAACACAAGAAATGATATCACACAGCATAGGAACGATGGATCAAGGGATGAGAGTCGTAGCCGAAGATACTACAATGGTGACATCGAGGATGACTATGATTTATGCGGAGCCAACTGCTTTACCCAACTGGTCCGCAAGACTCTGGTACCCAAGGATTTTAAACTTCCCCATGACTGATAGAAGTACGACGGCCTACAGGAACCCGAAGCTTGGTTGGAAGATTACCTGGACACCGTCAAGTTACAAGGTGGCTCCATGGCCACTGCAATGCAGAGCCTGTAGCTGCACCTAACCTGCACCGCATGGTCATGGCTCAGATAGCTACCCAAAGATTCCATCAGCAGCTGGAATGACCTTGAAGATATGTTCATCTCACATTTTCACTCCACATTCAAGTGACCTGCATCTCTGGAGCAATTACGAGCGTGCAAACAGAAACCTAGAGATTCAATGAGAGCCTTCATCCAGCGATGGAATATCATCAAAAACTCAGCTGGGGCCATATTCGACGAAAGGGCAATTGACGCCTTTAATGACGGCCTCCGCCATCAAGAATTCATAGAAGAACTAGGACATGTCAAGCCCAAAACAATTTCATAGCTGATGGATTTGGCAAATCGCTGGGCTGATGGAGAGGATGCAGTACATGACAAGCGAACACATTCACCCGAAGAAGATAGGGACATGCGCAATAATGACAGAAGATGAAGGAGCAATGATGGATATGGGGGACCAAGCTATGTTGCAACTAGTTTCTTGGGAGATGACAACCAAAGAAACGACGATTACAACAGCGGGCACCACAACAACATGAACGATGGTGGAGGAATCCAACCAACACAACAATATCAACCGAGAGCTCGATACCCGCCTATGTCTGCAATACAAATGCTGGAAGGACCCTGCAATATGCAGTTTTACATCGATTCAATGGGAAAAAGGTGATCCCACCATCTCATGAAGGATTGCCGAACGTGTTTAAAAATGCAAGAGCTATGCAACACAAAGGCAACCAAAGCAACAAGTCAAGGGTACACTACTACACCTGGTACGTTAGCCATTAGTGCACCACCACCGCCAGTGCACCCGCAAGAAGGGCAGCCGTAAAACACAACAAATCAAGAAAATGAATACCCCAGGTCCAAAGGGGAAATGTCAATGATTCAGAAAGGGCGGCCATCCAATAGGATCTAGAAGCTGATTACAAGACAAGTCAACATGGGAGAGATGGCACCACCGGCCACACCCGAATATCTCCACTGGTCAGAACAAGAAATCACATTCAATAGAGTTGATCATCTGCTTCAAGTACCGCAACCGGGCCACTCAGCCTTAATAGTAGAAGCGCAAGTGGGAGGATTTGATTTCATGGATGCGGGAAGCAGCATCAACCTGATCTACACCAAGACACTAAAGGCGATGAACTGCTCTTTAAAGCTGAAATTCCCTTAGGTAAAATATCTCTTGACGTTGTTTTTGGATCCAAGGAAAATTTCAGGCGTGAAAAGCTCGAGTTCAAAGTCATGGACTGGCCGTCACAATATCATGCGATCCTAGGTCGCCTAGCTTTCGCATGTTTCATGGAAGTACCACATTATGTGTACCTTGTTATGAAAATGCCAGCCCCCAAGGGAGTCATAACAGTAAAGGGCAGCTTCACACGTTCCGACAAGTGCGATCTCGAGTATAACAAAATCTCCGGATCATTCGGGATGGCAACTAAGTTTGAGCAACTAAAAATGTCAGCAACCGCAGAATCTCTAGTAGTAGCACATGTCAATCCTGATCAGGCTTTTGACACCACGAAAGATACAAAGGAAGTCCAGATCCACCCTACCGACCTGAAAAAGACGACCTTTGTCGCTTCCAATCTCGTCCCCGCATAGGAAAGCATGCTCATCGAGTTCCTCCATTAGCACTGGGAGATTTTCTCACGGTCACCCTCTGACATGCCGTGAATTCCTAGGGAATTCACTGAGCACGCATTAAACTTGGATTCGAAGGTGAAACTAGTAAAATAGTCACTTCGCCGCTTCGTGGAGCCAAAACGAAAGGCCATTAGAAAGGAGCTCCATCGCCTAACCGACGCTAAATTTATCAAGGAATTTAAGAAAGCAGAGTGGGTGGCAAATGTAGTATGTGTCCCAAATAAAAATACAAAATAACTATGTATGTGCATCGATTTCACTACGTTGAACAAGCACTGTCCAAAGGATCACTTACCACTACCACGAATCGATCGAATAATCGATGCAACTGGGGGGTGCGAATGTCTTTCCTTTCTGGACGCATATTCAGGATACCATCAAATTTGGGTGAAAGAGGAAGATTAGGATAAAACAACATTTATCACGCCTTATGGCGTATTCTGCTACACAACAATGCCCTTTGGCCTAAAAATGCGGGTGCAACATATCAATGGATGATGCAGAACTGCTTACAAAGTAAAATTGGCACAAATGTACAGGTCTAGATCGATGATGTCATAATTACACCGCAACAAGGGCCGACTCTTATCAGTGACCTTCGAGAAACATTCGAGAACCTCGACAAATATTGCATCAAGCTCAACCCGAAGAAGTGTTCCTTTGGAGTTCCCATAGGGCAACTCCTCGGATATCTCGTATCAGCAAGAGGGATAGAATCCGATACTGAAAAATACAGGCAATCCTGACAATGAAAAAACCAACGAATCTTCGAGGCATACAACAGTTGGCTGGGGCGAGTCGCATCACTTAGTCGTTTTATCGCTCGTCTAGGAGAAAATGCACTACCATTCTACGCCCTTATGAGGAAGTCGGATAAATTTGACTGGATGGAGGAAGCTCAGCATGCCTTCGAAGATCTCAAGAAAACACTTTCGACATCCCCCATCGTCATGTCTCCACGAGAAAAAGAGCCCCTATTTCTCTACATTTCCGCTACTAATCAAGTGGTTAGCACAGTTTTGGTTATAGAGCGACCAGAAGAAGGGAAACCCCACGATGTTCAGAGACTAGTTTATTTTCTAAGTGAGGTCCACTCTCCGTCCAAGAAAAGAGATACCCGCGCTATCAGAAACTAGCATATGGAGTATTCATGATAACACGAAAGTTGCGCCACTATTTTTTGGAACACCCGATCATAGTGGTCAATGAAGCACCTCTTTCCAATATCCTCAATAATCCAGAAGAAACCGTACACATCTCTCTATGGGGCATTGAGCTCTCCCCTTGAGATATCATGTATGAGAAACGCAAAGCAATTAAATCATAGGTTTTGCCTGAATTCATTACTGAATGGACAGAACTATAGTGCGCAGGCCCAATAGACCTTTCTAGCGCATGGACAATGTATTTCGATGGATAAAAAAGAACGGAAGGAGCAGGGACAGCAGTCATATTGGTGTTGCCACAAGGAGATAAATTTTATACATACTTCGGATGAGTTTTGCAAATGCATCCAATAACGAAGCTAAGTATGAGTCTGTGTTGCACAATATGCGTATGGCTAAAGCTTATGGTGCAACTCGCCTCAAAATATTCAGTGATTCCAACCTCGTGGCACAACAAGCAATGAACAAATGCGACGCTGTCAACACCAACATGATCACCTACTGTGATCTGTATAGAATTATGGAACCCCGATTTGATGGGTGCGAAGTCTCACACATAGGAAGAGCAAGCAACGAGGAGGCCGAAAATTTGGCAAACGTTGGATCCTTATGCTTACCAGTTGCACATGGGGTCTTTTGGGAGGAAATAACGGAGCGCTCTATCAAGGCCAAGAGGGTTTATGAGGTTATATCACCCAAAACAAGGAAAAAGATCAAGCTATACAAAGGCTCGGGGGCTATGCCAGCACACAAAGATACAAAAAAAGTCCTTGAGGAAGAGCCAGAAGTAGATGAAATCATGATAGTAGAACCTACATGGATGCAACCATATATAGCATACATGATGAGGGGAGAACTCCCCGAGGATGTAATAGAAGCTCAAAAAATTACCCGGCGATTAAAATCCTTCAGGATCATCAAGGTATACTATATAAATGAAGTATTTCGGGTTTTTACAGTGATGCGTTACACCTGATGAAGGAAAGATTATACTCAAGGACATACATGAAGGAGTATGTGGCCCTCACACAAGCAGCTGAGCAATCGGGGCCAAGGCATTCAGGGCAGGATTCTATTGGATCATAGTAGTACAAGATGCAAAGGACATAGCCAGAACATGTGAAGCATGTTAGAAATTTGCAACAAAACTCAGTGCACCTGCTGCCAAACTAAACCCCATACCTCTCGCTTGGCCCTTCGCTCAGTGGGGACTTGATATGGTGGGTAAACTTCACAAATCATCCTCGGGAGGGCACGTCTTTCTGCTCATAGCAGTCGACAAATTCACCAAATGGATTGGAGCAATGCCTGTTACCAGCCAGGATGGAACTTTGGCTGTGAATTTCATCAAATAAATAGTGTTCCGATTTGGTGTACCAAACAACATCATCACCGACAATGGGACTAATTTCACCTCCAATGAGTTCAAAGAATACTGTGAGGAAATGGGTATAAAAGTAAGTTATGCCTCGGTTGCTCACCCACAAACTAATGGGAAAATATAAAAAGCCAATGGTCTCATAACTGCTGGTCTCAAGAAAAGATTGCTAGCACCACTTGACAGAGCAAAAGGAGCATGGGTTGATAAGTTACCGTCTGTTTTATGGAGTACTACTCTAAATAGTTTGACGCAAGAAACACCCTTCTTTCTGGGTCACGGTGTTGAAGCTGTCCTTCCAGTCGAAGTAATTCACGAGTCTCCACGGGTCGCTGAATACGACGAGGAAGCATCCAGGGAAGCACTTGAAGACGATGTTGACGCACTTGATGAAGCTCGTGACATTGCCTTGCAAAGGGCCACTGTATATCGGCAAAATTTGCGCAACTACCATAGGTGACGATTGCGTCCTAGGTCCTCCATCGTAAGGGACCTGGTTCTTCGCCTCAAGCAAGATGGCCACCGTATATTGGAGTCAGCTTGGGAAGGGCCTTACATCGTTACAGAAGTTATCCCTGGAGGAGCATATCAGCTTCAAGACAAGAAGGCAGGAGTCAAATACTCCAATCCATGGAACGTCGCACAACTACGGCATTTTTACACTTTGAAATTATATTTTCCCACAATTTAAATTACAATAAGGCCTATGGACTGGCTTCTTAGCTAGAATATTATTCAATAAAGGCCAACAACCCGACGAACCCGCTAAATAATGTATCTTCATCTTCAGATTTTAAATAAAAGATAAGTTCTCCATATTCTGATTCTTTTCTTCATACATTATTTTTCTTTGCCCACAAATCAGGGGGTTTTATTATAAATATATTTAGAAAATTTGCGAGCATCGCTCTGATGAAACTAACAAAAAATATGAGCCTATGTCCAGATACAAGCATCTGAACATAGCCTCGGGGGCTACTCCCATCGAGAGCGCTGGCGCGCACCCGATAGAAAGTTATATTGTGTATATAAGGTCAAACAATTATTTCAACCCATAGAAATATCAGCATACTCCTATGAGTTTTACTTCAGTGTATCCTAAAAAGGTTACTCCCATCGGGAGATTCTGTAAAATCATCTGACAAAACAAAGAGATGATAAACTTCAGCAATTCCAATAGCCAAACAAGGCAGTCGATAAAAATTATACAAAAATCTTGGATTGCGCCCGACACGATAAAATTCTGAAAGCTGTGTACATGACATGAATATAAGACCTTAGGATTCATCCTGTGTGGCCTGGTAATCGCACAAGAATGCGCTTTGCCAGTAAAATATCCATATCAACGATATGATGAAAAATCTTGACGGACGCATTGCATACCCGATATAATAGAATTGGAATTCAGTATTGGATAAGACCTCAACGGCTCAAACTGAATTACGCCAGTAAAATTCCGAGTTCAAGCCTAGGGACTTGAACTTGATGTAGGTCTGCAGTGTTTTTCCCCAAGAGAAATTAACTGATTCTCAATCCGTCGGATGAATCAGGCCTGTTATACAAAATCCCTAAAAAGCTAGAAAAAATAAAAATATCTCATATAAATCATAAATATTGAAAATATCTCTTGAGACTCAACCTAAATCTACGATTCGATGGAGTCTCTCGGGCTACTAACATGGGTATGATTACTCGGGTGCTTATGTTTGGTTACCCTAGATGTATGAAGACTCACGGCCCATGAAGAATCAAGATGAAGGCCCAAGAAGCATCCGACATAAGTCTTAGTTTAGCTAAATAAGGAAATAGAAAACGACATTGTGTTGGCGTTGTAATCACGAATATGTAACCTGTCCGTAAATAGCTCTGAGACCCAGCTTATTATATATAGGTGCTGGCTCGAGATATCTCGAGCTCGTTGGGGAACCCCAAGAGGAAGGTATGATGAGCACAGCAGCAAGTTTCCGTCAGTTATGGAACCAAGGTTATCGAACCATTAGGAGCAAGGAAACACCTCTAAGGTGTTGTTTCCAACTTGGAATCCTGCACAACACAACCACAGAGCTTTGCCCAACTTACAGTGAGGTTGTCAATCTCACCGGTTTTGCTGAAAACAAAGGATTAAACGTATTGTGTGGAAGAAAGTAATAGCTTGTAGAAAGTAAACAAAAAATAGTAAACAACTGTTGATTGATGGTAAAAGAAAGGATCGGGGTCCATAGTTCACTAGTGGTGATTCTCCTTAAGATAGATGACATTTTGGGTGAACAAATTACAGCGGGGCAATTGACAAACATCAAGAAAGCATACATGTATATACTAATCATCTTGACTAGAGGCATGAACCCACTATCGAGCATAAATACTCCCTCTTGGAGTTGCTAGCATCTACTCGGCCAACATAGTTACTAACAACGGAGAGCATGCAAGATCACAAATAACAAAGACATGATAGAATCAATAATCAATCTGAAATAGCATCTCAATATCCATCGTATCCCCGCAAACACAACATGTAGGATTACAAATAGATGATCTTGATCATGAACGGAGCTCACAAGATCTAAACATGGTAGCACAAAGGAGAAGAATCAACCATCTAGCTACTACATGGACTCGATGTCGGTGGAGAGGACGGCTTCCGATCCGTAGACCAGGAAGAATGGCGTGTAGCCGGTTGACCTATTCGGCGTGGTGCGGAGGCTCTACAGCACAGCCGAAAGTTCTTCGATCCAACATCCGGGTGACCGCTCTAACGGCTCGATGAGGCGTGGCTTGATGCCGGCTAGCACCAAGCCGTTTGGTCTTTCGACTTGCCCGTTGGATTGCGGGTGCGCGACAGAGGCAAGGTCCAGTCGGATGCCCTTGTTGCTGCAAAACCAGGCAAAGGCCCCCTTGGCGAAGTTCGTGTCGTTGTCGGTGATGATGTTGTTGGGGTAGCCGAAGTGGTTGATGATGTCGGTGAAGAAGGTAACAATCGTTGCTCCATCCAGCTTCCGGATAGGCTTGGCCTCGATCCACTTTGTGAACTTGTCCACCGCTACCAATAGGTGGGTCATGCTCGCGCGTGCTCGCTTGAAAGGACCGACCATGTCGAGCCCCCAAACTGCGAAAGGCCAGGTGATTGGTATGGTCTTGAGTACCGAAGTTGGCATGTGCCTGAGCTGCCCGAAGCGTTGGCACCCATTGCATGCGCGGACCAGCTGCTCAGCGTCCTCGAGGGCGGTGGGCCAATAGAAACCATGGTGGAATGCCTTGGCGACTATCACCCTTGACGAAGCGTGGTGCCCGCACTCGCCCTGGTGGATATCCTTGAGTAGCCGGTAGCCCGTGTCCACATCGACACATCTTTGGAAGATACCGGATACGCTGCGCTTGTACAGCTCGCCGTTTATGATGGTGTACATGTGCGCGCGGCGCCGGATTTGCCTGGCCTCCACCTCGTCATCCGGGATTTCTCCATTGGCGATGTAGCTCATGAAGGGTTGTGCCCAGGATGGCACTTCCCGAATGACGAGGACGCTCCTGTCCTCCAGCTGGCGGATGTCGGGGGGTCGTCCGGGTGGCGTACCTGGGACGGCAGCCCCTGAGCCACTAGGTGAGCCGGCAGCCCCCGTGTCTTGCGAGCCGAAAGGCACTGCCTGGCCAGAACTAGTGGTTCGAATCTTCTTCTTCGGCGGTTCTGCCGGCTCTGCTTCTGCCGTTCCGTCAGCCGGAACGCCTCCTGCCCAGACGATGGAGTCTGATTCTAGTGACGGGTTGATGGATGGCTTGCGCAGGTGCTCCAAGGAGACCCCTGGTGGGATGGCCTGCATGGTGGATCCGATCTTGGAGAGCGCATCGGCTGCCTCGTTGTTGATGCGGGGGACGTGGTGGAACTCGCACCCGTCGAAGGAGGCGCTAAGCTTCTGGATGTGGAATCGGTAGAGAGCCATGTTTGCATCTTTGGCGTCCCATTTTCCGGACACCTGCTGCACCACCAAGTCCAAATCACCGAAGCACAGGATTCTATTGACACCGATCTCCTTGGCCAGTCGGAGCCCGTGCGCTAGTGCCTCGTATTCGGCTACGCTGTTGGAGGCCTTGAAGTGGATCTGCAGCACGTACTCCAGCCGGTCTCCTTTGGGCGAGGTGAGCACGATGCCGGCTCCCAAGCCCCCCGAGCATCTTTGACCCGTCGAAGTGCATCCGCCAGTGGTCCGAATCCGGAACCGGTGGGAGATACTGGGTCTCGGCCCAGTCGACGAGGAAGTCCGCCAACGCCTGCTACTTGATCGTGAGCCGGGGCTCGTACTGGATGGAGTAGGCGGCGAGCTCGATGGCCCACTTGGCGACTCGGCCGGTGGCGTCCTTGTTGCCAATGATCTCCGAAAGAGGTGCAGTGCACATGACCTTAATCGGGTGCTCCTCGAAGTAGTGCTTGAGCTTCTTGCATGCCAGGTACACACCGTAGCACATCTTTTGGTAGTGGGGGTAGTTCTGCTTGGAGAGGGAGAGAACCTCGCTGAGGTAGTAGACGGGTCTCTGAACCGGCTGAGCCTTGCCTTCCTCGGGGCGCTCCACCACCAGGACGACGCTGACGACCCGGCTGATGGCTGCTATATAGAGCAACATCGGCTCCTTGCTAGCCGGCGTGGCTAGGACCGGTTCTGTGGATAGCATGCGCTGGAGGTCATGAAACGCGGTGTCGGCTTGCGAAGTCCAGGAGAACTTGTTTGTCTTCATCAGCTGGTACAACGGGAGTGCCTTCTCCCCCAGCCGGCTGACGAAGCGACTGAGGGAAGCCAAGCATCCGGTGAACTTCTGGACCCCAAGAAGGTTCCTGGGTGGTTGCATTCTCTCGATGGCTGCGATCTTCTCCGGATTCGCCTCGATGCCTCGTTGTGATACGAGGAAACCGAGTAGCTGGCCGGACGGTACTCCGAAGACGCACTTCTCTAGGTTCAGCTTCATCTGGTACTGGCGAAGGTTGCCAAATGTCTCTCCTAGATCCTCGAGGAGGGTGCGCTTCTCCTTGGTCTTGATGACCACATCGTCCACGTAAGCATGCATGTTTCGGCCTATCTGCGAGTGCAAGCATTTTCTGCATACATCGCTGATAGGTGGCGCATGCGTTCTTTAGGCCGAAAGGCATGGTTACATAGCAGAAAGCCCCGTAGGGGGTGATAAATGATGTCTTAATCTGATCAGCCGGGTTTAGCCGGATCTGATTGTACCCGGAATAGCAATCTAGAAAAGACAACAAATCACAGCCAGTCGTGGAATCGATGACTTAATCGATACGGGGCAAGGCGAAGGGATCTTTCGGGCACGCCTTGTTCAGGCTAGTGTAGTTGATACACATGCGCCAGGTCTTGTTCTTCTTCAGCACCAAGACTGGGTTCGCCAACCAGTCCGGGTGGTACACTTCCATGATGAACCCGGCTGCAAGGAGCCAGGTGATCTCGTCACTGATTATCTTTCTCTTCTCCTCTGCGAACCGGCTCTGGGGTTGCTTGACCGGCTTGGCATCCGGACGCACATGAAGTGAGTGCTCGGCGAACTCCCTCGGCACACCCGGCATGTCCTTGGGGGACCATGCGAAGATGTCCCGATTCTCACGGAGGAAGTCGACAAGCGCGCCTTCCTATTTGCTGTCCAAGCCGGCACCAATGGTGACGAACTTAGTCGGATCGGAGGGGTCGAGCAGGATTCTCTTTGTCTCCTTTGCCGGCTAGAAAGCTCCTTCTCCAGCCGGTTTGCTGCTAGCCGAAATGTCCTGCTGGGCCATGGCCACATTGCGCATGATCACGCGCTTTTCTTCGGCTATGATGAGGGCCTCCGCCAGTTTGGAACCAGCCGAGGCGCACTCCATCGACCGCCTGAAATAGCCGGCGACGGTGATCACGCCGTGGGGTCCCGACATCTTCGTCTTGAGGTATGCGTAGTGGGGGATGGCCATGAACTTGGCGAGGGCGGGGCGCCCGAGGAGAGCATGGTAGGAGCTCATCAGATTTACCACCTCGAACCAGATTGGTTCGCGGCGGAAGTTCTCCTTGGTCCCGAAGATGACGTCCAGCTCGATTTTCCCCAGCGGGGCGCAAGCTAGCCCTGACAGTACACCGTGGAACATCGTGGTAGTCGGGCGCAGGTCGCTTTCGCGAATGCCCAGCTTCTCCAGCGAGGACTGGTAGAGGAGGTTGAGGCTGCTGCCTCCGTCGATGAGGACGCGCGAGAATCGGAAGGTGCGCGCGTTGGAGATGATGAGAGGGTCGAGCACCATGGCGTAGCCTCCGGGAGTCGGCAGATGCTCAGGCTGATCCGCCCGGCTCTAGGTGATGGGGGTTTCTGACCAGTTTAGGTACTGGGGGACCGGAGAGACGATGGCATTGACCTCCTTTGAGCGTCGCATGCGGTTGTGCTTGTCGTCCTGCTCCGTCTCGAAGATGTGGTAGGCGGCATGTGGCTGGGGGTAGCCATTGTTGTTGCCGCCGTTTACGCCGTTACCATCATTACCGGCTCCCCTAGCCGGTGGTGGAGGTCCACCCGGTGGGGGAGGCGGGGGACGAGGCTGGTTGCCCTGGTCCTTTAGCTGGCGGGTCTAGCTGCAGTTCCGGGTGGTGTGCGTAGCCGGTTTGAAGGGACCGCTATGCCACTTGCACGGGCCGTCAAACATCTGGTCGAAGGTGAGCCATGGCTTCTGCCTTCTTGCCTCATTAGCCGGTGCGTCGGGCGCACCCTCCACAGCATTGACCTACCGCGCGTGGTAGCGAGGCTTCTGCTGTCCAGCCTGGCGGTCCCCATGGAACCGGTTGTCATTGTCGTGGCGTCTGGAGGATCCAGCTTATCCTTCCTGGTTGCTTGGTCGGTCGCGAGCCAACTCCGTGGGTCGGTCTCGCGGTTGCCCTGGGCGCACAAGGCCAGGTCGCGTGGGTGCCCTGGACGTTTGTACGTGCCGTTGAAGTTGCGGACGAACACCTTCTCGAAGTTAGGCCAGACGTTGATGCCGTTGGGCGCAAGGCTATTGAGCCATGTCCTTGCCGACCCGGTTAGCATGAGGGGGACATAGCGCACGCCTGTGCGCTTGTTCCCGTGGGCGATGCCGACTGCCGTAGCATAGTCGGTCAACCAGTCTTCCGGCTTCATGCTGCTGTCATACTTGGGGGTGTCCTTGGTCAGGGAGAATTTATCCGGAAACGGCTCGTTCCGGATGCGGGGTCTGAAACAAACCAGGCCGGTCGAATCTTCCTCCTCCGTGACGCGCGCTTGAGCGAGGAGCTCGATGCGGTCGCGGGCATTCGGACAATCCGGGTTGGGCGCTCCCACCCGACCCGATAGGCGGGAACCGGCTGGTCTGGGCGCTCCGACTGGCGGAGGGGGAGGTGGCGGGTTGCTGTTCACCGTCTGCTCCTGGCGCGGCTAGCCCCTGTTGCCGGAGCTGCGACGCCTGCTGCGGGCCCTAGGCGGCTGAGGGGAGGACGCCTGCTGGGTGTCGCGCGGCGCTCCCCTGCTGTTGGCAGGTAGCTTGCTCCCCCTGGAGTAGCTGAGGTCTTCCTACATCTGCCGGTTGGCACCGGCCTGCTCGTCCGCGACGCGGAGGAGATCCTGCACAAGAGTGTGCTGGCAGGCCCGCTCCTCGCCCTCCAGGCTGGGTAGTTCCTCTGTCGCGGCTCGCGCCACGCATAGGTTCTTGATGGGCGTGCGGTAGGTGGGCCGTGTGAGGGCAGGCACGAGATCTAGTTCCTCGTCCTTTTCCATTCTACCGCCCAGCTTGCCGCCCCGATGCTGTACCTGGCCGCGCCGGCTCGGCTCCGCGGTAGCCGGAGTAAGGCCGTGCGCGCGGTCGTACTCGCGCCGGGTGATCTCGAGTTGCTTGCGGGCTTCCGCCAGCTCCATGGCCTCCTGGAGGAGGATCTGTCTCTCCATGGTGAAGTTGGCCTCCGCTTCCTCCGGGTTATCCCCGAGGTTAACCGGCGTCAGGAGCCGATCAATGGCATCCTCCACCGGGTCCCGAGGCTGCGGGGGAGCAGAAGTTCCGACCTCGTCCGCTCCTCGCTCCCGCGGCTAGCGGGGATGGGAGCTGGAACTGGCCATCATGACCTCCACGCCGCGGGATGCGGCGGAGGCGTTGCCGCTTGAGGGCGGCAGCTCCACGACAGAGACGATTTCCCTAGGGAAACGCTCCGGGACGGTGGCGACGTAGACGGGGAGATCGCCAAATAGCAGGACGGTGCCGTTCGCTAGGAAGGAGGTTCCGGCGGAGCAGGAGGCATTGTCGATGACACAGTCGAACTTGCCAAGCGTGAGCACCAGCCCAGAGGCCACGCGCTCACCGGCTGAAGTGCGGGGTCCCGTGCAGAACGTGACTCCGGTCGAAGCCATCTTGCCCCACGGTGGGCGCCAACTGTCGTTGTATTGGGAACGGCAGTACCTAAGAAGGTTAGATAGATGTGTGGGGACTAGCAGGGAAGCTATCGACGGCGTCCGCATGCGAGATTGGATACAAGCAAGCGTAGCTGGACGCAAGAAGTACCCAGGTTCGGGGCCCTCGTGATGAGGTAAAGCCCCTACTCCTGCCGGATCTGACTATGTGGAATACACGAACTACAAGTGCTCCTCGAGCTATATCTGCTAGCTACTGCCTTAAATGCTCAGAAAACCAACCCCCTCTACTAAGGCCTTGCCTCTCCTTATATAGGCAGAGAGGCAACGGTCTCCCTGGCCAATCCGACTGGTGGGCCCCACACACGGGCCCCAGCCGGCTGGTCATCCACAGTATCCGGTATGGTATGTCTTATCAGAGTACGAGCGGTATGGCTGTCATAGGCACAGTGGACGCCGTGCGAGCCCGTCGTCAGCACAGGCCACTGTTCCTGCGTCATCCTCGCAAAGTCTTCGGTATGGCCGGGTGGTTGCCAGTCTTGTCATCGTATAGGGCGTACCATGCACTGAGACGCACGTCGTCCTGCCTCACTGATTGGGTCCGGCTACGTCGCCGTATCCGACTGTCTCTTGCTGATCCGGCTACCGGGTGATAGACGGCCTGTCTTACCCTGTTCGGCTGCATCTGGTCAGCCGGACGCGATCCGACTGTCTAGTTTCTTGTCCAGTTTGGGTACCTGGGGATCATCCCCCTGACAGTATGTATGTCGGCAATGAGCTTATCAATGAAATGTTAGCACCTCGAGCAGTAACTCGAGAACTGCCTTAATAATATTTGTTGTCTTTTGTTATTTGTGCGTCAGCTGGAATAAGTTGTTCTACTTAACTCGGATTAGTAATGTGTGAGCACCAAAAACCCAACTCTTTGACTTGCTGCTGTCCAACAAGAATTGGCTTCATGGCAAGCAAGAGAACAAGTTTGGAATTGCCTAGCACATGAAAAACGACTAAGGAAAAGAACTTAATCGAGCCGACGTTTGTTTTCCGGACTAACCTTGTATTTACATTCAAATTATTATGTTGAATTATTTTGAGCTAAGCCTAAAGTTTCCAAGTATTGTTAAAACAATTTTTGAAGCTCGGATTCGTAAGTCGTAAAATCGAATCAAGGTAGACACGAGCCGAGCCAAAAGATTGGACGAACAAGAAAAGGAAACTCGGGGACTACGCCCAAGTTAATCCGGCATAAGAACTTAGTAGCAAAATATCACATGTGTAATGGATACAATTCCACCCGGCATACCGGGGATCTGATAAACTTTCAAGTTTTTTCACTTAAGGAGAAGCAGGAGGAGGAAGTTCGGCGTCATCTTCGCTGTCTTCAATGTCTGAGGCATCTCCTTCTTTGTCCTCATCCGACCCGTCTTCAACGTTCTCTGCGTTTTCGTCACCGGCGGCTTCCAGGAAGCTCTGTCCCTCAGTCCATTCATGAATGGGAGCATATTTGATGAGGCTGTGGGCGCAAGCCTTGCGCCGAGCTACCCACTCCGGGTCACTGGTCCATTTGGACCTGGTGCACATGCGCGTTAAGAGGTTGAGGTCGATCTTCTCGTACCACGTGAGTACGTAGTGGAGAACGGTCTCAGCTATGGCACGCCCAGCGGATTCCATCCAAAGGTCGAGCTGGGTCTCGCACTCCCTCAATTTTTCAACAAGAAGTGCGGTTCCCTCCAGAGTGTCTTTTGCAGAACAAAACGTGTTGAATACTCAGACTGCAGTGTCAAGGATATCCTTGCCATAGTTCTTGATGATTTCCACGCGAGATAACAGGCTGACCAGCAGGTCCTCCATGTCATAGGGAATCTCTTCAGTGTCAGGCCCAATGGGAGTACCCCTCTCCCGGCAGAAATTAGCAACAGCAGCGCTCGCGATGGCAGTGCCCTCTGGAAATTTGCCTGAAAACGAGATAAGAGAAACAGATAAAGAAAGGACATTTGAAGTAACCCGGAGAAGTATGCCGGATAAGGGAAAGGAACTTACGTGAAATATGGCTGAGGACCCGAGTCAACTCCTTGGTACAATCATCACGTCTTTTGCGAAGCTGCACAAGTTCAGCATTCGCCGAATCAAGCTTGACGTCGGACTCATGAAGAAGTTCTCGGTCCTTGGCAATTTGGAGGTTGAGGTGTTCGCGCTCTTCGGTATAGTCCTGGCCGGCCTTTTGGAGCTCGGATTGATGTTGTGCCTTCAATTTCTTCATCTCGGCCTTAAGCTTGGCGATCTCATCATCCTTGGTCCAGAGGAGGGCAAGCTCATCGTATTTCTTCTTGAGCTCGACCTGATGCTGCCCTGCTTGTTCGAGAAAATGCAGCATCATATCAGGCACGGGCACACTATCTTCCAGCGATACTGAAACAGTATGTCAACCCGGCAAACCTGGGATATGAATGTTTGCCGAGCCAAGGAGGAAAGAAGATGAAAAGCATAAGCAAGGTTGAGTAAATATAACTTACCCTTGATCTAATCCAGATTTTTCCTCATAAGCTTGTTCACAGCCTCCACCCCAGCTGCGAAAACCGAATGACGGATTAGTTCGGCAGAAGAATATGAAGGAAAATGGAGAAATGTCAAGGAAGAAACCTACACCGTTTCTCGTGTTCAGCGAGAAGTGCGTTATGCTTGGCGCGCAGCATCTTATGAGTGTCCAGGAGACGCTGAAACTCAGCACTCCGGCGATTGGTGGTCACCTGAAAAGAGTACAAAAATATAACTTAGCTTTGTACATATTCGAAGTGTACAAAATCCTGGCCAAGTGGAAATTAACCCGGCTCTAGGTGTGTGCATATTCGAAGTTATCAAAATCTGGGCCAAGTGGAACTTAACCCGGCTCTAGGTGTGTGCATATTCGAAGTGTACAAAATCCGGGCCAAGTGGAACTTAACCCGGCTCTAGGTGTGTGCATATTCGAAGTTATCAAAATCCGGGCCAAGTGGAACTTAACCCGGCTCTAGGTGTGTGCATATTCTAAGTTATCAAAATCCGGGCCAAGTGGAACTTAACCCGGCCCTAGGTGTGTGCATATTCGAAGTTATCACGGAGCTATGTTAGTTTTCTAAGGAGCATCCGGCCGAGTAACAAGTTACTCCCCGGAGGCTCAGGGACTAATGGTTATGTCATCATTATCTACAACTTGTAAAGGGGAAGTAACGTACCTCCATCATCCGACCCGCGAGATTAATTGCCTTAGCGGTTGTGTTCATCTGAGCGGAGAATTCGGCGGGGCCGAACCTCTTCGGGAGATCATCTGTAACACCCTCGAGTCGGCCCTATGCAAGTTTTAGCCCTTTCCACCAAACCCGCATAGAAACGATTCAAGGACGCCCACCAGGCACTTTCGTGCGGGTGGAAAACGAAGTAATAACATTACACAGCAGTCCTCGATGGGACCCACAGAACAGATACATACATCAACAACTCCATGAGTCAAGAATGCAGATATATAATACAAAGATCCAAATCACCTTGAAAACGATAGCGCGTCCGACTACGGACAAGATGCAAATGGGGCTAAGAGCCCTGAAGAATAACCAATGGCGTCCATAACCCTGCCCAGGCCAAGCCGGAAGGGTAACCCTGCTAACGATGTCGGTCTCAAACCTGCTAAAACAAAGGGGTGCCGACAAAGGGCAAAGGAAAAAGAGGAGCGTCGGTACTGAGGCCAGTACATGGCGAGGCTAGAATTCGGCGGCTCTCGCCTACATAGGTATGGTGGGCTGAAGCGGCACTAAACAACCTATAGAGACTCGATACAACTGGCGGTTATCAGAGTGGGATAAGAAAGACCTATTCGGATCCAACCTAAAGCTAACACCAAACAAACCCATCCTGGTATTTCCCCCTCAAGACCAAACGAGGAAGTCGAACCAAGGAACTCACACAGTTAGCAATTTTACTCATTCCATTATAGTTGCAGCAATTACTAATCAGATATAGATAGCATGAGTCATCCTGATGTTATAAGTAGTGGGCAGTTTTAGTTAACATTCCGTTGTAGTTGGAACATTTACTAGTCAGATATAATTGTCCTGAGGAATCACAAACCCATCAGTTGTTGACACTTTTATCACATTCCGTTGGAGTTTCAATACTTACTAGGCATATATATCAAACAACCCAGATCCACCAGTTGTTGGCATTTTTAATATCCATTCCGTTATAGCTGCTTCTGATTACTAGTCACATATTAAGTCAAATTTATAGCACTACTTTAGTTATGCTTGTCTATGATCGAGATACTGTGCTCCAAGTCGTCCATAACCACGGACACGGCTTTCAGAAAGTTTTACCCTGCAGGGGTGCACAAATAGCAACACACACTCGATCAACCTCAGAAAAACCAACTCAAAACCCAACGAGGCATTCACGACAAAGCGATCACAGGATTCATAAATATTTCAGGGGGCCACCCCATTAAGCTACCCGCAACGAAGTTGGCCGACTCCGAGACGGACCCAAGGTTTGCGCCAATGGCTGTAAACGACTAGGAACTCGAAGGTGTGATTGGGCTTGTCGATACCGCAAAAACACTCCGCAATCCCTAAACAGTACAGGTGCTCCACGCACAATCTTAAATAAAGCATTAAAGCATGGCATAGGTACAGGATAGTAATAAAGCCCCAAACTACTTTGTGACCCCAAGAAATAGAAATGAATCAAGCTCTGGCTCAGGGGGGGTCCATAAGGCCTCCCAGATGTGGATAGTGCAAAAAATCAAGGAACAGGTATCAAGTACTCGGGATCCTACAGGACACAAGTGAGCGTGGAAGAACCAAATAACATCTATTGCCCACCGATGCCTCTGCATTAGTTATATCTAGCATTTTAATAGTTGTATTTAAAGTCATGATCATCTCCACCGGTAAGCATCTCCACCATTAACATCTGCCAGCATTCCAACAACTGTGGTACTTGACAACACGAGATCACACCTAAGCAAGCGACTACGACTCGCAAGGCCAGCTATCTACCAAACACAGGTAATAGGAGGTGTCCAAGGCAATATAGAGGCTGCACGGGATATAACTGGGATACGGAAACTAAAGCATTGCGACACGGATAGCAATAGATCAACAGGAGGAAATAAAGACTATAAAAGCAAAATAGGTAGAAGGAGAAGAGATGCTCGCCTGGGAAACACTGCCGACGGATCATATCCGGAGAACTTGTCGATACTCACATCCACTCATCGGCCTAAGCCGCGAAGAAGCAAACACTAGCAGAAACACCGGATACAATATTTAATACTACGATAGAAGATCCGGCATGCTTATGATATGATGCATGGCATGGCACAGATGCGATGCAATATGAACCATTTCATATGCAACAAGTGATAATGTCATATTATAAAAATAAGGGCTTAGGGTCACACATCTGGGTTCGGCAGGTCTTGGGTTCTGGGGTGTCCCGGGTTCGACAGGGTTCGACGGGGATCGGTCTTGGCGGGAACATTCTCGGACAACGGAGGGAGAGCTTGGAGTTCCGGGAAGAAGGACTTGGTTTGGCGTCGGAGGCGCATCGGATTCGCCCTGGTCGGTGTCGATCTTGTCGTCGCGAAGATCTTATCGGGTCCACGCCATCGAGTCGGTTTGGTGTTCGGGAAGAAGAACTTGACGTTCCGGTGGCGATCTTGGCGTCTTCGGGTCCGGGCCTCGCATCCGGGAAGGAGTACTTGTCGCATCTGATGGATCAGTCCTCGGGGTCGAAGAGCTTGTCGCGCTAGGGTTCGGTCTCGATCTTCGGACTCCGGGGAGAAGATCTTGGCGTCCGCGACGAAGTTCATGAAGCCAGAGCCGGGGTTCGGGCTTCGGATCCGAGATCGGGTCGGCGAGGTAACATGAAGGAGAACTTGGGTTTTGAAGCTTCGATTGTCGTTGACAAACTTGGAATTAGTTCTGGATCTTCAGGTGGCTTCTTGGGGTACTGGTCCGACTTGCAGCTCTTATACACTGGCAGCGTTGGCAGCATACCACTGAAACAGTGTAGCGTCTCCACCAAACAAAAGCACCTGGAGGTTAAACATAGACAACACGAGCAGAGGCATGAGTTGTTCATCGAACCGGGTCTAAACAGCAGGGTGTGGCACGCAGCCCCAGGTGGAGCTGATGGCGTCCAACACGCGCGGGAGGAGGGGCTCGGGGGAGTGGTTACCAGCGGCCTGTGGGACTCGGCGGAGGTCGCAGAGGCGGCCCGACGGCGGTGGAGGCGTGGCGCGCTCGGGACCCGACGCGGGGCAGCCACGGTGGTGGGGTCGACGGCCGACGGCAGAGGACGAGCGGAGGGCTCCGGCGGCGGAACCTCAGCGTAGCGGGTCGCGCCTGATGACGGTGGCCCAGGGCGTGGGGCTCGAGGACGGGCGTAGAGTCGACGCCGCGTCAGGCAGAGGCGTGGTCGGCCAGAGGCGGGCACAGAGCGGATGGAGGCGAGGAGGAGCGGGGGAGGGAGGCCGACGGGGCTCCGCGAGGGCGTCGACTCGGTCAGAGAGGAGGGTCGCGCGGGCCGCGGGACATGCAGTGGCCGGAGGCGGTGGAGGCCGAGGGCGGCGGAGCTCCGGGGCTGGACGGAGTAGCGGCCGGGGCGGGGGATGAGGTCGGCGAGGAAGGCGGCCTGCCTCGGGGAGGAGGGCACGGGAACGGCGGCGGAGCACTTGGGCGGGAGGCGGCTGAGGCGGGGCCCCTGTGGTGGCGATCGATGGCGGCGGGGAGGAAGAGGCGCAGGTGGCGGCGAGAAACGAGGGAAGGGAGAGAGACGCGAGAGGGTTGGTGGGGAACGGGGCCACGACGCGGGGTATGAGCGTGGGTCCGGGGTGGACTACACGCGGCAGGGGAGCATGGGCGGTACGGGGTGAGGTGGTGGGTGTGCGTGGTGGAAAAGGTGGTGGGGCCGGGGCGTGGGTGGCCCTGGGCGACGCGGGAGTGCGCGCCCAGGTGGCTGTCGGTCGGGGTACAGGCGGGGCTGGGCGGGAAAACGCAGGAGGGAAGGGAGTTGGGGTGAGGTGGCGGCTGGGTGGGTGCGTGTGTGGCGTGTGGGGATTGGGCCAGGGGTGTGGGTTGGTGAGGTGGCGAGACGGGGTTGGCCGGGGTGAGGTGGAGGGGGCTAGGTAGGATTAGGACAGGTAGGATTAGGACTAGATATTTTAGACTAGGGTTTGGAGGTGGCCGGCCAGGCTTTTGGGCCTGGCTGGCTGCCTCCCAAAAATAAATTAAATATTTTACTTGTTTAAAACGGGGCGTTTGAAATCCGTTTAAAGATGAAACAAAATATTCCGGAGGCCTGGGTTTTAATTTAAATAAAGACAGGAATATTTAGAAAAAAAACTAGGCGTTTCGAAAATAGTTTAGACAAAAACCCATGCATGATGACATGACGATGCTCAAATGCAATGTGGCATGATGACATGAGCATGCGGTCATGATGATGCAATGCACAAAAACAGCGCGATTTTCTAGTAGTGGTTTTAGCGGGATGCCACATCATCGTCATGGACGAACTCCGCCTTGTTCCAATTGTTGACGAATTCAATAAGGGTCGGAGGGTATCGCTCGCCGGTGGGCATATGGGGCGCCACCAAGCCCTTCGCATGCGCCTCCTTCCCCTCAACCAGAGCAAGGGCCGGGCTGGTGTGCAGAACAAGTTGTTGCGCATCAGCTGGCTCGGTAGGGGCGTCCTTTGGCGCTGGAGGCTTCTTGGGAAGCATGGATGCAAGAGTGCATTATCCAGCCTCGACGAACGCTATCCTGGCGGCATCAGGGGCCTTTTTGCCCTTGGGCTGCCGGGAGGAGGAAGTGGTTGCAGCAGTTTTTCCCTTGGGAGCTGTTTGGGTACTTTCTCGCCGAGACTGAGAAGTCTCGGACAAGGCGGAGGAGCTTGGCGCTGGTGCTCTTGCTGCTGGACTTGGTGCTGCTGCTGATGCTCTTGCTGCCGGAGTTGGTGCTGGTTCCGGAGTTGGTGCTGGTGCTGGAGTTGCTGCTGGTGCTGGTGCTGGAGTTGGTGCTTGTGTTGAGGTAGTCTCGGTAGTAGCTGGTTGCGGTGGAGCCGAAGTTGTGGATGTCGCCGCCTCGGCTGAGCCATTCTCCCCCTCTTCAAGGTTGCCCCCCTCTTGACGAGGTGGAGAAGAACCCGGAGCAGCCGCAGAACCCTCTGGAATAGGGCTCAGCGGGCGTGGCTCGTCGCCACGAGGGGGAGAAGGGCAAGGTCAGAGCGGCGAAGCAATGCCAGACCCACTCTGGGGGACCTCCACCACAGCCCTGCCAAATCAAACAATGTCGGATGAGAAACTAAAACAGTACAAGAGCAAGTAAGTGGCCGAGGGAAAAGAGGCTTACGTGTCCAAGGTCAGGGGATCCTTAGGCTTCCGATCCCTTTGTGCAGGGGCCTTGGTTGCAGGCTTGGAGGCAGTTTTGTCCCCGGACTTCTTTCGCATTTTGGTAGGCTGAGAAGGTCCGGAGGAAGAAGTTGATGCAGCTCCCCGCTTCTTCGGCGCAGCCAGAACAGGGTCACCCACGGCAAGGGGAGGGTCCTCATGGATCTGCCCACCGGGGTTAGCTGATGCCGTAAAAGCATAAGAAAGGGGGACAACATCAACAGCTTCCATCACCTCGACATCCGAGTCATCTTCATCATCGGGCCAATCTCTAATGGAAGAGGGTTTACCGGTGGGTCGCTTCGTAGCGTCGGTCATTGGAAGGAACATCTCCTGATCCGGCTCTTCCTCGTCCGAGGTCTCCCGGTCAGGCGCCCACTTAAGGGTGGGATCGGTGCCATCTTCTACGGTCTGCTGAAGGAATAGCTAAGGAAAAGAACAGACAACAGAGTTAAAAATACAACAGCGACCGACATAAGGTTTAATTCGGAGAAAGTTTGCGGCACAAAACTTACCGCGGGAGGAGGCCTATCACGGCAAAAGTGCTCCATTCCCCACGTCCACTCAGAGGAGAAGTCCTTCTGCGTGGTGAAGAGAGCCTTGACCCGGCGATAGATCTCCGTGTTGCTCAACTCGAAGGACGAGGTCCGGTTGGGGTCGCGGCCCCAGCTCATGTGACACACTTTGTGAGTGTGCTTCTGGAGGGGGGAGATCCGGTTGCGGACTAACGTGATCATGGCATCCTCGTTGCGCAACCCGAGCTTCTTCAGTTTCGCGAACCTTTTATTGACCTGGTTGGCCAAGGCCGTGGGCTTCTTGGGGACAGCTTCCCACAACTCCAGGTTAGGAGGACCCGGAGCATAGGGGAGTAGCCGGATCAAGTCTTCGGTGCCGGCATTCCGGACATAAAAGAAAGTTCGGGCCCATCCCTTGCAGGACTCCAGCTCGGTAACTCAGGGAAAGACAGAGAATCTCCAGGGTGAAATGGACGCAGCGCCGAACTGAGTAAGTTGCTTGTCCTCTGGATCAAGATCAACGTTCGGAATTACGTTACGACGAAGGCCAAAAAACCGGATCCATAGCTCCTTCGTCGGTCATAATCCGGCATAGCCTTCGATCATGGAGGCGAAAGCAGAGAGAGAGGTGATTGCGTTGGCAGGAAGATGGTGCGGCTAGAGTTCGTAGGTGCTCAGCCAGTCGCGGAAAAAATCGCTGACCGGCAGACCAAAACCCCGCTGAAAATGTGATAAGAACACCACATACTCACCCAGATTGGGTGAGGGGGCGAGTTCGGCGGAGGCGAGGCGCGTGGTGACTCTAGCGGGGATGCGCCTGGTGCGGTAGAGCTAGTCCAGGTCATCCTGGCAGACCCAGGATCAAGCCCACGCGCCACGGTCCGCCGTGGCGGCGTCTTCCTCCATCTCTTGCTCGGCGACGGCGAGCTCCTCCTCTATCATCTCGAGTTCATTACCCTCGCTGGCGCTAGCGGCGGTGGGGGGCAACGGCCTAGACTGACAGCGACCCGTGGCGGAGGAAGTGCGCAGCGGCAGCGGCGACGCAGAGGCGTGAGGAAGCAGTGTAGCGGCGGTGCTGCTACTTAGAAGCGGTGGCGGCGGCGCTGTTGCGGGAGAAGACGAAGAAGAGGAACTGGAGGAAGAGGGGCGCGGAAGGGGGAAAAGACCTAAGGGGCGTGCCCCTCCCTTATTTAACCACTCCCTCGTAGGGGAAGTGGGATCGTGCTTTGTGGTTATGTCGCACGGTGTGGCCTTGTACGGACCAGATTGGCCAATCTGCATCAGGCCACACGGAAGGTCACAGGGCGCAGACGATCCCATGGCGTGACGCATTGATGCAGTTAACGAGGAGGCAGGCGTGATGTGACGTGCGCGCAGTAACTCCTGACAGTAACTACGGCGGTTACTGTGACTGGCCCTTAAAATGAGGCAATGTGATGATTACCCTCCACGTGGGGAAGCGTATGAGAGAAGGAAGAACAACCCGGATGAGAATATGGTAACCCGGCCGGCAAGTGAAAACTTGGAATGTGCCAAGGGAAAATAAATCCATAGAATCCGAGATAAGGTGGTAACCCGGCCAGCAAGGGAAAACTTGGAATGTGCCAAGGGAAAGTAAATCCATAGAATCCGAGATAAGGAGATAACTCGGAAATAAGATCCTAAGCTCAGTGAAATGGAACCTGATGTGGCCTTAGCGGCCAAGGCAGCTAAGACCGCACCAGCTTCGGGGACTAATGTTGGGGGATACCCCCGGGTAGGGTCACGCCGGGGTATAAATGCCGAGTTAGCCGAGGTTCGGCAAGGTCAAAGCGGATGCTGGCCGGGTCACCTCAAGGCAGGCCGAATCACGGAGTAACCTAGACCAGGGGATGTCCACCTAACTGGGTCTCAGCCGACTTAAGCTGTAAGTCGGAACGATGTATCTAACTTTCATGCAGGAACGGGTGTGGCCGGATCTACTACGATCCGGGTCATGTCAAGCTGCTAGGAGAAGGAAGGAATCTCGCTGGTCAAAAGTAGCCCCGTTACGCATGGCATGAGCGAAGCGGACAGAGGCAGGACCAGCGAGGTGTGGCCGACAAAGGTGACAAGGCCAATGTCGGGTGACGCAAGCGCCGTAGAGGGTCACGTAGCCTCTGCATGGATGACACGGGGGAAAAGCAACCCGGTCGGCTTACTATTTTGGGAGGAGGCATATTCCCTGGAATATGCCTCCACGTATGCCCTAAGTGGAGACCTAGCCACCCCTATATAAGGAGGGCTAGGGCCTCTGTAGAAGGGGTTGGTTGATGAATTTTAGGTTCTACGGGTTGGTCTTGTATGGGTTAGCTAGTGGCGAGAGTAAGTGAGTCCCTTCTTCCTCCTCTCCCCAAGACAGCTCTAGGAGCACTTGTAAACCTTGGAAGTGAATCAAATACAAACTTCTGTGTGTGGAATCACCTCACTATCCCTCCCTGGATTCCCCTAGCGCATATTAGTCCCCACCTTCAGCCTATCCATGGCATCTGCCCTGACACCACCACGACAATTGTTTCTCTGCATCTTTCCTCATGCACATGTCAATACTCGTAGTTGTGAACTGCAGGACTTTGGCCTGGTGAAGATCCTTCCTTGCTTGAGTCAGTTCTTGCTCTGCTTTAGCCTTCAGAGCCAACGCCGTGTCCCTCTCCTTCTCGACTTTGCTAACCTTGTCTTCCACCCCCATGAGATCTCGCTTATGCTTGGTCGTGTCAACTGGTTCCCATAGCTTCATCTCAACACTGTCAAGAAGTGAAATGAATGCAGATTCTTTCAACTCAACAGTCATTTCCCATAGTTTGTCCAGCGTTTTCTGCATCGATTTGGGCCACTCTGGATCTACCCATTTGACAACACCGCAACTTCTGCCTCGCATCATTGCACGATGTCCTTGACACCGTAGAAACCTCCTACCTGCGTTTCTTCCTTCGAACGCTACAAATTTAGCGGGCACATATCCATGTTTACATAGCAGAGGACTGTCTTCATCCGCTAAACCGTGATAGTCAGCGTCATACATCGTCTGGTTGGCCTAACACATCATACGCGCATGAGTAAACGAAGTAGATCTGGCTCAAAAAATAGATAACTGGCCACGGATGATAGAGATAGAGATGAGACGACGCACATCGAAATCACCGTCCCTGTCGTCACGACGCGTTTCCTCGTCGTCTCCCCTTGAACACATGGCGAGAGGGGAGGGGTGGCTGCTGGAGAGGGGATTGGGATGGCGGCACCGTCGTCTTGCGGCTACGGCAGGATAGGAGTGAAGTGGGGAATGTGGCTTCGAGGGGAAGGAAGAGAAGTTCGGGGAGGAAGAGAAGTAATGGGGACGTGACACTGGGATATGGCCCGCTCAACTCGTGAGTCGTGACACTCGCAATAGGGGAGCCCCCGGTGTTGCCAGTTTGTCCAGAGAAAGTGTGTCCAGTCATGCCGCAGAACAGACTACTCGCGGATTGATCTCACGAAAACCATCCCAATCGTCCAAGCGCCTCGATCGGACGGTATATAACAATCGACAAGCAGAACAACTGTGTTAGGGCATGCCTTCTAGAAGACTCGTTCTAACGCTAAGGTTAGGGCTCTCCTAAGGTTAATTAGTATCCATATGCGGTTTATGAAAAGAACATGCATCCAATGACATGGGTGGATCTAGCGGTGGTTAATGAGAAGAGCAGACATGCAATGACACCGGTGATATGTGGTTTGTGGGAAGAACACACATGCAATGACTCTGGTGATATGTGGTTTGTGAGAATAACACACATGCAATGACTCTAGCTATGGTTCATGAAAAGAGCAGACATGCAATGACACCGGTGGATCCATGTGTGGTTCATGGGAAGAACACACATGCAATGACACTGGGTGTGGTTCATGATATGGTTTGTGAGAATAACACACATGCAATGACACTGGTGGATCCATGTGTGGTCTTTGGGAAGAACACACATGCAATGACACTGGTGATATGTGGTCTGTGAGAAGAACACACATCCAATGACTCTAGTTGTGGTTCATGAAAAGAGCAGACATGCAATGACACTGGTGGATCCATGTATGGTTCATGGGAAGAACACACATGCAATGACACTGGCGGATCCATGTGTGGTTCATGGGAAGAACACACATGCAATGACACTGGCGGATCCATGTGTGGTTCATGGGAAGAACACACATGCAATGACACTGGTGATATGTGGTTTGTGAAAAGAACAGAAATGCAATGACTCTAGCTGTGGTTAATGAGAAGAGCAGACGTGCAATGACACGGTGGATCCATGTGTGGTTTGCGATAAGAACACACATGCAATGACTCTAGCTGTGGTTTGTGAAAAGAGCACACATGCGATGACTCTAGCTGTGGTTCATGGGAAGAGCAGACATACAATGACACTGGTGGATCCATGTGTGGTTCATGGGAAGAACACACATGCAACGACACTGGTGGATCCATGTGTGGTCTATGGGAAGAACACACATGCAATGACACTGGTGGATCCATGTGTGGTCTTTGGGAAGAACACACATGCAATGACTCTGGTGATATGTGGTTTGTGAGAAGAACACACATGCAATGACACCGGTGGATCCATGTGTGGTTTGTGAGAGGAACACACATCCAATGACTCTAGTTGTGGTTCATGAAAAGAGCAGACATGCAATGACACTGGTGGATCCATGTGTGGTTCATGGGAAGAACACACATGCAATGACACTGGTGGATCCATGTGTGGTCTGTGGGAAGAACAGACATGCAATGACACTGGTGGATCCATGTGTGGTTCATGGGAAGAACACACATACAAGGACACTGGGTGTGGTTCATGATATGGTTTGTGAGAAGAACACACATGCAATGACACTGGTGGATCCATGTGTGGTCTGTGAGAAGAACACACATGCAATGACACTAGGTGTGGTTCATGATATGGTTTGTGAGAAGAACACACATGCAATAACACTGGTGGATCCATGTGTGGTCTTTGGGAAGAACACACATGCAATGACACTGGTGATATGTGGTCTGTGAGAAGAACACACATCCAATGACTCTAGCTGTGGTTAATGAAAAGAGCAGACATGCAATGACACTGGTGGATCCATGTGTGGTTTGTGGGAAGAACACACATGCAATGACACTGGTGATATGTGGTTGGTGAGAAGAACACACATCCAATGACTCTAGTGGATCCTTACATGGTTTATGAGTGGTTTATGAGAAGAACACACATCCAATTAACTCTTGTGGATCTATCTTGGCATAATTTGATGTATGCCACGATGTATTTCATTGTGCAAGACAATCACTTTCCATTTTTATACTACTCAGTATCGCCCTTGGTTTTATGTGGTACTACTCAGTTTTGCCCCCCACCTCTCTATCTTTCGTAGAAGCACAAATCTTTGCTCACCCTGTCTGCTACTCCCTGATTGGTTATCACAGTTGTCACGCGGATCGTGCGCACCAACCGTTGATTCTGTGCGATCCAACGATGATCGTTGCACATGTTGTGCCCTTCACAATACAGCGTGAGCAGCACAGACGTCTCCCTCAGCGAGACTTCTACAAGAAGGAACACGATGCCGTCCATGGAAAAAGTCGTCGAGCGGTCATGTCATGTTTAATCAAGTCTTAAAAGCCTACTACTGCTACTACTACGCCACAACGCATGCGTCATCGAGTGCACGGTCGTCGATGGACAGCTGCAATTTATTGCCACTTGATTTTAATAAGACATATCCCATTTTTTACGCAGCGGCTCTCAATCGCCAATTTTAGGGCCGTGTCAAACTTCGTACATAGAAATTGTGTGTGTGTCCTTTGCATGCGGCTCAATACAGAACTGCCATGCATGGCCCAGGAAAAAACGTGACATACCATGCGCGTGTCGCGGTGCACGGTGCAGTCGACTGCACAGCGCGTTGCACGTTGGTGCAACGAAACGTGCCTTGCTTCTATCCACCTTAACTATAGAGCCCCTCTCCGCACACCCACTCCCACTCTCGCTCACTGTCCCCACGCAACCCTCTCCATTGTCCCACCAGCATCCGCAAACTCCCGAGAATACCCCGTCCGTGCCGGTGATGGCCAAGGAGGATAAGGTGTCCATCGTTGCCTCCGTGGCCGCCGGCGAGGAGGCCCCCGTCTCCTCGCCGGTCCCCCTCTACGCGTTGAAAGCATCTGCTATCCCTGTCCAGGCCCTAGTGGAGGCATCGATGGCAGCCGCCGTTCCCGTCCAGGCCCCCGTCCCAACTACCGACGGAGCCACCGAAGAGGAGCCCCCTGCTAGCGAGGAGGCCCCCGCCAGTCACAAGCAGATCACACACTTCTTGGGCACCTATGATCTAGATAAGTACATCGCTCCACTGAACCCCTACGACACCGGCATCGACGACCTATGGTCGGAGGTAACTAGGGTTTGCTCCCCTCCCCTGGTTCTTCTACCGTTTGTTAGAAATAATGGGCTAATCTATTTAAAATTTAGCTGGTATTGTCATGTTTAATATTCTGGAATTAATCATGGAAATTGTGCCTAATTATCCAACACTATTCCCATCGTTGGATGCTAGATCTTGGTTTATTAGGATTCGCTTGTTCGCATTTCGATTGCTCGATCTTCTTACACCATCTACTCCCCCATTTTCCCTTTATTCCAATAGGCTTCCGGCAGCGACGTCTGCAGTGATGACGAGTCCATACACACCAAGGCTCGTCAGGTGCTGAGGAGGCTGTGGGCCGGCAAGTACGACGGCTTCCTCAGGGACCCCTACAGCTGCCCCTTTCGCAAGGGGGCGTCTACTGCTTGGCGAGTCGCGCCGCCGGCAGCACCGTCTTGAACACCTTACTGAAGCATGCAGAGGCCACAGGCTCCGGCATCCACAAAAGCGGCAAGCCCGAGCCCGCGAACATCAACGCCTACATCGCTGAACACCGTGCTCTCTGCATTCACCTCCGAAACCTCCAGCGGGTGGCCATCAAAGAGGGTCGCATGCCTCCAATCAGGCCCAAGGCCCCCAAGTCCAAGAAACTGGGCAGCAAGAAGTGGCGGAAGCACCAGAGGGAGATGGCGGAGGCGCGAGCGCTTGCAGGATGTGCCTGCAGCTGCGGCGGCTGCCCCTGCTGCTAAGCAGCTTCTTTCTAGCTATATCCTATTTCTGGCTGAATGCATCGAACCTCGTTAAGCAACCTACTTTCTATCGCTATATCCTATTTAGCTGCGCACAGCTATATCTACATTTTTTTTGTTTTCTGAATGAATGTATTCTGCCTGGTGTGATTTGCTGCTCTAGATTTGCTACCTGATCGGAGGCAAAAAGAGGTCCAAAAGGGTACGAAATATCAAAGTGAGAATCTTCTCTAGATTTGCTATCAATTTGGGCAAAATGAAGCATATATGTTTAGCGAGAAAGGAAAAGGGCATTGTTTCAAACTGCCAGTTAAGAAGCTACCATCTTGACAAGCTACAAGACACATACATAAACATAACACAACGAGGGTTAAATTTATTTTACTAGTATCACTTGATGCGCTAGACATCTTGGCAAGCTAACTGAGTTCCACAAAATAGAAACATAACACTGACAAGTAAAATTTAATTCACTCCTCATCAGGCCACTTGACGCGCTTGCCATCATTATAGGTACTCCATATCCGACGAACTGCTTTGTCCCAAATGGCATCTGACTTGGCTTTCCTATCTTCAGCGTCCTGCGGCACAATTAGCGGTGCATCACAGGCCTGATTGTTGCCGCTAGAAGATGTCGCCTCTCTGTTTGCCGCTTTAGCTGCAGCCTCTCTATCAGTTGCTTCTTCAGCTTCAAGCTCTCTTTCAGTTACTTCTGCAGCCTCTCTGTCAGCTGCTTCAGATGCAGCCAATTTCTTTGCATATTCAACTTCAAACTCAGCTATTCGGCATTTTCTACAAAGGGATCCCCTAAGCTCGTCTTCCCTCTTGCAAATAGGGCAAAACACGAGGTAATGTTGAAAAAAATGGATCTTCTTGTACAGCTGGTAGGTCACGTAAGCATCTATGGCTGCATACTTCAGGTTTATATCAGACAACGGCCACTCGTTCCAGAAATCGTGCCTATCCGTAGAGAAATCTTCCTTCATTCTGACGTACGACTCATCGAGGATTCTAGTTGCGAGTGATGCCATTCCATCCTTCTTCATGCCCCCTAGGATCTTGACAAGATGCTGAATATCAATCCAGTTGTGCGCAGGAATTATAGTTTCCTCTCGATACAATTTTGAAAAATTAGTTATTGTGTCGACAGTGCAGAAAACAATTCCCTTTTTTTCAAGGAACTGGCGCAGCGCCGGACATTTCCTGTCAGTCCTGAAAGTATGTAGTTTGTCATCAAAATTTGTAACTACAAATATTTTGTCAATGCAAGATCATCATCTCAATATAATTTTGAAAAGTTTAGTAAATTCTAGATCAAGACTCTCAACATTGTATTGTCATAATTTATTCGGTTTTGCTATTTCTTAGTCGACTAAACGAGTTGCACATTTCTTTTAACTACGGTTGCACTTTTCTTAGGTGATTGAGACTAAAGAAAATCTCAGTCGATTGAGACATAGGTAAACCCTAATTTATTTGGTCCTAAGTAAAATCCAGTAGTTGCAAGATGAGCAAGTGGATAAAGAACAAGAGGAGAAAACCCTAAAAGCGGTTAGCTACAGAGAGCAGATCTACAAACCAAGAGAGGTGGTAGACGAGGACGTGTTTCCGCATGGCAAGTTGAACGATGGCGACTTCATTCACTTCATATGGGTGCTCCGGGGTGTACTCGAGGTCCAATCCCACAAACTTGTCCTCGTCTATCCCAAGCCAACCCTCGTACATCCTCAGGACACGCACCACTGTCTCCTCCTCATTGGTGTAGACGACGTATATCTTCTTGTTGTCATCGGTAGTGAAGCTTGTCTCTAGGGTGCATAGATCTTCCATGGCGGCAAGGAAAAGACGGGAAGAAGATAGTAGATGACAGGAAGAAGAAGAGTGGTTTCTGCGAGGCAGGGGAACGGTGGAACCGTCAATGCGCTTTTATGGTAGGGGTTAACGATTGGGACAGAAGTCCAAGGAGAGACGTGTGGCGGTGGCTGTTCCAGCTTCTGAGTAAACAAAAAATAATTATAACGCCGATACATGGGCCCTGTTGTGTCACGTCAATACACTGGGTAGGGGGCGTTGTCATATCCACTGTGCCAATGCTGCAAGCCTACGTGATAGCCAACCCGCCTAAGCGACGGGAGCGACATAACGGTGAACTGACAGGGGGGCCCAACTTGACGCCCGTTAGCCTGATTTTTTGTATTGAAACGTAAAGTCGAATTCGTGCCGAAAAAGACCCTCTGAGTATTTGGCACACCAACTCTAGTCATCCCGGCTGATTTCAGGGAACTTGGGTACCGCGTTGCCTGTACACCCCAACTTTCGGGCCGCAAAGTGATAATCTCCTCCTGATGGCACCTCCAAAGGATATATGGGGCAAATCAAAGTGCACCACAGCCACCCTGAAATCTTTCGAGGACACAGGCATCCTCTGCAGAAGAAACTGGTGAATTCCCGCGTCTGGCGAGATAGAACCCAAACCCCGCCCCGGAGAGTTCATCTGCTTCTTGAGCCATCTAGAGAGGGGATTGGGGTTCCCCACTTCAATTTTCTTTCGGCGGTTCCCCACCTGGGGTCGCACAATGTGGAGCAGCTCGCAATCTTCGTCGCCTTCTGCGAGAGCTATCTCGGATGTCTCCCATACTTTCCTCTGTGGTTGGAGCTATTCCACGGCCGCCTCGGCCGTGAAGGAACTGGCGGTCCCATCTGGCGGTGGGCGGCGTTACATTCTAGCTGAAGCCCAAGGCCACGTTTGTGAAGCTTCTGCTGCCAAAGAAAACCACTAGCAAGTGGAAGAAAAGCTGGTTCTATGTGAAGGAGTCCACTCCCGATGGCGAGGTGGCGCTTCCAATGTACACCGCCGAGAGAAGCGAGCCATGCCGGCTGTCGGCAACCACGCTTCCTGAAGATCAGAGGATGGCCGTCGACAAAATGCTGTAGCAAATCAAGGAGCTAAAGGAGGGTCTTGAGACGATCAATTTGTATAACTACTAGCTCGGACGGCGGCTGGTTCCACTAGCCACCTAAGCCCACTTGATGTATTAGTATACTGGCAAGGATGATGCCACAAAGGCGAGCAAAGAGGTCGGGGAGGCCGACAACTACATGGCCACGTTGAAGAAGATCACAGAGGCGGAGTGTGATGCCTCGAATGTCGGTCTTGCTCCATACACCACCACCGGGAAGCGTCAGGCCCCCACTATAAGTCTCCCTTCTTTCTTAACTTGGTTTCGCAGTCACAGCTTTGCAGTCACGGCTTCGTAGTCATAGTCTTGCAGTCGTGGTTTTGGTGTTAGTTTTGATCAAGTTATTTTCTTTGTCCCTACTAGTTGTTCCAAGTCCTGGAGAACTGTCTTCCTCCGCTCGATGAAGAGGTTCCCACGGAACTTGAAGAGGAGGAGGTGGATGAGTCCTCCGAGAGGGAGGACGAGATCATGGAGGCACGCGCCCCCCATCCACAGGTAGGAAGACCCGCGGGCAAAACAGCGCGAGCTAGAGGCGAGTCGCAACCTCGAAGAACACGACATCACGTCAACATCATAGAAGAACATAGTTCATGGTGCATGGCCATGCCAGCCAAGCCCGCGTTGACGCTGAAGTCGCTGCCGAGGATGAAGCAGCCGGCGAAGGCCAAGCCAGCGGTGAAGCCAAGATCACCGGCTAAGTCGTCGGCCAGGTCCGTGGTGATGTTTGACTCTCATGATGAGTCTGACAACACGGACGCCTAGGACACAAACAAGACTTCGGGGGACCCCACTCCAAGGATGGACGTAGAGGCCGCGGACATGGTCGTGGAGATCCCACTCGCTTCCATTGCACCGGAGGTAGCGGCGCCCCTAGACGCGGGGATTGAAGTGACCAAGGATTCGGCGACCTCACCGCTGAAGGCGGCGGCCGCAACGATGTTACCGGAAATTTTCGCGGCTACGACCTCGTCGGCGGGCAAGTCCACGACACCGAGGCTAGCGAGCATGCTGGAGAGGGGGCTCACACGCAAGTTAGGCCTAGAATAGGAAAATCCTGTGCGCATCAGCACCGGGCTACGCACCCTCCCAGTCGCCAAGTAAGTTTCCGCTACACCGTCTTCGATAACTTTCGGGGCTTTCGGCAGTTCGATGATTGTGCCGATCTTGCAGGACTGGTGCCAAGAAGATCACCTGCCCCTCAGTGAGCAAGGTCCCGCTGACCAGCACTGGAGGGGAGGTTGAACCCTCTAGGAAGAAAAAGGCAGTCACCATCGAGGCACCAGGTGAAGGTGTGAAGAAGAAGGGGAGTGGCCCTGACACCGCGGCGGAAGGGAGTGTGGAGAACGATGACTCTGCCACTCGCGCTGGAGAAGGGGTGGCCGCCAGCTCGGAGCCAACTAAAATAGTCCCGCTGGCGGAGCCGCCGTCCTCGACGACCAGTGCCCCGGTGAGAATAGTTGTGTCGTTTCCGTGCTTTATGGCAAAGGTGCTTGCGACGGCGACTGAAACTCAGTCACCCCAAGTTCTAGAGATCGTCGATGATGACATCAGGCAGTGGCGCGGGCGCACGCCTATTGTGATTCCTTCAGCGGACGCCAACGAAATTCACAGCATTCTAGGTGCTGCTATCTAGGTATGTCCAGTCCCCAAGGATCTAGTGGCTGAATTTCAGTGGCAAGATGCTTAAAACTTTGGTTGTCCAGTCCCCGAGGGTCTAGTCACTGAATTTTGACGGCTAGACACTTTAGAATTTCTTTGCTGTATTTTTATCTCATGAGTTTTTTGTCTTCAGGGTCTATAGAGGGAGTCGGCCGATTGACAGGCGGTGATGACCCACAAGTATAGGGGGTGCATCGCAGTATTTTCGATAAGTAAGAGTGTCGAACCCAACGAGGAGCAGAAGGTGTTGATGAGTGGCTTGGATCAGGAATTCTCTGCAAATACTTAGCAAACTGATTTTTAGGGGTTTTTGATAATGCAAGTAAATAGAGTGCGAGTAAATAAAGACAATAAGAATAAATGCAGCAAGTGGCCCAATCCTTTATTCAGCAAAGGACAAGTAGGTTTTATTACTTAAGATGACCAAACGTTCTCGAGGACACACGGGAATATCGTCAAGTGCTTTCGCTTCATATAGTCGATTAATCTTCTTTAGTTTGCTAAGTAATGTGTGGGTGAACCTGTGCTAATTTACCGACCTTCCTAGGACTAATACATACCTGTGATTATACCCCTTGCAAGCATTTGCAAGTACAAGAAAGTAATTAAGGTAGAAACCTAACCACATCTTTAAACTCTAAGACCCTTACATCCCTTGTGCAAAGGTTTCCTAACGGGGGTTTAGGTTTCGGTCACTCTAGCAACCCCTACGATTAGTAGCCAAATACACAATTCATTCTCCTAGGCCCATATAGGTGAAGTGTCATGTAGTTGACGTTCACATGACATCACTAGAAGAAGTACACCACAACTTAAATAACAAACTATTGAATCTTTCTCAACACAATTCCACTACTAACAACATGACTTCTCCCATGTCCTCAAGAACTAAACGAACTACTCACAAGACATCATATGGATCAAGATCAGAGATGATATAATGATATGTAACAATCTGAACATAGACAATAATTCAATGGTTCACTCAATAGCATCAACTACAAGGAGTAATCAACACGGAGAAAGTTTCCCCTAAGAACTATGCAAGATCAACCCAATTGTTACAACGGTATGAGGTGGTGATGATGGTGCTGGTGGAGATGATGGTGGTGATGATGATGATGATCCCGATGAAGTCCAACTTGATGGTGGTGTTGATGGCGACGATCTCCCCTCTCCGGGAAGGAATTCCCCCAGCAGAATTCTGTCTGCCGGAGAGATCTTTCTCTCCCGGTGTTTTCCGTCCCGCAGAGGCGGCGAAATCTTTCTGTGTTCGCTCCCCTAGGCTTAGGGTTTCGTGGGGATAATATACGCCAAAGGGGAGAGCCAGGAGTGGGCTAGGGTGGCCACACCATCTGGTGGCACGGCCTAGGGCTGCCCGCGCCAGGGGGTGGTGTGGGCCCCCTGTGGCCTATCTCCACTCCCCCTTCTGGCAATCTTCGTCTTCTGAAAAAATAGAATTTTTCATGTATTTTCCCGGATTTCTGATCATCACGAATTTCGCCTCCAAACAGCCACTTTTCCATTAGAAATCCTCACTGTAGCAGTCCATGCTCCAGAAGTCATCAACCATGCAAAAACAGATGAAATAACGTAAGTATAATCTCTTAATATGAAATATATCAATGAATAACAGTAAATTATGATATAGAATAGTGATGCAAAATGGACGTATCAACTCCCCCAAGCTTAGACTTCGCTTGTCCCCAAGCGAAACTAAGCTCAATAAACATGACCTCAGGTTTATGGAGTGAAGAGTCGATAAAAGAATACGGACAAGAAGCATCACATTCATCAATACATAAATCATAATAGAAGACAACTCACCATTATATAACTTAACTTGCAAGAGGTAAAGGAAACACAATAAAGATACATAAAGTAAATCATAATTGGTAATGGCAGACTTAGCTCTTGGTCGAAGAATAGTTGACAATTTGCAGGAGTTCAAACATAAAGGGTTTGCAATGATAGCTTTCAAAGTAATAAACACTAAGATAAGACCAAATGTGCAAGGCAAGGAACATAAGAAGCATGATTGAATAAATCATCATATGAATGAATGAAACACAACAACTCAAAATACTTGTTGAGATAGAAGGGAATTGGTTTACTGACTCAACTAAAAAGTAAAAGATAGGACCTTCACAGAGGGAAGCAGGGATTTCAAGTTTCATAAAGAGCTTCCAAAAATTATGGTACTTATTAGCTTTCAGCTCTCATTGTCCCTATCATAGGCATATTTAGGTGATTAAGGTTAAAGTGATCAAATATGAGGATATGCTTGACAAGTCGTAAGTTGAAAATCTCATGACCCTTGAATACGAGGGCCGCTCCTCATGCTACTCAAGTTTAGTTACTTGTAAGTTCTTGTCATAGTAAGTACATGTGTATCATCGAGAACCGCCAACGGGGTACCCCTTTCCCGATGATTTGGAATAATCCCCATATAAAAATGATAAGGCAAGCAGACAACGAGCATCTCAGCAATCTTCTTATTTACGATGGGAAATGGTGCTTTTTTCTCTCTTTCCTCTTTTCTCATATCTCTTTTTTTCTTTTTCTCTTTTCTTCTTTTCTCAATCTCTATCTCTTTTTTTATAAGAAGAATGCTTCATAGATGCTCATTATGGTTACGCTGCAGGTTTCCACCATGATTAGGCATGGATTTGACCAGCGGCCCAGGCGTTTCTCTAACACACATACATAACTCCATGGACTTACAAGCTCCCCTTTCATTTCACACCGACGACATCCATGGACAAAATAGCATGATATCAACTAGGTACAATGTACCAGTGCAATGTTGAAAGCGTTCCCCATGACAGTATGGTTCTGCTAATTCACAACTTACAAAGTGCAAGCATATACGCAACATAGATGGGCACAATGGTTCAAGTTTATTAAATGCAAGAAAGTAAAGTGTGCCATCAAGTTCGTGAGAGCTTTAATCTCTAATTTTCACATTACAAGTTTAATTCGGAAGGTAGATAAAAGCATGAATTTACTTGGAATAGCAATAATGCTAATAGGTAGGTATGGTGGACACAAATGGCATGGGTTTTGGTATAAGTATTGGATGCACGAGAAGAATTCCCTCTCAGTACAGGTTATTGGCTAGCAAGGCTGGGTAGCAAGTATAAGAGTTGAAGGAAACAAACATACATACAAATGATAAAAACAAACATGCAATCTTCCTTGGGAGCACAAAAGATCTTAACTAGAGAATACTAAGCTTATGAGAAAATCAAGAAAGAAAGATTATGAAATTATATTTCTTGAAAGTACTTTTATCTTTTTTTCATTCAATTCTCAAAATAGTGTTGCTACTAACCGAGCCAGGTTTTCCAAAACCAACTAAATTAACTAAATGATCCCCAAGTGATACCAATACTAACAACAAGATCAATCATATAATAGCAATTTAAAACTAATATAAGATATGCAAAAGAGTAAATGAAAGAACTTCTCATTAATATTCCATAATGGCAACTCACACCAAGGGATACATAGATATCTAACTAGAGGGGGGACACTTCCATAATGCAAACCATCCTACATGATAACTTCTCTATTCATGATATGACTCTACTAAAAAGGTAAAAAGATAGAAGACAGTGATGTGATACCGCGGCACTCCCCCAAGCTTGGAACAAACCAAGGGGATTCCAAAACCCGATGACGAATTACTCCTTCAGTGGTGGTGGTGTTCTCTCATCATCGTCCGACTTCCAAGGTAAGGGTTCCCCATCAACAAAGGACATCCTGGTCTCCATCATCCTGAAACTAGTAGCAGCACTTATGCGTTTAAACCTAACCTCATACTCACAGTTTTGATTTTGCACATCGTAGAACTGTGCTTGTAGTTGGTTGTTGTTCGGTGACGTGAGAGAATTTCGTCCTTAAGCTCAGCAGTCTTCTTTTGGTGCTCGGCGATGATTTCAGAACAAATCTTATGGATGATATCCACTTCGCGTTCTGCCATCTTCTTGTACCTAAAGACCTCTTGCTCCAATGCTTCCCTCATGTCCTCCAGACTTCCTTCACTTTTAGGGCCTTGAACCTCTTTCATCTGTATATTCCCATCCTTGAACAACAACTCCTTGGGATGAATCTTCAACTCACGCATGTACGGGTTGATGATGTCCACGGAGGAATCTTCCTTGGCTAATCCAGAGGAGGACATTGTGGCTCCAAAACTGAGATTCTACCTATCAGAAACAGATCGAAACGAAAACATGACGAGAACACGATATATGAACCTCGGGGGATCCGGGGGATTATATATTACGAATTTTTACAACAAAAGGAAGGTACTGGGAGAAAACGGGTCAGAGACGGACTTAGGGGCAGCCACACCACCTGGTGGCACGACCAGGGGTGGACCCACACCATAGGGTGGTGTGAGTCACCCTGGCTCCTTTTCCATCCCTCTTTCTCTTCGTTGCTTTCCTTGTTGGATAAAAACTGCAAAAATATAACTTGATAGAATTTTCGTGGAACTTTTCTTCCTAGAACTGTTACCTATTCGAAAACGGACTCTGCAGGTCTCTGAATTTGGTCTTTGATAAATTTTTCCAGAGTCACCACTTGAAATAGCATCAATATCTTCATCTTCATACACATATTGCTTGAGTCATAAAACCTTTCACTTTCTTATGACACCATTTTCTCCACTAACCTGGAAATTTCTTTCACACAAAACTTCACACAATTCTCATTAGCAACATTAGTGCATACAAGGTAATAAACCTTTTTAAGTTCAATTTCAAATGAAATCCATCAAAAGATAATCTACTGAAACAACTCCTTCCGAAATCCCAAAAAGAATTCAAAAAGGAAATCGATCTAAGAAGCAAATGCAAGAGTGGCAAAATCTATCAAAACAGACCAGTAGGTAAAGATCGATTTTTTCGAAAATATTCTGTTGCTCAAATCAAAAAGTGCAAAGCTAACTAAAGTTAAAAAACAATCTACTGAAGAAGCACAAAAAATTACAGCTCAATACGAAGTATAGAGATCTCTCATGAATTTTTACGGTGAAGCACAAAAAATCTGTTCTGGGACAGCAACTTTCCCAAATATTACTTCTCTCCCATTAGAGGTTGATCTTGACATAAAAACCAAACAAAAAGGATAAGGAGACGTTATTACCTAAGTAATAACTTCCAAGACTCAACTAAGCAAAAACAAACTGAAAACACAAATATATTGGGTTGTCTCCCAAAGAGCTCTTTCTTTATAGCCATTAAGATGGGCATGATGATTTCAATGATGCTCACATAAGAATATGAATTGAAGTAAAAGAGAGCATCAAGGAGCAAAAATACACATGTTTAAGTCTAACCCACTTCCTATGCAAGGGAATTTTGTAAGCAAACAAATTGTTGAAACCAGGGGCTACTAGCATAGGAAGGCAAAACAAGTGCAACATAAAGATTTTCAGCATAAAGTGAGGAAACTTAATATTATTGAGATGCATAAGAACACTTTTCCCCCTCTCATAATAACTTTCAGTATCATGCATAAATTTAACGATATAACTATCACAAGAACCATCGTAGCAATGATCACTTATTCTAACAGAAAACACAGGAATACTAGTTCTTATAACACTACTTTGTGAAAGAGTTTTTGAAGTATCCTTACAAAGAATAGTGCGTCCATCTTTTACATAATTAGTGACAAAGTCTTTCACATTGCTATCATAGGTTCAATAGCTACTTGTTTATCAGGTTCAACAACTTTATTGTACTTCCATTAACCATACAAGCTATCATAGAATGTTCCTTTATCTTAACTGGGAAAGGCATTTTCTCAATGTAAGGTTCGGGTAAAACATGATTAGCAGTATAAACTTCAGTATTTCTTACAGGAATATTAACAATATCTTTATAAGGTTCATGATACTTATTCCACTTCTTTTTAGGAACTTCAATATAGGAAGCAAAAGCCTTAAAATAAGTTGCAATAGCTTGAGAGTCTAAACCATAAGCATTTTTAATATTTTGAAAGTCATCAGTTCCCATAAAAGATTCAATGCATTCATAATCATAATTTATACCTGACTTTCTTCCTTTATCATTCTCCCATGCTATAGCATTGTCTCGAATACGGTCTAGAAGATCCCATTTAGCTCCTTCTTCCATGCGTGTAAATGATCCAGCACAAGAAGCATCCAATAGATCCTTATCATGAAGAGAAAGTCTTGCATAAAAGTTATTGATAATAATATTGTTGGGGAGCTCATGAATGGGACATTTGAGCATTAGTAACTTCAATATCCCCCAAGCTTGAGATGTACTCTCTCCATCAAGAGGCCAAAAGTTGTATATTTGATTCTGATCTTTATGAATCTCACTAGGAGGACAAAATTTTGAATAAAAGAGAGTAACTATTTCCTCCCATTCCAGAGCTTGGCCATTCTTCAGCAGCTTATACCATTCTTCAGCTCTTCCTTTCAGTGATAATGAGAATAACTTCTTCTTGACTTCATCTGTTGTAATACCTGCACACTTAAACAACCCGCATAATTCGTGTATAAAGAGCCAATGATCACTAGGATGGACAGTTCCATCTCCAACATAGTAGTTATCCATAACACGATCAATAATTCTTGTAGGTATTTTTAAAGTATCATTCTCAGCAGGTGGTGGTTCATCTACTACCTTAGCAGTGGTAGTAGCATTACGAAATAAGAAATTCAGCGAATTATCCATATTGGAAATAAAGCAACTAATAGAAGTAAACAATACTCACAGTAGAAGTTTTCTTTACCAGTTCCACTCTCCAATAGCGCTTCACTCCCCGGCAACGGCGTTAGAAAATAGTCTTGATGACCCACAAGTATAGGGGGTGTATCGTAGTATGTTCGATAAGTAAGAGTGTCGAATGCAACAAGGAGCAGAAGGTGTTGACGAGTGGCTTGGATCAGGAATTCTTTGCAAATACTTAGCAAATGGATTTTTAGGGGTTTTGATAATGCAAGTAAATAGAGTACGAGTAAATAAAAGATAATAAGAATAAATGCAGCAAGTGGCCCAATCCTTTATTCAGCAAAGGACAAGCCGGTTGTACTACTTAAGATGATCAAACGTTCTCAAAGACACACGGGAATATCGTCAAGTGCTTTCACTTCATATAGTCGATTATTCTTCTTTAGTTTGCTAAGTGTTGTGTGGGTGAACATGTGCTAATGTACCGACCTTCCTAGGACTAATACATACTTGTGATTATAGCCCTTGCAAGCATCCACAAGTACAAGAAAGTAATTAAGGTAGAAACCTAACCACAACTTTAAACTCTAACACCCTGACATCCCTTGTGCAAAGATTTCCTAACGGGGGTTCAAGTTTCTGTCACTCCGACAACCCCTATGATTAGTAGCCAAATACACAATGCATTCACCTAGGCCCATATAGGTGAAGTGTCATGTAGTCGATGTTCACATGACACCACTAGAAGAAGTACACCACAACTTAAATAACAAACTATTGAATCTTTCTCACCACAATTCCACTACTAACAACATGACTTCTCCCATGTCCTCAAGAACTAAACGAACTACTCACAAGACATCATATGGATCAAGATTAGAGACGATATAATGATATGTAACAATCTGAACATAGACAATAATACAATGGTTCACTCAATAGCATCAACTACAAGGAGTAATCAACACCGGGAAAGTTTCCCCTAAGAACTATGCAAGATTCAACCCAATTGTTACAGAGGTATGAGGTGGTGATGATGGTGCTGGTGGAGATGATGATGGTGATGATGATGATCCCGATGAAGTCCATCTTGATGGTGGTGTTGATGGCGATGATCTCCCCTCTCCGGGAAGGAATTCTCCTGGAAGAATTTTGTCTGCCAGAGAGATCTTTCTCTCTTGGTGTTTTCCGCCCCGCAGAGGCGGCGGAATCTTTTTGTGTTTGCTCCCCTAGGATTAGGGTTTCGTGGGGATAATATACGCCAAAGAGGAGAGCCACGAGTGGGCCAGGGTGGCCACACCACCTGGTGGCACGGCCTAGGGCTACCCGCGCCAGGGGGTGGTGTGGCCCCCCTGTGGCCCATCTCCACTCACCCTTCTGGCAATCTTCGTCTTCTGGAAAAATAGAATTTTCCATGCCGGATTTTCTAATCTTCACGAATTTTGCCTCCAAACTGCCCCTTTTCCATTAGAATCCTGACTGCAGCGGTCCTTGCTCCAAAAGTCATCAACCATGCAAAAACAGATGAAATAACATAAGCATCATCTCTTAATATGAAATATATCAATGAATAACAGTAAATTATGATATAGAATAGTGATGTAAATGGATTTATTAGGCGGCGAGGGAGCGCCTAGAACACGACCTGTGGGTGATGCAAGAGGCCAATCAGCAACTCCAAGCGGCTGCAGGTGAGTTGGCGTTCTTGACGATACTTGGATTACTTGCAGATCTTCGTGATTTTTTATTCTTGTTTTCTTGACTCAGACGAGCATGCTGCTGCACTTGCCAAGGCTCGTGAGGGCTACGTTCTGGTCACCGAGCTAGATTCTGCGAAGGCGTCGGTGACTGTGGTGGAGGAACAGGTCGGTTCCTTGGCGATGGAGCTAGAGGCAGTGAAGGCTTCGATGACTGCCTCTAAAGAGAGGGCCAAGGCCGCAGTCACTGCAGCGGAGGAGGAGCAGAAGGCCCCTGACTCCATGATCGTCGGCCTGCAGGAGAAGCTGTCCGCGCTAGAGAAGTTAGTCACGGAGACCTGCCACAAGATTCTTGGTAAGGTTTTCTTTCCTCAAGCTTTCTGTTGGTAGTGGTGGTCGAGTTCCTGAGTGGGCGAGACCCCGAGCGCCGGATCCGTAGTTGAGCTTTTGCGTGAGATTGATTTCCTGACGTTGTAGATATAATAGGTCAGGGAGACCCGGTGGTGCAGACGTTTGATGTCGTGCAAAGCGTGACGGTGGTATTGAACACAGCCACCGCTTCGGCGATGTGCATCTAAGCTGTTCTCTAGGGGATTTCTCCCACTGAGGTGATTCCCGGTGGGCTGACGGAGGTGTGGCGCTATCTCGAGAAAGCGCCCATAGTGATCGAGTGGATGGCCCGATCAGCCTTCCGTCGTGGGGCCACTACGGCGCTGAGTCTTGGACTCGCGCACTTCCCCGATAACTTTGACCTAGACGACGTCACCAGCGGGTACCCCTCAGTGACTGGCTCGATGGAGATCGTGGAGGTGTTGAAGTTGACCGCCAACGCCGCCCCTTTCGTGGAGCGAGTGTTGGCAATGGGTGATCTATTGTCGTATCAGGAGACGGTGTTGGCGCCAAATGACCCCGAGCTGAAGTACCGTGACTTGAAGTCGGAGCAGCCCTTCCAGTCGTCGTTGGCGAAGCACTTGATGACGTACCCGTTGAATCCTTAGGAGCCATATGTCCGGGTCAAGGGTTATGGCGGCGCTTCTTCGTCAAAACCTGCAGAGTGAAGGAATTTCCCTGGGGCATTTTGTTAGTAGTCTTGACCGGCCGCTTTTGTAATGTACCTCAATGATGAACAATATATTTTGTTGTTGAAGTAAAAAAGGTCAATCGACTCGCATTGTTTTGTGATTTTTATTTGTTTTGTATTTTTGGTTAAGCGAGTCCACGAGCGCGTCCGCCCTTTAGTGGGGTTGACCTCGCGTATATGTTAGTTTGTGTTAGGTTGTTAGGTTAACCGGAGTCGACTCACCGTGGCTCGTGGAACCATTCGCTTGGCAACCCCAAGGGGTGATCTATACTTGGTCGTTTTCCCGGATGCGACCAGGGTCGGTTAGGCGAGTCCCCAAGCGTGGTGCTTGGCCATTATAATCGCATGACCAAGGTAGGTGAGTAAATTTGTACGTTGTTTGTAACGTGTCACCCCCTTCCTTGGAAAGGCAGTCGCGTGGCGAGTCTGAGGCAGACTCACATACTTGGTGCATTCCCGAGCCGCATGAGGGATGTTTATGGCGAGTCCCCAAGCATGGTAATTGACCTTTCAAGTTGGCGTGCACGGGGACGGGGAGGACGGGTTTGCTGTGAGAAGCGTGTTTGCTTGTTTTGGCCCGGCAGGCCAGTCGTGCGAGGAAACTCTGATGGTGGCTCCGGGGTGGCGTTTTCATGGACGGCGCAAGACCCGAATATTTTTGGTGCCCTTGGGCCGCACTACTTAGCCGTGCCGATCACTCGACAAAAGGTTGACTCCTATGTGTAGCGTATTGCTAAATGTACGAGTGCGATTGGCACAAGGAGATGGCGAGTAGACACAATTTGTGCGATCCGATTTTATTTCATCATATGACAGCTTGGTACAAGTTTTAGTTCTATGTATAGAACTTGCAGAGGAGATTTATATTCCATGGCCATCCAACGTCGAGCTAGTCGTCACCTCCTATGTCAATGAGGTAGTAGGCGTCGTTGCCAAGTACTCGCCCTATGGAGAATGGCCCCTCCCATGGGGGAGAAAGCTTGTGCATTCCCTTTTTGTCCTGGATCAGTCGCAGGACCAGGTCACTTCCTGGAAGGTGCGGCTCCGAACTCGGCGGCTGTGGTAGCGGCAGAGTCCCTGCTAGTAGATGGTGGTGCACGAGCGAGCTAGGTCGTGGGCTTCATCGAGCTGATCGACCCCGTCTTGGCAGGCAATTTTGTTGTCTTCCTCCGCGTAATTGACGAACAGAGACAAGTCGTGTTCCAGGTCGGTTGGCATGACGGCTTCAGCACCGTACACCATGAAGAAGGGTGTGAACCCTGTGGTCATTCTCGAGGGGAGTTCTTCGACCCAGCACCTGGGCGTCTGCTCGAGGGGGACCTGTAGTCGTGGCTTCAGGCCATGGAGGACGCTTTGGTGGCGTGCTTTGCTTGGTCATTTGACTCCGAGTGGGTGACTGAGGCGACGTTGAGTCGTATGCCATGCTCTTCACAGAAATTAGCATGGCGCCCTTGGCGAAGTTTGTCCCATTGTCCGTGATAATGCTGTGTGGGTAGCCATACCGGTAAATTAACTCGCAGAGGAACTTGGTGGCGGTCTTGCTGTCACACTTCTTGATAGGCTTCGCCTCGACCCACTTGGTGAATTTGTTGACGGCGACCAGGAGGTGGATGTAGCCTGATGGAGCTTTTTTGGACCGACCCACCATGTCGATGCCTGATGGATCTGAAATATAGCCATCTACGTCCATATTTAAACTAGATATTATTCACATTTTTTATGAAATATCTCTCTAAACCCTGCCACTAATGCCTAATATTTAGAGGGGTACGCAATCCTTTATTTTATATTTTCCCTGCGCAGATAATGTCGTTTGAAGATGGGAATCACTACATTAAAGTCAAAGATACGAGATTTCCAACAACTAGAAGAAACCAGGAGCCGTAAAGCGGAGGCAGACGCCTTAACGACCAACTATATGACCGGAGCAAAATTTTGGCAGTATAACTCCGGTCGTATAGTTGGCTCCGCCACCATTAGGTCAAACAGAACAACTTTCGTGAAGAGACCCCTATATAAAGAAGCCTTGGGCGACGAGAAAACAAGCCAGACCCTCGTCAAAAGTCTCTGCCATAGATCTCTAGCCACCTCCAGATCTGAAAACCCTTCTCGATCTCCATAACCATATTCCACCACTTGTAATAGTAGATCTCTTCTTCGATTGGCGACATTGTAAGATTATTGCTATCAATCTTATGATTTTAAATACAATGTTTGTGATTATTGATCTCATCTCTATATGTGAGTAATTCTCCTTGGGCTAAGGGCTTTGGCCTAGCCGTGTAGCGTTTGTGCATGTTATTGATCATAGATGGAATCATGTATTAGTTTGTATGACATGATGATTATGGTATCCTCTCTTGCCTCAATCTAAGGACTTTTCAGGTACCCAAGACCCCGAGGGTTGACCCAGGTATAGGGAGTATGAGTAATGCCTTATCTACAGGTTGGGAACCCTAGTGATAGAAGGGGTAGTACGGGTGTATGTGAGGGATTTACTTGGGATTAACGGTGACATCACTATGCATATCATTAATTCTCTTTATTCTATGGATGAGACTAGTAGGTTATTTCTATAAGAGGTTGCGGAGGCAATAGAAATTATGGATGCACTTCCCACATATAATTTATCTTGCTCTAACAAGTACATGCATACTTTATTTCTATCTTTTATTCCCATCAAATGTTTTGCACAGTGATACATTGTAAACATATCTATAATTTTTTATGTTCCATGCTTGTTTTATATCTACTTTCTTATGTTTTGTCCACACTTTGGAGTATTTTTACACATTTTCTGGAACTAACCTATTAACAAGATGCCACAGTGCCAATTGCCCGTTTTCTGTTGTTTTTGGTTTCATAAAAGCTAGAAAAGAAATATTCTCGGAATTGGGCCGGACAAAAGCCAAAGTTGATATTTTACCGGAAGACTCACGGAGCCAGAAGACAAAACGGAGAGGGGCCAGGGGCTTCCCACACCACCTGGTGGCGCGGGCCAGGCCAGGCCACGCCAGGGGGTGGTGTGGGCCCCTACGACCTCCACCGACCTTGCCCCTTCGCCTATAAGAAGCCTCCCGATGAGAAAACCCTAAGGAATCTACCCTCCAGCCACGAAAAGTTCCGCAGCGCCACCGCCACCGAAGGGGAGATTCGAGGGACAGAAAGTCTCTATTCCGGCACCCTGCCGGGATGGGGAAGTGCCCCTGAAGCCATCTCCATCAATCTCCACCACCATATCCATCGCCGTTGCTGATTCCCATGATGATGAGGGAGTAGTTCTTCCTCGAGGCTAAGGGTTCTACCGGTAGCTATGTGTTCACCTCTCTCTCTATGCGTGATCTTATTGAGATCATTAGCTTTGTAATATATAGATCTACTTTGCTACTCAAGTGCTTTAATAGATCTCTGCTCTCCCCATGTGTGTGAAAGTGACAGCATGCACACCATGGTGGCACTTAGGCTAGAGATTACAAATACTTGTTATGAGTTATATTTGGAGTTGGATGTCTCTATGAAATTGTGGTGTTTGTTGGAACCATCTAGCGCTCAAGGTGACAGTGTGGGGTTATTTAGATGGGGAAAGCGAACTATGAGGAGTGCTGTTATAGCCCTACCATGGATTAGAGTGTCCAACCGGAGAGTAGTTCAGAGTAGTATCATAAAGAGAAGATATTTATATGAGAATGTTCACTAGTGAAAGTATGATCCCTAGGCCTTGTTTATAAGCATTGAAACACCGTTTGCAACTAGATCTGTTACATGTTTGCTTGCTTCCATCTTTATTTCAGATTGCCTTTAGTCTCTTCCACGCCATCAAGCTATTTTCTGGCACCATTGTCTTATATCCATACCACTTGTATTTCACTATCTCTTCGCCGAACTAGTGCACCTATACACCTGACAAGTGTATTGGGTGTGTTGGGGACATAAGAGACTTCTTGTATCTTGATTGCAGGGTTGCTTGAGAGGGATACCTTTGACCACTTCCTCCCTGAGTTCGATAAACCTTGGGTAATCCACTTAAGGGAAACTTGCTATTGTTCTACAAACCTCTGCACTTGGAGGCCCAACAACTGTCTACAAGAATAGAAGTGCGTAGACATCACACAGCTATAGGTGAAACTGAACGCCTTAGGCGCTCTCTCCATCATCGACAACAACAAAAAGACGCAAGCTATTGGTCCGGTAAAAACAAAAAAGTAATTCTAAAACTCCCGAAGGTCCGTTAAAGTAACTTCACTACGCATTCTCTTCCCGAGGATTCGATAACCTAGGTCTACTAGGGAAAAATAAGCTACACTACATCCGTAATCCGGATCAAAGATATCAATGCCCCATACGGCAAATGGCCAGGTAATGGGGATAGTCTTGAGGGCCAAACCAGGGATGTATGTCTGGTTGGCGTACTTCTGCCACCCGACGCATCATTGGATGATGTCTGTGGTGTCAGCGTGTGCGGTGAGCCAGTAGAAGCCATGGAGCATGGCATTGGTGACTAGCGACCGGGCACCGGCGTGGTGGCCGCAGTCGCCAGCGTGGATGTCCTGGAGGATCTTGCGCCCTTCTTCTGGCTGTACGCAGCGCTGGAACACGCCAGTCACGCTGTGTTTGTGGAGTTTGCCGTTGATGATGATGAAGGATTTGCAGCGGCGCACGATCATTCACGCCTCTGTCTTGTCGGTGGGCAGGATCTTGTGCTCGAGGTAGGCGACGTATGGCCCGGTCCAGTCACTAGGCTCCGTGATTATGGCGACCAGGGCAGGCTCGGGCTACAGAGGTATCCCGATGTCGATCTCCTTCGGCGGGGAGACCGAAGGCTTGTTGATGATGTCGAGGAATACGCCTGGTCGTGGTGTTTGACAATCCGATACGATGCGGGAGAGCGCATCAGCCTCCTTGTTTTTGCGCCTGTCAATCCACTCGACGGAGTAGCCGGCGAAGTGGCCCCCCAGCTAGTCCACCGCTTGGTGATACGCTATCATGGTGGGGGAGACAGCGTCGCAGGTGCTAGTGACTTGTGCGGCGATGAGACCGGAGTCGTCGTAGCACCGTAGGCGATTGGCATTCATCTCCTTGGTGGCCCGCATGCCGTGAAGGACGGCCTCATATTCCATCATGTTGTTGGTGCAGGGCGTGAAGTCGAGGTGTAGCACGTATCGGAGCTTGTCGCCTTTGGGGGAGGTGAGTACGATCCCAGCTCCCGCACTATCCATGTTCTTGGACTCATCGGAGTGGAGCGACCAGCAGTGGAGATAGGGTAGCTTCTCCAGATGTTGTGCTTCTTCCCAGTCGGCGAGGAAATCAGGCAAGGCATGCGACTTGATCGCTTTGCGCGGCTCGTACTTGATGTTGTGGACGTCGATTTCGATGGCCCACTTGGCGACTCGCCAAGTCGCCTCGTGGTTGTGAATGATGTCATGCAACGACGCGGAGGAGACGACCGTGATGGGTGCTCCTAGAGGTAGTATGGGAGCCATCGCTGGGCTCTGAAGACCGCATACACTAGTTTCTGGTACTGCGGGTAGCGCTTCCTTGAGTCCGTTAGGACCTCGCTGATGTAGGACCGGGCGCTATACAAGGCGCTCATTGCCCTCTTCTGGTCGCTCGACGACCACCACGACGCTGACGACACGAGTGGAAGCCGCGACGGAGACGAGCATTGGCTCTTTATCGACTAGGGCAGCGAGCAATGGTGTTGCGAGCAGCACTTCCTTGAGCACTTTGAGCGTGTTGTCCGCTTATTCGTCCCATTGGAACGTGGGTTTCTTGAGCATCGGGCGGTAGAGGGACATTGCCTTCTCACCGAGCCGGGGGATGAAGAGACTGAGAGCCGTGACTCACCCGGCCAACTTCTGGACGTCGCGTAGGCACTCAGGTTTTCCGAGTCGTGCTATGGTGTCGATCTTGGTGGGGTTTGCTTCAATGCCTTGCTTGGAGACAACGTACCCCAGGAGTTGTCCGATGGGTAGCCGAAGGTGCACTTCCCCGGGTTGAGCTTGATCTTGTACTTCTGCAGATTTTCAAAAGTTTCAGCCAGGTCGGCGAGCAGGTCGCTCTGGCGAGTTGACTTCACCACCATGCCGTCGATGTAGACGTGAATGTTGCAGCCAATTTGGCTCGCAAGGCACTCCTGCATGCACCGTTCGTAGGTCGTGCCGGCATTCTTAAGGCCAAACGTCATAGCAGTATAGCAGAAGACGCCGAATGGCGTGATGAACGTCGTTTTCTCCTCACCCTCGACCGCCATCTTGATCTGGTTGTAACCAGAGTACGTGTCGAGGAAGCACAGTGACTCCCACCCCATGGTCGAGTCGATGATCTGGTCGATGCGGGGAGGATGAATTCCTCCTTCGGGCAGGCGTTGTTCAGGTTGGTGTAGTCGATGCACATTCTCTAAGTTTTCTTCTTCTTTAGAACCAGGACTGGGTTTGCCAGCCACTTGGAGTACTTGATTGGCCGGATGAAGCCTGTAGCGAGTAGACATTGCACTTCTTTGGCAATTGCTCGGCGGCGCTCTTCATTGAAGGGCTGCAACGACTGCTTCACCGGTCTCACTTTGGGGTCGGCGTTGAGTTTGTCCTCAGCGAGTTCCCTCGAGACACCAGGCATGTCAGATGGTTTCCATGCGAACATGTCATGATTCTCACGTAGGAACTCGATGAGCACGCTTTCCTATGTGAGGCTCATGTTGGTCCCGGTGGTGACCTTCTAGCTTGAGTCGCCCAAGACAAGCTCGACGGTGCGGGTGTGTGTGGAGGCCTTGAATGCTGATCCCCCAGAGTTCTCCAAGGTGGACTTCTTTAGGATCGTGGGGTCGTCCTTATCAACATTGCTCGCGTATTTCGCAAGCTCGTCCACGTGGTCGGTGAGCTCGGCGCCTTTGTCCTCACAGTCCACGGCCATGTTGGGATCGTCGTGGACGGTGATGATGTCGTGTGGCCCTGGGAGCTTCATCATGTTGTACGCGTAGTGCGGTGATACCATGAATTTGGCGAAGACTTATCGCCCAAGACGCAGTGGTAGGGGCTACAGAATTTCACCAACTCGAAGACGATCCGCTTGGTGCGGAAGTTCGCTAGTGTGCCGAAGGTGACTGGCAGCGTCACCTTGCTGATCAGGTACGCCTTTCGATCAGGGAAGATGTCGTGGAAGGTGGTGAGGGTCGACTTGATCATCAACTCTGGGAGGTGTAGCCTCTTGAACGTGTCCAAGTACAGGATATTGATGGAGCTTCTGCCATCCATCAGTGTCTTGGGTAGCCAGTAGTCAGCCACTTTGGGCTTGACCACCAGGGCGACTCGCCTTGGATATTCGATCCTGGGTGTGTGATCTTGGCGACTCCAGGTGATGCTTTGCTCGGACCAGTTGAGTAAGCGGGGGATGTCGACCTGGGTCACCGCATTGACGGCGAGTACACGGGCGAGCACCTTCTTCTCGCATTTGGTGTCGAGCCCGGTGAGCGTGTGCAGCGAGCCGACGGCGTTGCTGAACCCATCGGCATTGTTGTTGTCCCTTGGTGGGTCGTTGTTGGGGTCCTCTCTTGCCAGCCTTGCCTTCTCAATCTCCTTCAGAGAGTGGCAGTCGGCAGTGGTGTGTGGCGCGCTTCCCCTCCCTGCTGTGGTAGACACGGGGCTAGTTGAGTAGGGCAGGAGGGTCAAATTTCAGCCCCGCCGTGTTGTTGGCGCGGTAGTTTCCGATGTCGCGATAGTTTTGTCCATCACGGCAGAAGTTCTTCGGGTCGTGCTACCCATAGCCAGCGTTGGCAACAAAGTCGACTCGCCCATCACCGTGGTGCTTGCTGGTGAGACGAGTGTTGCTGTAGCGCATGTCGCGTTGTCGCCCATTGTTGTTGTCGCCGGTGCAGCGTCTTCCCCTTGACTCATTGTCGGAGTCTTGGTTAGGGTCCTCCTCACGTAGCGCCTGGCGATCTCGAGGAGGTCGCGGATGTTGTCGAGCGTCCGGTAGACCCTCTTGATCTCGGCGACGAGAGTTTCATACCGGCACGCGTTCTTGAAGTAGTGGATCGCCGTGTCTGGGTGGATGCCAAAGACGTTGATCCACAGGTCTTGCCACCGCTAGACCCAGTGGAGGGTCGACTCGTGTTGTCCCTAGATGTAGTGCTCCAGGTCCTCGATGGTGGTGGCGCGGGTGTAGGAACCCTCTAAGTGCCTGACGAAGGCCTCTCGCATGTCCTCCCATGAGTCGATGCTGTCCACGGGGAGGATGTTGATCCATTGTTATGTCGCTCCCTCCATCATTAGGGGAAGGTAGCAAGCGGCGAGTAGGTTGGTGTGGTCGGCGATCCCCATCACCATGAGGTATGTGTTGAGCCACACTGTTGGGTCGTACTTATCAATCTCCTTCGGCACCTTGAAGTTTGTCGGGTACTTTTCGCCTCGGATCATTGGTCTGAAGCATTGCGGGGCGACTCAGCTGCGTGAGCCGCTTGGCTCCGGCTCACCATGGTTGGTGAGGCTGTGCCTCAGATCATGTGGCTGGTGAGCTCGCCAAGCCTGGTTGTTGACGATGTGGGTCCACGCGTCGATCGGTTCGCCGTTAGCGATGACCGTTTTGTTTGCGGGTCGTGGCTCGTTGGTGGAGAGCGCAGGATTCGCGGTCCGTGGTTGGAGCTGCAGGGGCTCAGGCGGTGGGCAGTTCAGAGTATTGGCAACCGTTGGACGGCCGCTTGAGGCTGCCCTGCTCCCCGATGAATGGGAGTACATCTGTCCCCGCGGGTCGACTCCCGTGGCTTGCTGCTCGATGGCCCTGGCGAGTAGGGCCTGGGCATACTGGATCTGCAGCGCGCCCTCTCCCGTGATGTTGAGGTTGGCGACTACGGCGTGCCCCGTGATGACATTGTCCGTCGGGGTGGAGTACAGCGGGAGCCTGTTGGTGTCGTGGGCTTGTGGAGAGATGATGATCCATGGCTGGTCTGGAGGAGGTGTGCGGCCCAGGGGTGGCGGTGAAGCTCCAGTCGTAGGTGCCCTAGGTGGTGGGCGGTTGCTGCCGCCAGGCAGCGCGTTCTCCTAGAACTCATGCTCGGCCGCGCGAGCAGGGTCGTTCTCGTCGTTGAAGTTAAGGACGTGTCCCTAGAGATGGCTGCCCACTCTTTGTGAGGGAAATCTTGAGATCAAGATCTTGGAGAATTTGGTGTCCCCATAGGGTAAAGACCTACTCCTGCTAGATTGTATTATTGGTGAGTGAGTTACAAGGGTGGCGAGCTTGGCGGCTAGGCAGCGAGTCGCTTGGATGGGGTGTATGATGGAACGTGTCTACAGAGAGTACCTTAGGGAGGCTTATATAGGGGATGCCTCGCTAGGGTTTATAGATATACAACCGAATCAGTTAAGGACTCAGAGGATTCGACCTAATCCGATTGGGCCTAGCTACGCTTCTGGGCCTCCAGCTTCTAGTCGCCAGGCTTCCTTCCCAATCGCATTCCAGTCATCGTCCTGCAGGCCCACTCGCAAAGGCCCTGGTCTATTCGAAACGTCCTGCTGGGCATGCCCCCTTCGGCATATCCCCATCACATTCCTTTGAACAGGTTACACAGCACGACCATGTTCATGGCTGAGATCACCCGTAGCCCTTTGCTAGTCTTCGGTGTCACCTCTTCTGGCCCAGGAGTGAGGTTGAGGTCGAGGACTGGTATTGCCTGCATGGGCGCGATCTCTGTCGACATGGAAAAGGAGCCACCAAGCGGGGATCAAATGGCGACATGCGGAATGGGAGCACATGGCATCTCCGCTGCTATTTGAAACAGAACTGTGAGGCAACTGCCCCACAGCAATTTCATTTTATAATAAAAAAACAGAGTCCAAACAGGTTTAAGAACTAATTACAGAAAGAGAAATGCCCACTAAGAACTAAGAAATAATTACATATGTACATGGAAGAACAATGGCACCCTACGGTAACCCAGCAATCCAGGCGAGGAGAGGAGCTTTAAGCTTCTTTTTAACACGGTGCTGTAGAAGAGTCATGTCATCAATAAACTTGAATCTCCATTTAGTGAACGTTGGTCTCTCTTGATTAAAAAATTTACCATTCCTGAGTAGCCAGATATTCCAACAGGCCATGATAAGAACCTCCATAAAAAGGGTGTCCAAATGAGTTCTTGGCAGTCTACACAATTTGTTGGATGTCGTCAAGAGGTTGCCAAGAGATTTGTAGGTAATTCCAAATACGGGCATTGAAATTACACTCAAAGAAAAGATGTGTCCTGTCCTCGTATGCTCTCAAAGGGCAAAGCTCACAATGAGTATCATCAGTCACCTGCCAGTGTCTCCTTTGAAGTAAATCTCTAGTGTTTAACCTGTCACGTAATAGCAACCAAGCAAACACCTTGGTTTTTATCATACAGCTAGATTTCCAAATCCATGTATATACCTTGGGGGCTTGAATATGCTGATGGATGTACTTGTAAAACTGGGCAGACGTGTAATCAGCACCCAACAGTAGGTCCAAACATCAGTCTGATCCACCAAAGGATTACTAGCCATAATTGATTGTAATTCAGACAACTCCTGATAGGCACTCGTAGACAGAGGTAGAGAACAAATTATGAATATCATCCTCCGCGTACACTTGAGCAGCCGAAAGGTTTTCATTTAGTGCAAAGGAGAATAAGAGCGAGAATCTTTCTTTCAGAGGTCTTACACTTCCTTGTAGCGACCAATTATCTGACCAAAAGAGGAAAGTATCTCCCCTACTGAGAGTAACGGCCGCTACCCCTGAAATTATCAACTTGTTTCAGCACATCCCGCCACCAAAAAGAACCGCAAAGGTTCTCCGTGTGTGGGACTTTACCATTATAATGGGCATTCCAGATTAGTTGGACCCATGGAGTTGGCTTTTGATTATAGAATTTATCAAGGAACTTGATCAATAACGCTGCATTCTTTTTCTGAAAATCGACCACTCCAAGTCCTCCTTTTTCTTTGGGCAAGCACACCAATTCCCATGCAGCTAATGACTTCTTAGGCTCATCATGCTTATTTCGCCATAGACACTGTCGTAGAATGCGGTCCAATTGCACTGTCAAACCTTTACCAAGATGCAGCGAGCATAGGAAATACAGCGGCATAGAGGATAAAGCTGAATTAATTAACTGAAGACGAGCCCCTTGCGACAGAAAACTAGAGCTAGAGGTAAGCTTCCTCTCAAGACGACAAACAAGGGGCATTAGATCACTTATCGTCGATGGTAGCCGGGGCAAATAGGGGGCCGCTCGCTCGTGGAGGACGCCGAGCTTGTCGAAGAGGCGTTGGCGACGCCGCCACCGCTTGTGTGGGTCAGCGAGGTGGTGAGCGCCTCTTGCCTCAGCAGGATAATGGCATGGGCGACAGTTCGGGAGGCAATGACATCGATGTTGGCATTGGCATGAAGGCCGAGGATGATCTCTGCCTCTCTCTTATGTTCGGCGACGGCCTTGGGTTCATCCACCCGTCTGTTGGCCGCTTCTCTACGATCAATGCACTTCCTGGTCTCGTTTGCTCGCTCTGCCATCCTCAGCTCCTTCGGCTTGAGCAGGGCGGTGGACTTGCCATTGGGGGCGATGCTAGCGTCCTTCTCCATCGCTAGCTAGGGATTGGGCGGCGGCATGGATGGAATACGTATGGAAGTGGAGGGAATGGAAGTGGTTTCCTTTGCTCGTGTTGTTTGGGCCCGGTAAGGACATGGGGGAGATGCGCGCGAGCGCGGTCCGACTAGACGTATTCCCAGCCCAAAGTTGGGCTGGAAATGGGTCGTCGCAGGCCAGTCCATCATGTCGATCAAACTAGAACGAACGGCCTTGGTCCGTTTGGGTCCCGCCCAAATTTGAACCGTAAATGGATCCCGGAAGATGGTTTCTTGGGAGCGCGATATGTGTCATATGGAGATCCGCTCGCGCGCACGGAACTGTTTCTAAGATCAAACTGGAACGAACGGCCTTGGTCCGTTTTGGTCCCGCCTAAATTTGGAACCGTCGCTAATCAGTCTGCACATGTTGGTCCGTTTGGGTCGCTAATCAGTCTGCACATGTTGGTCTGTTTGGGTCAACCCGCTAGGCCACGTTTCAGCTGTCCTCCTGTCCGATCAAACCAGATGAGAAGTCCTCGGTTCGTTTGGGTAGCACCGGAGGATATGGCCTTATATAGCCTTAAGAATTCTACAGTTTCCGAATCAAATCTTTACAACCATTTTCAGCCCGCCTACTCTCTCGTGCAGCATAAAGTGGGGAAATATCCAGTCCACTGAATTTGTGCAAGTACCTTGGAAATGAGTTTGAACAAATTGTACTGTCGCAGGATGTCATCTTATACGGTCATACCACTCGTCAAAAAGGACGATTAGCATCTTATACATCAACACAAAATTCAACTTCAATCTGAAAGAAAGATGCATTTGCATGGTTGCAGATTCACACCTTTCGATGGCAATACATTTTTCTCAAGATATTCCTGAATTCAGAGTGTTCGCCCATTGCTTCATAAAATACATATGGATGGAGATGAAGGACAATGGCTCTCCCACAGACCCCCACTGTCCCTTTGCTGGCGGTTCACACAAAACAGTGGACCATTGTTCTGAAAAAATTAATGGGTGGACCATTTAGCCAATCTCCAGGGTGACAGTAGCCGCAGGGCAAACCTGGTACTACTGAGTACAGAATACAGCCTGATGCACCAACCATATCCCGCGGTATGCATTAAACAACACTACATGAGGCAACATAGTACTAGATGCATTATGAACCTTGAGAGGGCTCCTGGGAGAAGGCTCCGAAGGATGCACAACTGAGGCTCCATGGCAAGTGATTTGGATTTTGGAGTCGCATAGTTGATGAGTTCATAAGAGAACAATGCAGATCAGGTCACGGGAACGTCTGACATAAATCATCCCTGATCTAACTCAAACGGTGCTTCAGCTGGAAAAAAGAATGGTTAATGTGCTGTTTGACGTGTAATGGCAATGAAGAGATCCAGTGACCAATAGATTCTGGTTCCACAGCCCAGAGTATACACCACTCGTGTGCTCCACTTGTGCCTCCTGTTGAGGTTTGCAAACTGCTCGTTCAGAGTTCAGACCTCTCAGCAGCAAAGGGCATAGCGGCTATCATCGATTTGAGCCATTCTTCCACTAAGAGTAAGAGAACCAATACATTTGTTCTAAACCAACTGCAAAAATGAAAATAGAAAAAATCAAGCATGATTTGGTGAGAAAATGAGATTCTCAACCTTCACAGTGAACGGGAAAGTAAGATTACTACCAACAAAACGAAGTACAGCAAGCCAGGCATAACTTATCAGACCCCATAAAGCACAACAGTCAAAATTAGTCTTTACAGGAGATGCAACATGAGATTTAATTGTTTGCATCCGCAAACTTATGACAGAGTGTCGAGGTTCTAATGATTCAGAGAAAAGGAAAATATGGTAATCTTATCACTGTAGCCTTTTCTTTTCAATCTTATTTTTTGCAGTATGGGTTGATTTATTATGCCAAAACATTCAAGAAGAAACATAATGCTTTCCTTAATGATTAAGATTTGCTACTTGGCACTCCATTTGCCAACACTAGCAAGTACTCCCTCCATTTCTAAATATAAGATGTTTTAGATTTGTGAAGAAAATGTATCTAGACTTCTTTTAGTATATAGGTTCACTCAGGTTTGGAGTGAACCTATATACCGAAAGAAGTCTACATACATTTGCTTCACAAAGTTAAAACATCTTATATTTTGAAACGGAGGGAGTATCAGCTAGCTTGGTATCCAACCATCAAACTAGAAAATATGGCTCAGTGTCCCCTCTAGAACCCTGTCATCCAGCATAGTTCTACTTCAACTAATGGTAACTTGTAACACTCAAACAACACGTCAATTTAACCATATCACTGCAAAAGTCCCTACCTCCCATAGTAACTAGTAAATGTGTACAATGTAATTGGTACAAAATAATTAAAATTAAATTTATATGAGAAGAGATTTTGTGCACATGGGTGCCAGTGCTCCCTTCACTTTCAGATTTTTGAAAATTTCAAAACCTCACACTTCTATGTCCCCAAAAAAAATTATGGCGTTAAATATATAGATGGATATATACAGGAGTGTACGCAAAAAAGTCTCGTTAAAAAAACTTTATATTTTGGGAGATATAAAAAGGACAATTTTCTGACAGTAAATAATAGTAAAAATAGTATAAAATAGTACTCCCTCCGATCCATATTACTTGTCGCTCAAATGGATGTATCTAGACATGTTTTAGTACTAGATACAACTATTTTTGCGACAAGTATTATGAATCGGAGGGAGTATATCTTTTTGTCAGAAATTTGTCTTTTTGTAGTTTCCCAAAATACAACGTATTTTTTAACGGAACTTTTTGCGTGCACTCCTCTTGTACATATCTATCTATATATTTAACGCCATAATTCTTGGAGACATAGAAATGTGAGGTTTTGAAATTTTCAAAAATATGAAAGTGAAGGGAGCACCTGTGCCCATGTGCCAAAGACACTTTCCGAATTTATATACGAATCTCTAGACAAGAAGCAGCTGGAGTTAATGGTTAGATGATTTGTCCCCTTGGGGTGCAACAATGCCTACACAAATCTCTAGCACTACCCAGCAGTAGTAATTGTATGTGTATCCCATCAAGAACTTCAAAGACACACGGGCTAGATGCTTTTCACAGACACAACATCTCATCACGATCCTAGCCACCAACAAGAATATGGTGTAGACCATTTAGGAATCTAGTACAAAAATATTGTGGGATTATTGTCTTCTTGAGATTATAAATTCATACCAGCATATGAATTTCTCCCTTACATACCTTTTGCTACATTTTCTGAAAATATATATGGGCAATCTACCCAATGTTCATATAATTATCTTTGCTTCCACATAATTATCTTCATTGAGAATCTGGCACGGCTGCTGATACACTGCTAATCTAAGTTCCGACTAAGTAACTTAGCAAAGGGCATTGATATAGGCTTGCTAGGATATATTTGAAAGTAATAAGCACATAAAGAAACAGGCTAAACTGTTGGTCCAGAGACTGGAAATCTCAGAGTAGTGGAGAAGAGAACAATCCAAATGATAGAATTGTAGACCAGTACATGTTGGCATTATAAGAGAGTAAAGATTTCAGACCTGCACAAGTCCTTAGATACTTAAGCATTCACCATGTTTGCAAATGGTGAGAGTAAAAAATGACTAGGAAGCTTAGCAATATGTTTCAGTAATATTACATAAATTGTTAGCCAAACTACTCAAACGATGTTTGCAAATGGCAAGACATTAGATACTTAAGCATAGGGTACTTGTGCATGTATTGAGGAAATTGCAGGTTCCACCAGGTTTTGGTCCTGGCGTTGCGCATTTTACCAGGTCGACGTCTCTTTTGCAGCATTCACCATGTTTTCGTCTAATACGTTGCACATTGGTCTAAATGAGACATTAGTCTTTCGTTGACAGGCAATCTGACACTAGGCCCCACACAGCTGAATTATTTTGACATGATGCATCCGTATAAAGGACAGATTTTCTTTTTGACAATTAGAGAAAATAATAGCGCTAGATTCGGTCGCCGGATGGACGCCGGAGAGGACACGCAGCGCGGTCACAACGGAGCCCTGCTCTTCCCTACCGTGGGCCATGGCGAAAGATTCCAGAACACGGACGTGTGACCTGTGCGACGTCCTACTCTGCGTTGCAGGACGGTGGACCTCGCGCGCGCCATGGGCCCGTCGTCATCGTCTGCGTGTAGGACCGCGCGGTGAGAGACGTTCTCAACGCGACAAGCGTCCGTACCCGCCGGGCGGCGGGGCCCAATGAGAGCCGACGTAGCGTCGTTAGCCCATGCCGGCTGCAGTCTCTCGCGGCCATGGGTCCCGTCCGGTGGCGACGTGGCGCACTAGGCCCATGCCAGCCGCAGTTTCTCGCGGACATGGGACTCGTTCAGAACAGAATTGACGCCGTAGTCTGTAGACGGTCGTGGTGTTGCCCCTTGCGCCTTTTATTTTGCTTTTCTTCCACGCTTTGTTTTGTACTCAGGTGGGTCTATGTCAGGTGAATCTGTTTTAGTCCATGTGTGTTGTCCTGGTACTGGATGGATCGAATTCTTGTATGCCTCGCCTTAGGTCGGCATCGCGGGAAGATGGGGAGGATAGCCGAAGTACTCGTGACCTACGTCGGGATCCATCATCGGCGGTTAGTTGCGGGCGATTTGCCAGCCGCCGCCACGACCCTCGGGCCTGTGCTTCACGGGGAGGGTGATGGAACTAGGTGCGGTGGGTTCAGTTTTTTTTTGAGAGACAGTGGGTTCAGTTCGGTCGCCACGACTGGTTGGACCCGATCGTATGGGGTTTCTTGGCTGGTTAGACTTGGTTGTGTGGGGCCCAGTGTCAGATTGCATGTCAAAGGAAGACTAATGGCTCGTTTAGACCAATGTGCAACGTATTAGACGAAAACCTGGTGAACGCCACAAAAGAGACGTCGACCTGGTGAAATGCGCAACGCCGTGACCAAAACCTGGTGGAACCTGCAATTTCCTCTGCATGTATTTGTTCATACATGCACTGCGGGTTTAAGTTATCATGTCCTGCAGTCCACAAATATATGTTCCGTTATCTGAAACATGATTCTAGCATTACTTATTATTAGTTCAGACTCATAGAAAGACCAAAATTCAAACCATTTGACAGATGAGAAGTGCTTGTGAGGTGAGAGAAGAAATAATCTGAGTTAAGGTCAGGAGATTCTTGTTGGCACCAAACCCCTCAAAAAAAGCAACACAATGACGGTGGGTGTGCATATTAATGAACGGTACAAAAAGTAAAAGCATAGATGAGTTGTGCCAACTAACAAATTATTGCACACATTAGGCAATTACCTACAAGTACCAACATGATACAGTGGTCTACACGAGTTACTCAAGAGAAGTGACAAATATTTTCTGTCTAGTGTTAAATGTTTATGCACAAATTCGGTACTAATTCCAGATGGAAAATTCAATATGGAAATGCCATTTACTAACTAGCTGAGGTGTAGACTTATGCCCTCACCTCCCTGGTCCCATCCTCTTCAAGTTCAACCTGGGTGCAATCTTTTGCTTAATACAGTTGATGCCTCATTCCTCCTAGGTATCCATGAAGTTACTCACTAGCTACACTCAGAAGTTCTACATACATAGAAGATTGTATCACCACAATACCTGTAATCCTGATCTGTGACAACATTTTGGACTTAAAAGCAGTTTGTTTCCACTTGGTTGTACCTCGACAAGACACTAGGTGCACTTTAGCAAGGTTATGGTCAGTTAGGGATTTTTAACTTTTGTTATAATCTGATGATGGCCTGCCATCAAACGTACCTGGACTTCTGTTGTGTTATCAATACGATAGTGAAATCACAGGGCTTACTCTGCATGGGAAAAAGGTGAACGGTGTCTTCTGATTTATGGCAAATCAAACAGACATAACATAGTACAGATACCAGGAAAAACTATGATTCCATAATTTAACTCTTGTCCGATGAACAGTTTTTGTTGGCAAATTGGTTTTTCAAACAGTGCTGCTCACAACAAAAATGATTTCTGCCTACTGATCTCCCCATAACTGCAAAACCCTCTTTAGATTGCACAGCCTTGTGTCCTTGTCCAGGTCACAAAGGATTCAGTTTGTATCTGGCATTTTATTGTACTAAGCTTGTTGATGAGGACATCCCTACAATTACACCTACCCCAATTGCTAATGAAGATGTTCCAATTACAAAGAAGGATCAATCTAATGAGATAAGGATTGGACCAATCACAAGAGCTCGTGCCAAGCTACTAGAACAACAGGTGAACTTGTTTCTTAATGAACCTGGTGTTTTAATTAATGAGAATTTTATACTACCTAGGTCTTTGAATTATTGCATGATCAGGTACTTAGGAGAAGAAGGTGAAGCACGGAGCGAGGAGCTAATGGAACAAGGCGTGTTGATCAATGAAGAATGCGCGAGGGAGGAGGAGGGAGGAAGCGCAAGGAGCTGTCCAAGACAAAGATCAACGAGAGGAGGACGTTCTCTGCCGCGGCAGAGAAAAGTATTGTTTCTCTGCCACAGCAGGCTGCCGCGGCAGGGAAACCGAGTCCTACTCTGCCACGGCAGGCTGCCGCGGCAGAGAAAACGGCTACAACTCTGCCACGGCAGAGTCAGTTTGATCGAACCCAAGTTGGGTCGGTTTGTATCTCTAGTTGGGTGGGATCAACTCGGTTTCCACCTTAGGCCGCCGCCTCCCAGACCCTTAAATAGATGGGGGCGCACTAGTTTAGATTTTCAGACCACGTTAAAATATTTTGGAGTTGTTTCTTTCATAGAACCTCTGGAATTACCCTGTGTTCGAATCTACCAACTATAATTGAGTGTGATCTGTTGTTCCATTGGGAATTAGTAGATTGCATACTACCGTTCGTGGTCACGGCTGCGTGCGCAAGAGTGTGGTGTTGTGAATATCCTACAAGGTTCGAGATCCGTTGCACTGGCATCAGGGATCGAGCGGGAGAGATCATAGCTACTCACTAGTTATCTATCATCCATCATCATCATCGCCATCCGCTTACTGAGAAGATCGGGCCACCCCATATCACTTGTGAGACCATTTTAGTATTTTTTTCACTACCGTCCAGACCACAAAATTTAATCAAACTTCTAGGAGTAGGTCAGTTATTGCTTCTTATCATATACTCCCTCCGTTTCAAAATATAAGATGTTTTAGGTTTGTGAAGGTAATGTATCTACACATCTTTTAGTGTGTAGATTCGGAGATCCGTTTCATAATATAAGATGTTTTAGCTTTGTGAAGATAATGTATCTAGACGCTTTTTAGTGTATAGGTTCGGAGAGGTTCACTCCGAATCTACACACTAAAATATGTCTAGATACATTACCTTCACAAACCTAAAACATCTTATATTTTGAAACGGAGGGAATACAAACTATGAATAAACATTTCAGAAACAGTTTAGTGCATATGTCTAATATTTGCAAGATGATTCATTGGCTTGTCCAAAACCATAGCTTCTTATTTGAAACCGAATGTTATGTATCTGAGAAATGAAAATAAATAAAGAGCCAGAAAATACCTTGGATGTCATTGAGCTACACACTTCGAAATTTGTTCGCAACTGCTCCTATCCAAACCCTATCTTTCTCACTATATGCATAATTTGCGTTGGAGGCCAACAGGATGACACCTTCAGCTTTTGTTTCGCCGTTAGCTGGATCAGGGTTGCTCAAAATTGGTTGTGCCAACACAGAAAGGATTCCTTGTGGCAGTATGTTCCCAAGCTGAGTGCCTAATGAAAGCAACATGGTTGGCCTACTGTAAGACACATATAACTGAAAGATATAAAAGAAGGAGAAAAAAGCAATGCTAGAATCATTTTTATAAGCAGCAAAGCACAGAGGAAAACAAAAACATGATTTTCATGGGCCAACTAGACATCAGCAGCAGTTCTTATCCTTAAGATGCGGGGTACACACATGAAAAAAGTTAAAACTTATAAAACTAGCAATTCGTAAAAAATAAAGTCTCACGTGTACAAAAGCATATGATATGTCAGCCCAAACATAATAAAAGTTGTGAGTAAATTTCAGTACAATAATCATTTGAGAGCAACTACAGTATGATGCTTCACCTGAACGGTTCAAATTATGAAAAACACATATTTGAGCTCGATAGTTGATACAAGCAAAATGTTACAGATGATAACTTTTGCAGTCATTAAGGGGGAGAAAAGTATATCCAATGCATAGCTAAACCAATACCTTTTTATACAGGATAGAGGGGCACACTTAAGGCAGGATAGAACGGCACACTTACCAGAAAAACTTGGAAGGTACAAAGCGCTACTCAGATTAACGAGTGCAGTTTGTTCCATCTGACCCTTGAACCACTCAATCATGGCATGTTTGGGAATATCCGCAGGAGGATCCCAGTATCCACGTATGCACAACACGTCACCAACTGCTATGAGCTGGCAGGGGAAAAAACCAAGGTGAAAAAAATAAAATGTGCTACACATGATCACACAATCGAAGCAAACAGTGATATCGCTACATCTGCTCATAATACACATTTTAAACTGCTACACCGTTATTCATACACAAATAAAAGAAGCAAGCTCGACCAAATACTAAATTGCAAGACAGGCCTAGAACATGTCTATAACTCATGGTTATGCTGCAATTACTATTTATACTGGCAAGCTGGGATAACACGGCTTAAGGTTGACGAAAATAAGGCACGAGATTCTATTAAAGCAACAAAAACAGTGCTACACTATGAGATTTAAACTTATCAAAAAACGTCTTGATTCTGAAGCGTAAAACACTTTTGACTGCTTAACACATTTCATTTTGTTCAGCTCAAATACATGGAGAACTTTTAAGATTAAGTAAACTCTGTATGGCTTAGAAGCATCAGAAAAGCATACCACAGACGTGGTGTTTGTGTTCTGCAGCAGAACATACGTCGCCCAGGCCATATCCTCCTTCTGCGCTGCTGACAGATCATCAGGAATCACAAACACCTGCCTGCTCCCCTCCGGCAACGGCACACGGCCTGCAGCACCCGCGCCCTACAACAAACAAAATCCCAATCCACACACTCATTTCTCAACATTCACCGTCTGGTCCCAGCTTATATTTTGAGAAACACTTCGACGCATCCCACCTCTAGGAACCTCCCGAGGTAAGGCAGAGCTGCGGAGAACGCGGCCAGGCACAGCCCCAGAACCTCCGACCTCTGCGATTTCGTTGCGTGACTGGTTTAATACGGGCGTACATTACGGCCGAATATATAACAGGATTAAGGTATGGCGAGAACCGACGAGCTGCGCGGAGGTGGGGGACGGCGAGAGGAGGTGGTTGAGGAGGACCAGGGCGCCGAAGCCGAGGCCTATCCACCGCGGGAGGTACGACTCGTCGAACCCGGGGATCCCTGCGTTGGTACCGCGCGGCGTGTAAGAAGGCGCACAAATCCGGTGGGTCTGAGCGCCCAATTTCGTTGACGGGTGGAGGAGGAGGAGGTACCAAGGGTGAAACGGAGGACGGAGAGGTTGACCTGCTGTGGAGGGTCGGAGTTCGAGGCGCGGACGCTGGCGGGGCGGGGGCGGCGGTGGGGCATTTTTCTTGCTGTGGGTTGAGGGGGGAGGAGGAAGGCGTGCGCGGTGACGGGGAGAGGCTGGAGGTGGAGCAATGATGCTGCGCGGGGGAGGAAAGCCATGGCGGATTGGCGGATTGGTGGTGTCCGTGCGTGCGTGTTGTGTTGTCCCCTCCCTCGCAGTCGCAGGCCGCAGTCAGCAGCAACTGTACTACTAGTCTGTTTAGTTGCCATCTGAATCTACGGATACAACCAGGCCGAAAGGACACCCCCAAGATAAATCTTGCAGATTCCGACCCACGGATACAACCAGTCCGAAAGGACACCCCAGGCCACACTGGGCGAGACTAACTTAGCTCGGAAATGCTAATTGCCGCCCGCGCCGCAGGCCGGCCCATTTCCCTGGTCTGACGTCCTTTATTTATTTATTTATTTCTGTTTCCTTTTCCTTTTTAATTTTTTTTTGGGGCGGGGGGGGGGGGGGGAATCGTTATATTTTGGGAAAATCACGTTTTTCAATATTGGTTTATGTTTTTAGATTTGGTTCATGACTTTTAAAAAAATGTTTCATGAATTTTAAAAATTTGTTCATGTTTTTCGAAATTTGGTTTATAATTTTTTGAATTGGTTCATGAATTTTGAATTTTGTGTTCATGATTTTTAAAATAATGTTCACGTTTCCAAAAAATCATTTTTTCAAAAAAAGGAAATTTTATTTTAGATCAAAAATTGTTTAGATTTAAAATTCGTTCACATTTGAAGAAAAAAAACTGAGAAAAAAGAAAATGGAAGAAGCACCTGCTAGTAGATTAGCATCGTTTGGAAACTAATGGGCCGCCCATCTACCACGCTCAGCCGCGCTAGCTGCTGGTGCCGCTTCTAAGCAGCATTTAGCAACTCCCCTCTTAGCTCGCATGTTTCTAACAAAAAACTCGGACGAAAAACGAAAACGGCAGTTTATGGGGATAGAATTTGGTAAAAAAATGCCTAAATTCGGTGGATGAATTGAAGCATTTCCTATTTGCAACAGGAGCATTTTTATTTCACGGTCCTTCCGTGTTCCCCACAGTTGCTATCCATCGACGACTTTGCGACCGTTTTTTTTTTCAAATTTCACAGATATGTTAATAATCATCGTCTGTACTATAGAGACTTAAAATAATAAAAATTGCAAATAAATCAATAGACCATCTAGCGACCACTACAAATATTAGCGCGATCCGAAGGTATCCTTGTCCTCTATCACTAGAGCCGGGCAAAGCTTGCGCTGGTAGAGTTTATTGTACTAGATATACAGAAAGTCCTATGCTAAAACCACAAAGGACCAGCACACTAAAGCAACAACCATCGCCATTGATGACATCTGCAGATCAGAAGAGACTGACCTAAAATACATCAACGAACACCAAAACTGATAAGATCCCAGGAGATCTGTCGGACACACGACTCCACGTGCTCTTCGCGGACCACTACCGGCACGAAGATAGGGCGAGAAAGACCTTATTATGAGTTTAGGATGTAGTCGCCTTACCATCTCGAAAAAGACGTAAAAAAACCTAAACAAAGAACGAAAACACCCACCGGCGAGAGACCTTGGTCTGCCACACCCCCAATGCCCCAGGCCCACCGGAGGCAGAGCAGACCGGCAACGTCACCGGCGAGGGGAACGGAACCCTAGATAAGTTTTGTGGCCGCTTTTTTTAGGACGACTTTTTTCAGATCAGTACATCGTTATGTTGAAGTATGAGGCTAACTTCTGACGGAGCGGAGCGAGGCCCATTGTCGGGAGGTTTGGACCAAATCGTTGATGACCTAGGTTACCACCGCTATATATGCCTCTTGTCAGCCGCCGGCTGGGATGAGTTGCATCTGTGAAATCCCCATGATACGTCCATTTTGCATCACTATTCTATATCATAATTTACTGTTATTCATTGATATATTTCATATTAAGAGATGATAATTATGTTATTTTATCTGTTTTTGCATGGTTGATGACTTTTGGAGTATGGACCACTACAGTTAGGATTCAAATGGAAAAGGGGCTGTTTGGAGGCGTAATTCGCGAAGATCAGAAAATTCAGGAAAACACATAGAAAATTCTATTTTTCCAGAAGATGAAGGATGCCAGAAGGGGGAGTGGAGATGGGCCACAGGGGCCCACACCACCCCCTGGTGCGGGCCACCCCTGGCCGCGCCACCAGGTGGTGTGGCCACCCTGGCCCACTCCTGGCTCTCCCGTTTGGCGTATATTATCCCCACGAAACCCTAAGCCTGGGGGAGCAACTACAGAAAAATTTCGCCGCCTCTACGGGGCGGAAAGCTACAGAGAGAGAAAGATCTCTCCGGCAGACAGATTCTGCCGGGGGAATTCCTTCTCGGAGAGGGGAGATCGTCGCCATCAACACCACCATCAAGCTGGACTTCATCGGGATCATCATCATCTCTATCATCATCTCCATCATCATCTCCACCAACACCATCATCACCACTTCATACCGCTGTAACAATTTGGTTGAATCTTGCATAGTTCTTAGGGGAAACTTTCCCGGTGTTGATTACTCCTTGTAGTTGATGCTATTGAGTGAATCATTGAATTATTGTTATGTTCAGGTTGTTACTTATCATTATATCATCTCTAATCTTGATCCATATGATGTCTTGTGAGTAGTTCGTTTAGTTCTTAAGGACATGGGAGAAGTCATGTTGTTAGTAGTGAAAGTGTGTTGAGAAAGATTCAATGGTTTGTTAATTAAGTTGTGGTGTATTTTTTCTAGTGGTGTCATGTGAACGTCGACTACATGACATTTCACCTATATGGGCCTAGGGGAATGCATTGTGTATTTGGCTACTAATCGTAGGGATTGCCGGAGTGACAGAAATCTAAACCCTCGTTAGGAAACCTTTGCACAAGGGATGTCAGGGTCTTAGAGTTTAAAGTTGTTGTTAGAATTATATCTTAATTACTTTCTTATACTTGTGAATGCTTGCAAGGGGTATAATCAGAAGTATGTATTAGTCCTAGGAAGGTCGGTACATTAGCACAGGTTCACCCACACAACACTAGCAAACTAAAGAAGATTAATCAACTATATGAAGCGAAAGCACTTGATGATATTTCCGTGTGTCCTCGAGAACGTTTGGTCATCTTAAGTAATACAACCGGGTTGTCCTTTGCTAAAGAAAGGATTGGGCCACTTGCTGCATTTATTCTTGTTGTCTTTTATTTACTCGTACTTTATTTATCTACATTATCAAAACCCCTAAAAATCTGTTTGCTAAGTATATGCAGAGAATTCCTGCTCCAAGCCACTCGTCAACACATTCTGCTCCTCGTTGGGTTCGACACTCTTACTTATCGAAAATACTGCGATACACCCTATATACTTGTGGGTCATCAAGACTATTTTCGGGTGCCGTCGCTGGGGAGTGAAGCGCTATTGGAAAGTGGAACTGGTAAAGAAAACTTCTACGTTGAGTATTGTTTATTTCTGTTAGTTACTTTATTTTTAATATGGATAATTCGCTGAGTTTCTTATTTCATAATGCTACTACCACTGCTAAGATAGTAGATGAACCACCACCTGCTGAGAATGATACTTTTAAAATACCTACAAGAATTATTGATCGTGTTATGGATAACTACTATGTTGGGGATGGAACTGTCCATCCCGGTGATCATTTGCTCTTTATACACGAATTATGCGGGTTGTTCAAGTGTGCAGGTATTACAATCGATCAAGTCAAGAAGAAGTTATTCTCATTATCACTAAAAGGAAGAGTCGAGGAATGGTATAAGCTGCTGAAGAATGGTTAATCTCTTGAATCGGAGGAAATAGTACCTCTCTTTTATTCCAAATTTTATCCTCCTAATGAGATTCATAAAGATCAGAATCAAATATACAACTTTTGGCCTCTTGATGGAGAGAGTACAGCTCAAGCTTGGGGAGATTGAAGTTATTAATGCTCAAATGTCCTATTCATGAGCTCCGCAACAATATTATTATCAATAACTTTTATGCAAGACTTTCTCTTCATGATAAGGATCTATTGGATGCTTCTTGCGCTGGATTAGTTACACGCATGGAAGAAGGAGATAAATGGGATCTTTTATACTATATTCAAGACAATGCTGAAGCATGGGAGAATGATAAAGGAAGAAAGTCAAGTATAAATTATGATTATGAATGCATTGAATCTTTTATGGAAACTGATGACTCTCAAGCTATTGCAACTTATTTTAAAGCTTTTGCTTCCTATATTGAAGTTCCTAAAAAGAAGTGGAATAAGTATCATGAACCTTATAAAGATATTGTTAATAGTGTTCCTACTAAAAATACTGAAGTTTGTACTACTAATCATGTTTTACCTGAACCTTACATTGAGAAAATGCCTTTCCCAGTTAAGATAAAGGAATATTCTGTGATACCTAGTACGGTTAATGAAAGGACAAATAAAGATGTTAAACCTGATGAACAAGTAGCTATTGAACCTATAATAGCAAATGTGAAAGACTTTGTCACTAAATATATGGAAGATGGACACACTATTCTTTGTAAGGATACTTCAAAAACTTTTTCACAAAGTAGTGTTATAAGAACTAGTATTCCTGTGTTTTCTATTAGAGTAAGTGATCATTGCTACGATAGTTCTTGTGATAGTTATATCGTTAAATTTATGCATCATACTAAAAGTTATTATGAGAGAGGAAAAAGTGTTCTTATGCATCTCAATAATATTAAGTTTCCTCACTTTATGCTAAAAATCTTTATGTTGCACTTGTTTTGTCTTCCTATGCTAGTAGCCTTTGGTTTCAACAATTTGTTTGCTTACAAAATTCCCTTGCATAGGAAGTGGGTTAGACTTAAACATGTGTATTTTTTCTTCTTGATGCTCTCTTTTTCTTCAATTCATATTCTTATTTGAGCATCATTGAAATTATCATGCCCATCTTAATGGCTATAAGGAAAGAGATTTTTGGGAGACAACCCAATATATATGTGCTTTCAGTTTGTTTTTGTTTATTTGAGTCTTGAAAGTTATTACTTCGGTAATAACCTATCCTTATCTTTTTTGTTTGGTTTTTGTATCAAGATCAACCTCTAATGAGAGAGAAGTAAGATTTGGGGAAGTTGTTGTCCCGAAACAGATTTTTGTTCTTCACTGTAAAAATTCGTGAGAGATCTCTGTATGTCGGATTGAGCTGTAATTGTTTGTGCTTATGCTCCAGGTTGTTATTTAACTTTCGTTAGTTTTGCACTTTTTTATTTGAGCAACATAAGATTTTCGAAAAAAATAATTTTTACCTGCTGGTCTGTTTTGACAGATTTTTGTCACTCTAGCATTTGCCTCTTAAATCGATTTCATTTTTGATTTTTTTTGGGCTTTCAGAAGGAGTTGTTTCAGTAGCATATGTTTTGATGGATTTCAGTTAAAATTGAACTCAAAAGGTTTATTACCTCGCTTGAACTAATGTTGCTAATGAGAATTGCGTGAAGTTTTGTGTGAAAGAAATTTCCAGGTTAGTGGAGAAAAGGGTATAATAAGAAAGTGAAAGGTTTCATGACTCAAGCAATATGTGTATGAAGATGAAGATATTAATGTTATTCAAGTGGTAACTCCGGAAAAAATTATCAAAGACCAAGTTCAGAGACCTTCAGAGTCCGTTTTCGAATAGGTAACAAGTTCTGGTAAGAACAGTTCCGCGAAACATTTGTCCAGTTATATTTTTGCAGTTTTTATCTAACAGGGAAAGCAACGCAGCAAAAGAGGGATGGAAACGGAGCCAGGGTGGCTCACACCACCCTGTGGCGCGGGCCCACCCCTGGCCACGCCACCAAGTGGTGTGGCCGCCCCGGAGTCCGTGTCCGACCTGTTTTCTGCCAGTACCTTCCTTTTGTTGTAAAAATTCATAATATATAACCCCCGGATCCCCCGAGGTTCGTATATCGTATTCTCGTCGTTTTTTCGTTTCGGTCTGTTTCTGAAAGGTAGAGTCTTAGTTTTAGAGCCACGATGTCTTTCTCTGGATCAGCCAAGGAAGATCCCTCCACGGACATCATCAACCCGTACATGCGTGAGTTGAAGATTCATCCCAAGGAGTTGTTGATCGAAGATGGGAAGGTACAGATAAAAGAGGTTCAGGGCCCTAAAGGTGAAGGAAGTCTGGAGAACAAGATGGAAGCACTAGAGCAAGAGGTCTTTAGGTACAAGAAGATGGCGGAACGCGGAGTGGATATCATCCATAAGATTTGTTCCAAACTCATCGCCGAGCATCAAAAGGAGACTGCTGAGCTCAAGGATGAAATTTTCTCACTCCGCCGAACAACCAACCAACTACAAGCATAGCTCTACGACGTTCAAAATCAAAACTGTGAGTACGAGGTTAGGTTTAAACGCATAAGTGTTGCTGCTAGTTTCAGGATGATGGAGACCGGGATGTCTTTTGTTGATGGGGAGCCATTACCTTGGAAGTCGGACGATGATGAGAGAACACCACCACCACCGAAGGAGTAATTCGTCATCAGGTTTTGGCATCCCCTTGGTTTGTTCCAAGCTTGGGGGAGTGCCGCGGTATCATATCACCATCTTCTATCTTTTTACCTTTTTAGTAGAGTCATATCATGAATAGAGAAGTTATCATGTAGGATGGTTTGCATTATGGAAGTGTCCCCCTCTCGTTAGATATATATGTATCCCTTGGTGTGCTTTGTCGTTATGGAATATTAATGAGAAGTTATATCATTTACTCTTTTGCATATCTTATATTAGTTCTCAATTGCTATTATATGATTTATCTTGTTGTTAGTATTAGTATCACTTTGGGATCATTGAGTTAATTTAGTTGGTTTTGGCACACCTGGCTCGGTCAGTAGCAATACTACTTTGAGAATTGAATGAAAAAGATAAAAGTACTCTTAAGAAATAATTTTTCATCATCTTTCTTTCTTGATTGGCTCATAAGCTTAGTATTCTCTAGTTAAGATCTTTTGTGCTTCTAAGGAAGATTGCATGTTTGTTTTTATCACCTGTATGTTTGTTTGTTTCCTTCAAATCTTATACTTGCTACCCAGCCTTGCTAGCCCAAAAACCTGTACTGTGAGGGAATGCTTCTCGTGCATCCAATCCTTAAACCAAAACCTATGCCATTTGTGTCCACCATACCTACCTATTAGCATTCTTGCTATTCCAAGTAAATTCATGTTTTTATCTACCTTTCGAATTAAACCTGTTATGTGAAAATTAGTGATTAAAGCTCTCACAAACTTGATGGCACACTTTATTTTCTTGCACTTAATAAACTTGAACCATTGTGCCCATCTATGTTGCGTATATGCTTGCACTTTGTAAGTTGTGAATTAGCAGAACCATGTTATCACGGGGAATGCTTTCAACATTGCACTTTATTTAGTTGATATCATGCTCTTTTGTTTATGAATGTCGTGGGTGTGAAATGAAAGGGGAGCTTGTAAGTCCATGGAGTTATGTATGTGTGTTAGAGAAACGCCTGGGCCGCTGGTCTAATCTATGCCTAATCATCATGGAAACCTGCAGCGTAACCATAATGAGCATCTATGAAGCATTCTTCTTATAAAAAAGAGATAGAGATTGAGAAAAAAGAAAAAAAAATGAGAAAAGAGGAAAGAGACAAAAAAAGCACCATTTTCCCATGGTAAATAAGAAGATTGTTGAGATACTTATTGTCTGTTTGCCTTGTCATTTTGATATGGGGATTCTTCCGTATCATCGGGCAAGGGGTACCCGTTGGCGGTTCTCTATGATACACATGTACTTACTATGACAAGAACTTACCGGTAACTAAACTTGAGTAGCATGAGGAGCAGCCCTCGTATTCAAGGGACATGAGATTTTCAACTTACAACTTGTCAAGCATATCCTCATATTTGATCACTTTAACCTTAATCACCTAAAGATGCTTATGATAGGGGCAATGAGAGCTGAAAGCTAATAAGTACCATAATTTTTAGAAGCTCTTTATGAAACTTGAAATCCATGCTTCCCTCCGCGAAGGGCCTTTCTTTTACTTTTTAGTTAAGTCAGTAAACCTATTCCCTTCTACCCCAGCAAGTATTTTGAGTTGTTGTGTTTCATTCATTCATATGATAATTTATTCAATCATGTTTCTTATGTTCCTTGTTTTGCACATTGCTCTTATCTTGGTGTTTACTTCTTTGAAAGCTATCATTAAAAAACCATTATGTTTGAACTCCTACAAACTGTTAACTATTCTTTGACCAAGAGCAAAGTTTTCCATTACCAATTATAATTTACTTTATGTATCTTTATTGTATTCCTTTGCCTATTGCAAGTTAAGTTATATAATAGTGAGTTGTCTTCTATTATGATTTATGTATTGATGAATGTGATGCTTCTTGTCCGTATTATTTTATTGACTCTTCACTCCATAAACCTGAGGTCATGTTTATTGAGCTCAGATGTCGCTTAGGGACAAGCGAAGTCTAAGCTTGGGGGAGTTGATACGTCCATTTTGCATCACTATTCTATATCATAATTTACTGTTATTCATTGATATATTTCATATTAAGAGATGATACCTATGTTATTTCATCTATATTTGCATGGTTGGTGACTTTTGGAGCATGGACCGCTGCAGTCAGGATTCTGATGGAAAAGGGGTTGTTTGGAGGCGAAATTCACGAAAAGATCGGAAAATCCAGGAAAATACATGGAAAATTCTATTTTCCAGAAGATGAAGGATGCCAGAAGGGGGAGTGGAGATGGGCCACAGGGGGCCCACACCACCCCCTGGCGCGGGCCACCCCTGGTCATGCCACCAGGTGGTGTGGCCCTAGCCCACTCATGGCTCTCCCCTTTGGCATATATTATCCCCACGAAACCCTAAGCCTAGGGGAGCGACCATAGAAAGATTCCGCCGCCTCTGCGGGGCGGAAAACTACAGAGAGAGAAAGATCTCTCCGGTAGACAGATTCTGCCGGGAGAATTCCTTCCCAGAGAGGGGAGATCGTCGTTATCAACACCACCATCAAGCTGGACTTCATCGGGATCATCATCATCATCTCCATCATCATCTCCACCAGCACCATCATCACCACTCCATACCGCTGTAACAATTGGGTTGAATCTTGCATAGTTCTTAGGGGAAACTTTCCCGGTGTTGATTACTCCTTGTAGTTGATGCTATTGAGTGAATCATTGAATTATTGTTATGTTCAGGTTGTTACTTATCATTATATCATCTCTAATCTTGATCCATATGATGTCTTGTGAGTAGTTCGTTTAGTTCTTAAGGACATGGGAGAAGTCATGTTGTTAGTAGTGGAAGTGTGTTGAGAAAGATTCAATGGTTTGTTAATTAAGTTGTGTATTTCTTCTAGTGGTGTCATGTGAACATCGACTACATGACACTTCACCTATAGGGGCCTAGGGGAATGCATTTTGTATTTGGCTACTAATCATAGGGGTTGCCGGAGTGACAGAAATCTGAACCTCCGTTAGGAAACCTTTGCACAAGGGATGTCAGGGTCTTAGAGTTTAAAGCTGTTGTTAGATTTCAATCTTAATTACTTTCCTATACTTGCGAATGCTTGCAAGGTGTATAATCATAAGTATGTATTAGTCCTAGGAAGGTCGGTACATTAGCACAGGTTCACCCACACAACACTAGCAAACTAAACAAGATTAATCAACTATATGAAGCGAAAGCACTTGATGATATTCCCGTGTGTCCTCGAGAACGTTTGGTCATCTTAAGTAATACAACCGGCTTGTCCTTTGCTAAATAAAGGATTGGGCCACTTGCTGCATTTATTCTTATTGTATTTTATTTACTCGTACTTTATTTATCTACATTATCAAAAAACCCTAAAAATCCGTTTGCTAAGTATTTACAGAGAATTCCTGCTCCAAGCCACTCGTCAACACCTACTGCTCCTCGTTGGGTTCGACACTCTTACTTATAGAAAATAATGTGATACACCCCCTATACTTGTGGGTCATCACCCCGGCATTGTGTAAACACTCCCCGTTATAGTGAAGATTTGCTGGCTGGCCCCGTGGTTTTTCCCCTCTCTTTGTTGGAGAGGGTTTTCCACGTTAAATCTGTGTCCCCCTTGGTGTGATTTTGTTTTCATTCTTCGTTATTTTATTGTTGCAAAGCTAACAAGTGGTATCAGAGTCCCAGGTTTTAATCTAGGGTTTGTGACATGTCGTCATTGAAGTTCGATCTACCGCATCTGGACTACTCCACACATTCTGCTTATGGCAGGTGAAGATGCGGGCGATTCTTGCCCAAACTTCAGATCTAGATGAGGCGCTAGAAGGATTCGGGAAAGATGATTCTAAGAGCTGGTCTGACGAAGAGAAGCGAAAGGACCGTAAAGCTTTGTCTATGATTCAACTTCATCTGTCCAATAATATTTTGCAGGAAGTTTTGGCAGAGAAATCTACTGCTGCTCTTTGGCTGAAACTGGAATTGATCTGCATATCAAAGGATCTAACTAGTAAGATGCATGTGAATATGAAGTTGTTCTCGCATAGATTGCAGGAAGGTGGATCGGTAATGAATCACTTATCCATTTTGAGAGAGATTGTTTTTGATTTGCAATCTATGGAAGTAAAATATGATGATGAGGATCTAGCTCTATTACTCTTATGCTCGCTGCCTAGTTCTTATACACGCTTTCGTGATACAATATTGTTGAGCCGTGATAAAATAACCCTTGATGAAGTACAAGAAGCCCTCAAACAGAGGGAAAAGATGAATACTATGGTGCAGGAAGATGGGCCGTCATCCAAGGCTGAAGCTCTGCAGGTTCGTGGCAGGACCGAGCAGAGATTTAACAACTATGGCAACCGAGATAAGAGCAAAGACGGTAGAAGTCGTTCGAAGTCCAAGGGAAAGGACAAGTTCTACAGGTATTGTGAGAAATGTAATCATGTTATTGATGATTGTTAGAAGCTGCAGAATAAGGAGAAAATGAACGAAACTTACCAACCGAAAGATAAGGATCAAGATACTGGTAAGGCTGCTGTTGTTTCTGGTGATAGTTCTAACGGTGAATGCTTAGCCGTTTTTGCTGCTTGTGCTTCTCGTGATGATGAATGAATACTTAATACTGCATGTTCGTTTCATATTTGTTGTAACAAAGATTGATTCAGTTCATATGAGTTTGTGCAGACTGGAGATTTTGTACGTGTGGGCCATGCCATATTGTCGGAGTTGGATCTGTTAAGATCAGAACACATGATGGGGTGACGCGTACGTTGAATGAGGTGAAGCACATACCAAGCATGGCTAGAAATTTGATCTCCCTGAGTACCATGGATGTTGATGGTTACAAGTACGTCGGTGGGGGTAGATTGTTAAAGGTATCAAAAGGTTCTCTATTCACATGATAGGTGATATGAATTCTGCTAAGTTATATGTTTTTAGAGGTAGCACTTTGCCTGGTATTGCTGCTGCTGTTACTTCTAATGATTCTGATGATTGTGGTAAAACAAATCTATGGCATATGCGTCTTGGGCATATGAGCAAACATGGTATGACAGAGTTGGTTAAGAGAGAGCTGCTTGATGGTTGCAACTTGGGTAAGTTTGAGTTATGTGAGCACTACGTTTTTGGTAAGCATAAAAGAGTTAAATTCAATGCTTCCGTTCATACCACCAAAGGCATATTAGATTATGTGCATGCTGATGTATGGGGACCTTCCCGTAAGATTTCTATTGGTGGTGCTAATTATATGCTACTATTATTGATGACTACTCAAGAAAAGTGTGGCCATATTTTCTGAAACATAAATCTGATGTTTTTGATGCTTTTAAGAAGTGGAAAGTTATGGTAGAAAAGCAAACTAAAAAGAAGGTAAAGGTACTACGTACTAACAATGGTATGGAATTCTGTTCTAATGAGTTTGAGGAGTTTTGCAGTAATGATGGTATGATCAGGCACCACACCATCCCTTACACTCCTCAGCGGAATGGCGTGGCTGAGCGCATGAACAGAACCATCATCTCGAGGGCTCGTTGTATGTTGTCCAATGCAGGTATGCATAGACGTTTCTGGACTGAAGCAGCCAACACAGCATGCTACCTCATTAACAGGTCACCTTCTATTCCACTTGAGAAGAAAACTCCCATTGAGGTATGGTTAGATTCGCCTGTTGATTATTCACAATTGAGAGTTTTTGGTTGCACTGCTTATGCTCATGTTGATAATGGAAAGTTAGAGCCTAGAGCTATTAAGTACATATTCATTGGTTATGGTTCAAGAGTTAAGGCATATAAACTATGGAATCCTGAAACTAAAAATATTTTGTTGAGTAGGAACGTTGTTTTCAATGAATCCGTTATGTATCATGACAGCTTGCCATCAGATCCCTCTCTTGTTGCTATTGGATAGGAGGGAGTTAGTGTGCAGGTGGAGCACCTACAGAAAGCTATTGATAATAATGTTGTCGTTGATGATACTCATGTGGAAAATATTGATGATGATGTTATTCAGCACTCACCTACTGTTTTGCAGCAACCACAGGAATCTATTGCTACTGATAGACCGAGGCGTAACATAGTTCCACCTCATCGTTTAATTGAAGAGTGTAATCTTGCTCATTATGCTTTGAGTTGTGCTGAACAGGTGGAGCATGATACTGAACCTGCTACATACAATGAGGTTGTTGCATCTATTGACCGCGAGAAGTGGGTTTATGCTATGCAAGAAGAGATGCAATCGCTTGATAAGAATGGCACATGGGAAGTTGTGCGCTTACCTAAACAGAAGAAGGTTGTCCGCTGTAAGTGGATATACAAGAGAAAGTAAGGTTTTTCTCCTAATGAGCCTCCAAGGTTTAAGGCAACGTTAGCAGCAAAAGGTTTTAGCCAGATTCCAGGTATTGATTATAATGATGTTTTCTCTCCGGTTTTGAAGCATAGTTCTATTCGTGCTTTCTTTGGTATTGTTGCTATGCATGATCTTGAGCTTGAGCAGCTAGATGTAAAGACTACTTTTCTGTATGGTGAACTGGAGGAGGAGATTTACATGGACAAACCTGAATGGTTCATAGTTCCTAGAAAAGAGGATTTTGTGTGCAAATTGAAGAGATCGCTTTATGGTTTGAAGCAATCTCCAAGACAGTGGTATAAAAGGTTTGATTCATTTATGATCTCACAAGGTTTTAAAAGGTCTTAGTTTGATAGTTGTGTTTACATAAAGTTTGTTAATGGATCACCTATTTACTTGATGTTATATGTTGATGATATGTTAACTGCTGCCAAGAGCATGAAAGAAATCACTACTTTGAAGGCACACCTAAGTAGTGAATTTGAGATGAAAGATCTTGGTGTTGCTAAGAAAATCCTAGGTATGAAAATTAAACGGGACAGAAAATCTAGGTTGTAGTTTCTTAGTCAGCAAAGTTACATTGAGAAAGTTCTTCAACGTTTTAATATGCATGATGCAAAGTCTGTTAGTACTCCTGTTGCTCCTCACTTTAAATTGTCATCATTGCAATGTCCTAGTTATGATGAAGATATTGAGTACATGTCTCGAGTTCCTTATTCTAGTGCTGTTGGTTCCTTGATGTATGTCATGGTTTGTTCTCGCCCTGATTTATCATGTGTTATGAGTTTGGTGAGTCGTTACATGGCTAATCCTGGTAAAGAACATTGGAAAGTTGTTCAGTGGATTTTCAGGTACCTCCGTGGCACATCCAATGCTTGCTTAAACTTTGGCAAGATTGATGAGGGACTCGCATGCTATGTGGATTCAGATTTTGCTGCCTACTTGGATAAGAGGAGGTCTCTCATAGGTTATGTGTTCACGGTAGGTGGATGTGCCGTGAGTTGGAAGACAACGCTGCAACCAGTTGTTGCTCTATCTACAGTCGAAGTAGAATATATGGCTGTTGCTGAAGCTTGCAAAAAGTATGTCTGGTTGAAAGGTTTGTATGCTGAGCTTTGTCAAGATGATTCTTGCATTAACATGTTCTATGACAGTCGAAGTGCTATTTACCTTACTAAGGATCAGATGTTCCATGATAGAACAAAGCACATTGATATCAAGTACCATTATGTCTGTGATGTTATTGCACAAGATACACTAAAGGTATGCAAGATACACACTTATGATAATCCTGCTGATATGATGACAAAGCCTATTCATGTTGCTAAGTTTGAGCTACGCTCAAGCTTAGTTGGTATCACTGCTTAGCCCAAGTGGTTGTTGGCGCCGAAAGTGTTTTCTTTGTTTGTTCAGAAAGATGATTATTGTTGATGCTACAAGAAGGAATTTGTCTCAAGGTGGAGTATTAAGGAGGCTAACCGCGGTACGGATCGTTGATGATCTAGGTTACCACCGCTATATATACCTCTTGTAAGCCGTCGGCTGGAATGAGTTGCATCTGTGAAATCCCCGGTGTTGTGTAAACACTTCCCATTATAGTGAAGATTTGCTGGCTGGCGCCCGTGGTTTTTTGCCTCTCTTTATTGGAGAGGGTTTTCCACGTTAAATCTGTATCCCCCTGCTGTGATTTTGTTTTCGTTCTTCGTTATTTGATTAACACCTTCTAATGTCAAAATTATGCTGCATATAATTTTGTAGTCAAATCAAATTTTATAAAGATTAATCAAATGTGTATATACATAAAGAAATACCAACATCTACAATATCAAATGCATGCAATATGATTGATACAGTATGATCGTTGGCAAATGCATAAGAATTTCGTCTGACTTGGCGTTGAATGAAATTTGACCGAAGAGGACCATACATTCTACTAGATCCTGAAATACACGACCCTTTTGCCTGTGTAGTTTGGAGTCAGAATTGGCGTGGGCACGGCACTCGGCACGAACGTTGATCTCTTGGCGGCAAGCACGCCTTCCCCACCACACCACGGTCACCGCCAAACCCAGCACAAAAGCTCCTGGGCACTGGAGCTAGTAGTACAAAATTTATTTTGCCGGCTGAGGACGCGAACATCGATCAAAGAACCACTACCGCTACCAGCACTGCATGAAACCGAGTGATGGTTGGTCCAGCGGAGGGCTCGGATCACCCACACCACACGCCTGCGTGTGTTCGCGTCACTGCCGAAGCAAAGAATCAGAGGCGGGTTGATGATGACTGTCCGCCGGTGCCGGCAAAAAGGGTCGGCCATACAAAATGGCGGAGGCCCCGAACGAATCCGTCCAACCCTTGGGCGCACCGAAAGCGGGTGGCGCCAGCCCAGAGCTGCACGCCGTTGATTCCTTAGCAAAAACAATGAAAAGGGAAGTATAAACAAAGAATGGAAAGGCGTGGCGATGACGATGAGCAACCACGGAAGATCATGGTGATGACGATGAAAGAGAAGAGAATCATCAACAACTCTAAAGTTATGCGACAGGCTGACAGCTAAATCTAGTCGAGACAATAGAGGAAAGCGAGGCGAATTTAGCAAAAACCTTCCAGACGGATCGAGCAACAGCTCATGTGTCTTATAGCGATCGTGCTATATCTACCTGAGTGCTCCTCCCCTTGTGGCAATCTACCTGACTTAATTTGTGTTGTTCTGAAACCGTCAGCCTGACATTTCCAAGCCTGCCAAATCTGACTACAGGAAGAACGCCCTTGGCAGTCACACAACACAAAGAGCTCATATAGTCACCTCACTAGGTTTTAAGTTATCTCGTCAGTCAAAGAAGACGTCAACACCAGTAGCAAGAACAACCGAAAGCAAACACATAGAGAAGCTTCTGAGAAGAAATAACTAATTAGAAAAGTGGAAACAACATCTCTCTGATATCACTTCACTACAACCGTTCATCCGTAGCTTCAAAGCCTCATTTAGCACCAGGGAGATTAAAAAGAAACCCATGGGAAAACTGGACACACAAAGCGCTCCGACGTGACTGACCATACAGAATACTGAGTCGAGTCTACCAGTTCTTTACATGAACACATTTCTTCCGTCGCATACTAGAGCCCAAATTGATAATAGGATTGGGCTCCAAGCAGCGTTTGTCTACAAACTCTAGTGTAAGCAACACCACTACATCTCTACGACCTCACTTCCGACATCCTGCCAGTCACCACCTTCTCGGGTCGAAAGCCCTTAGGATACACGAGCACGGAGTCGACGCACAGGCCGCCTTTCGTGTGCGTGCAGTCGATCTGCGCCATCGAGAACTTCAGCTTCAGGGCTTCACCAGGCTTCGAGGCAACAAAATCTCCCGCATGGTACAGAACCCAGCTCCCGGGCTCATCCAGATAGCATTGAGATAATGCATGCTGACCATCAGAGGTGGAAAGCTGGAAGCGCACTGGCTTCTTGTCCCAACCATGGATGTGCTCCGTACTAAAACCACGGCGTCCAAACCGCTTGTAAAACTTCCCAAGATGAATCCTGAAGTATAAACTGTAGGTTCCCACAGGGAAGCAAAAATCAAGCTCCCCAACCACTTCAAACCACCAGATTTGCTGGAGGTATGCCACAGACTGGAACCTGCATGAGCAAAATTGGATACATAAAGGTTCAGATAATGGTTCCAGGGCTCATGGCATCATGCATCCTTATTGAGTTACAGTAGAATTACATTGAAAGATACTGCACACATGAATACATTTGCGTGGAGTACCGACAGTCCATATATTCCACTGGCACTGCTTACTTCTCGTGCCATCACTTAGAAGGAAATTATCTAAGTTACATTCTAAATTTCTAATAGCACTGATAAGGTATAGGCAGTCATCTAGAATTTATATGTATCAGGGCAGCAAGAAACGTGTGCCTATTTTAGGCCATTTATCCCTAGAACTGAAAGCTTGTGTGTATTCGTAGATATCACGTTTCTAAACTACAAGTATATTTTCATGTGTTCAATATACAGGAGCATAGTAGTTCCCAAAAGAAGTAGGGAGTGCATGAGAATTTTGCTCACTGGAAAAAAAAACGTGCTAAGGGTACATGTGATAGATGTGTGCTCAGTGAAACAAGAAACAGTTAAATCACACCGTTAATTATTTTTCTACCACTTACAAGTTGCAAGTCACATAGTAACATTTTCTAGAAAAAGAATAAACACAAAACTGAAAAGCAAAACGGTAGTAAGCGCAAGATGGAAGGCATAGTTTTACCTTGATTCTGTGGTCGGCATGTGTGTCCAATATCTTCTGTCATCGATGCCAGTTATGACCAGAGCTTTGGAGGATAGCGCCATACAAACCCTACCTTTGCTCTTCTCCAGCCAGAATTCCTGCAATTGCAATGCAAACGAAATTTCAGCCAGAGCTGGCATTTTACATCAAAAATACTTCTAGTTCATATAAATAAGAAGAATCATGAGTTTATCCGGATTGAAGATATGGGAGATTCAGAGAAAAATTCAATAGGGATCGAATTTATGAAGATGAAGATATTTCTGCAGAAAGAAATAAAACTCTAGATATTTTCTACAGCCATGAGTTATCATTAATTAACTTGGGAACGATTCAGATGTCAATATTTAGGTAGCAAGTAGTATCTGGACTAAGTCCAGAGACACGGACAAGAAAAATTAATTCAGGAAAAGATGCATCCAAGTTCCATGTACTAGAACAGAGGACCGATGATAATAGTCATAATTAAGCGCATGGAAAGGGACCTAATTCTCACGGAAAATATCTCACCTTTGTGCCGTAATCGAACGTCACAGGCCTGGAGAGCCTAGCGTAGATCTCCTTGTTCCCGGCCCGCCGCCGCCTCCTCCTCCCCTCCTCGCCGCCGCCCTCCACGTAGCCAATCAGGTGTCGGTAGTTCTCCGGCAGCTTGGCCTCCCACACGAAGTCCGCCCCCGCCGCGCCTCGAAAGGCGTGGTTGAGCCGCGCAAGCCCGCAGATCTCCGGCGCGTCGAGGCGGAGCAGCACCTCCGCCACACACAGCTCCGGCAGGTCGCCCAGACCCGTCGCACCCGGCGCAGCCGCCGCCGTCGCGGCGCCGCCAATCCCAAAGAAAAGGCTCGAGACGCCCGCCCCCATGGCTCCCCGGCTCCTCCAGTCGCAACGACCTCAGAGACCTAGCCCAGACCCTTTGTAATAGATGAAACCCGATCCCGAATCAAGGGATCCTCTCAATCAATCAGCACCGGATTCTGCGCGCGCAATGAAAGCCCCCGATCACAATCTAAGCATCCGCGTGAAGCCGAATGGAATCCTCCCGGTATTTGTTCGAATTCTCGCGCCGTGCCCGCTTGACGGAAAAGCAAAGCTTTGGAGAAAAGGGGGGAGGGCAAGGGAAGAAAGTACTCCGTATTATATGAAGAGAAAGAAAAGAAAGGAAGCGTCGCGGAAGGAAAAAAATAGACGACGAGCAGGGGGGAGGTTAATGGCAATGGATAGGGTTTCACGGCAGTTTATGCCGCCTTTTCACTCACGCACACACCCTCGGAACATCGATTAATTAATATTATGTCCTTTCTATGGACTTGTTTGTAATACAAAGACTAAAGCCATAATATCTCGGATGGTACTTTTGTAAATGTCGGAACCACACGCCCCACTTGGGATTTCTCACATTAGTATCAACAGATTGGATATTTCGGATTAATTAATAGCCGCCATTAACACGAGACATCCGTGCACGCGGTCCACTGCGCCGGACTGCGTGTTCGCCACCGGGTCCATGGTAGCGGGGCGTGCGGTAGGTGCAGGGAGTGTGCTACATCTTTTTTTTTTTTTGAGATCAGGGAGTGTGGTACAGTTGGAAGGAAGCAAAGCCCCTTCGCCTGGAGACTTCCATAAATTGCCCCACCGCGTCGCGCGCGGACAGGCTGGCAGACTATCTGTTCTTATCTTTTCTTAGCCAAATCCGGCTTAATTACCGCACGCATGCAAACTGCGAGCCCACGTCGCCGCAGTTTAGCGGCCGAGCGTGTGGCACAAGGACTTCATTTTTTTTCTTCTTTAAAGAAAAGGACTTCAGTTTTTTCCGTTTCCTAATTATGGATTGGATTGAATCCTTGGATCGTGGCATTGTGTAGAGCCCGAGGTTTCTGGAGAGTTCTCTTCTTCCAACCACTCTTTCCTTCCACTGGTTGGTCTAAGATAATACTCTATCCATTTATATGCCCTTTAAAAATCAAATGAATTATATTCCATTGAAAGATTCAAATCTAGAAAAAAAATCCGAATACTTGTTTTTCTGCAACACCACCCTTCCAAGAGCATCCAGATGGTGCAGTATAAAACATGGCACAACCCAACAACTTTAGGGCACAATTTTTTGGGTTTTAAGACACGAAATATAGCGCATCCGCTTCTAGATGATGTAAAATAGGGCAGTACCAAAAATCCAGATGACATAAAATAGGGCACTAGGCATGAGATCAAACGGCGGGGATGAAGAGAGATGGATTTGACAACCGTCGGCCGCCTCCCTATTCCCTTCCTAAGCGTTGTCACCCCTACTAGGATTGCTGATACTCGCGAAGATAAGTTCACGGCCGCATACCAAATCAAAAACTAGCGCGGAAGCTACGGTTGCATTCCAAATCGAAAATTGGGCAAGATTGTTGTTGCTCGCGCGAGACGAGTTCAAATTTGTTCGGCCTACCAGATTCCCAGTCGATTCGTCGTCTGCTGGGACCGGATCACCGCCGGAGTCTAGGTGCATCTTCGCCTAATCCCATCACGTACCTCGTCGAAGTTGTGCGCGTAGCTGTGGGTGGCATACTGGAAGTTCATAGACCATCAACGGTCTTGTTGAATCGAGCTAACGGATGGAGGGAGCGCGGGGGGCTCGCCGAGGTGGGGCAGGGGCAAGACATGCGGTCGGTGTTTTTCTACAAACATTGATAACATATGTTTTGTTGGCTTTCTTTATGAAAATAAAAGAACAAATGCAAGTTTCTAGTGCAGTATAGATGCTTAAAACGAGATGAATTTGATGTCTTTAGGAAAAACATATGCAATTCGATAATTTTCCTAACGAGTGCACAACCCATAAATGGTTATATTTCTTACTCCCTTTTGATAGAAATATGACCTAGAGATAATAATAAATTGATTATTGTTTATATTTTTGTTTCATAATTAAGTTTATTGTTCTATCCTACAATTGTATTAGTTTCGGATAATGTGTATTTTGAGAAAAACCCTAATACATGTGAGAAATCATAAACACCCTTTAGTTATCCCTAGTCTTGTTGCTAAGACTAGTTCATGTGTTATTGATAGTCTTAGTTTCCTGACTATTGGGCAAATAGAAAGTGTTATAAAGATTGTCGGTAAAAATTTATATCGGAGTAGTTGATAGAACAATGACGATGGGTAGACCCAACATGATATATCGTGAAACGCATCGTCAATATTGTTATCAGTACTTTCTCATGATAAGTATTACTCTTATTAAATGATCGTTGGACTATAATACATATACATACTTGGATACGATATGGATGTGACGAAGCCCTTCAAAGGTTACTTGATGACTAGGTAATCATAACTTGGGTCGTCATCCTTACATGATAGTATGTCAATATTCTGTATGGTATAGTCACGGGAATTGCTGTTTCTGACAGTGGAGAGATGCACTCTAGGCCCGCTCATGTATTATAATGTTCGTCATTGTCTGGCTGAACAAGTAATCAAATTCACTACAAAAATATCCCCATACCCGACGGATTTTGGGGGCAGTATAAACGAAAAGAATCAGTAAATATTGGTTACGCGGCGGATAGGATATCCCGACACCATTTTGTTGTGGCGGCCACTTAGACGCCGTGCAGACACAATACCGACAGATTTTGGTGTTGTGGTAGATGGCATGCAAGAGCGACGCTATACCATGCCGTGCTTGGGCAACAGTGGCATTACCGCTTGCGCCGCACAATTAAAGCGCCGAGTGAATTTGTCACAATGCTAGAGAGTGGTCAAAGACATCCAGCTGATGGGTTAAGGTTGTCTCACTAACTTGCGTGCCCACCACGAAGCCCAGACTTTATATCTCGCGCTCTCCTCCCAGATCCCTCTCCACATATCTACATTGTGGTGTTGCGGCAGAGACTCTAGCGCCGACCGTCATCGACACCGCAATGGAGCCTCGAACGGAGGGTGGTTACGTAAGTTGATTATATATTGATTCTAGTCTTGATCCAATTTGCCAGTTTCCTTTTTGGTAACTCCTCCACCCAGGCTCTAGCTGCTCTACGTAGCGGTGCCTCTAAGCGTGCCTTGATTCCATTGAGAATTAATCCATTGGCCCTTTCAACTTGTCCATTTGACTATGGGTGTGTCACAGATGCTAGGTCAAGGCGCATGCCTTTCTCATGACAGTACTCCTCAACTTCTCCGAGAGATAAATTTCTGCCATTGTCGGTGATAATGCTATGTAGGAGACCAAATCTCACCACTAGATCCTAGACAAATTTTAAAGTTGTTGCCCCATCAAGCTTTTTAATGGGTTTAGCTTCAATCCATTTTATGAACTTATCCACTGCTACTAGCAAGTGTGTGAATTCACAAGGTGATGTTTGCAAAGGTCCCACCATATCCGCCCCCAGACTACAAACAACCAAGTTATTAGTATTGTTCACAATTCTTCAGCTGGAACACTTGGTTGTCTTGCATAGAACTGACATCCAAGACATGTTTGTACCAACTTGTCGGCGTCCGCCTTGGCAGTTATCCAGTAGAATCCTTATCGGAAGGCTTTAGCCATCAACGATCGGGGAGCGACGTGATGCCCGCAATCTCCGAGATGTATTTCTCTAAGGATTTCAATACCTTGATGTTGGGAGATGGATCGAAGGAAAACTCATGTGGTACTTCTTTTGTATAGCTGGCCGTCAATGATGATGTAGCCTTTTGCTTTGTGTACTATTTGCCGGCTTTCAACTTTGTCGGCGGGCAAAGTTCCGTCTTGTAGATAGTCCATGAATGGCTTCGTCCAAGCCAGAGAGGTCACTATTACTGTGTAAACAAATGAATCCACTCTATCCGGGTTGTCGGGGTCCGCTCCCTTCACGGATGGAGTCCGTAAATGTTCCAGGAAAACGCATGGCAGAATTGGTCGACGAGCTGATCCAAGCTTTGACAGCAGATCTGCCACCTCATTCTTTGGACGTACTTGACTTCATAGCCGTGAAAGCACTTGGCTATTTCGTCTACTTCGTCTCGATATGCCGCCATCATAGGGTTCCGCACGTTCCAGGTGCCAGCTACTTCCTGGGCAACCAAGTCGGAATCTCCACAACAAACTATGCACTTGATGCCAATATACTTGGCTACGCGAAGTCCGTGAGAATGAGGGCCTCATACTCCGCCATGTTATTGGTAGTGTTGAAGTAGATCTGCAGGACGTATTGCAACTTCTCTCCTGTTGGTGATTGTAATAATACACCAGTCCCCGATCCATTGAGTAGTTTTGATCCGTTATTCTGGCTTCGGTACAGGAGTGTCTTTTGGCAGTTCTATCCAATCTGGCTCTGGTACAGGAGTGTCTTTTGGTAGTTCTATCCAATCTGCAAGAAAATCCGCCAATACTTGCGATTTGATAGCGTCACGTCTCTTGTAGGTGATTTAAAAGGCGGCAAGTTCAATGCCCCACTTTGCCACTCTCCCTGTAGTGTCGCTCTTGTTGATGATGTCGGACAGTAGAGCCTTGCTCACTACTGTGATAGGGTGCTCGTGGAAATAATGCCTTAGCTTATGTGAAACAAGGAAAACTTCTTATTTTGATAGTGCGGGTAATGCTGCTTGGATTCCGTCAAGACCTCGCTCACATAGTAAACGGGTAGCTGAACTCCGTATTCGTGCGTTGGTTCCTTGCGCTCTACCATGATGACGATGTTGATTACTCGGTTGATTGCTGCCATGTAAACTAACATAGGCTCCCTTGACACCGGCGTTGTAAGTATAGGTGTGGAGGAGAGTATTCTCTTCAACTCCTGGAGTGTTGCGTCAGCTTCGTCCGTCCATGTGAATTTGTCCGCCTTCTTGAGCAACCTGTAGAGCGGCATAGCCTTCTCACCAAGTCGGCTGATGAACCGGCTTACTGCTGCAACGCAGCCTGTGAGCCTTTGTATGTCCTTCAATCATGTCGAGCGTTTGATGTCGAGGATGACCTTGATTTTCCCCGGATTCACCTTGATTCCGCGATGCAAAACGATGAAGCCCAACAGTTTGCTGAATGGTACCCCGAAGACGCACTTCTTGGGGTTCAACATCATGTTGTATTTTCGGAGGTTATCGATGGTTTCCTGCAAATTAACGATAAGATCATTTGATTTCTTTGACATAACCGCGATGTCATCCACGTAAGCGTGGATGTTGCGACCTATTTGGTCATGTAGGCAACGTTGCATTGTCCACTGGTAAGTAGCACTAGCGTTTTTAACCCAAAGGGCATCGTGACATAGCAATACGTGCCATAGGGTGTGGTGAACGAAGTGGCTAGTTGGTCTGACTTTCGCATCTAGATCTGGTGGTATCCTGAGTAGGTGATACGTTGTAAACGTATCTATAATTTTTTATGTTCCATGCTTGTTTTATATCTACTTTCTTAAGTTTTGTCCACACTTTGGAGTACTTTTACACATTTCCTGGAACTAACCTATTAACAAGATGTCACAGTGCCAGTTGCCTGTTTTCTGCTGTTTTTGGTTCCAGGAAAGTCAGAAAATCAATATTCTTAGAATTAGACCGGACAAAAGCCAAAGTCGATATTTTACCGGAAGACTCACGGAGCCAGAATACGAGACGGAGAAGGTCCAGAGGGTGGCCACACCACCTGGTGACGCGAGCTAGGCCAGGCCGCGCCAGGGGGTGGTGTGGGCCCCTCCGGCACCCTCTCGGTCTCCCCTCTCGCCTATAAGAGCCTCCCGATGCATAAACCCTAAATAGTCAAGCCTCCAGCCACGAAAAGTTCCACAGCGCCACCGCCACCGAAGGGGAGATTCGAGGGACAGAAAGTCTCTGTTTCGGCACCCTGCCGGGACGGGGAAGTGCCCCCGGAGCCATCTCCATTGATCTCCACCACCATCTCCATCGTCGTTGCTGATTCCCATGATGATGAGGGAGTAGTTCTTCCTCGAGGCTAAGGGTTCTACCAGTAGCTATGTGTTCATATCTCTCTCTATGCATGATCATATTGTGATCATGAGCTTTGTAATCAAGTAGATCTACCTTGCTACTCAAGTACTTTAATAGATCTCTGCTCTCCCCATGTGTGTGAAAGTGACAGCGTGCACACCATGGTGGCACTTAGGCTAGAGATTACAAATACTTGTTATGAGTTATATTTGGAGTTGGATGTCTCTATGAAATTGTGGTGTTTGTTGGAACCATCTAGTGCTCAAGGTGACAGTGTGGGGTTATCTAGATGGGAAAGGCTTACTTTGAGGTGTGTTGTTATAGCCCTACCATGGATTAGAGTATCCAACCAGAGAGTAGTTCAGAGTAGTATCATAAAGAGAAGATATTTATATGAGAGTGTTCACTAGTGAAAGTATGATCCCTAGGCCTTGTTTCTAAGCATTGATACACCGTTTGCAATTAGATCTGTTACATGTTTGCTTGCTTGCATCTTTATTTCAGTTTGCCTTTAGTCTTTTCCCACGTCAACCACACGCCAGCAAGCTATTTTCTGGCACCGTTACCACTTATAATTATCCATACCACTTGTATTTCACTATCTCTTCGCCGAACTAGTGCACCTATACACCTGACAAGTGTATTGGGTGTGTTGGGGACACAAGAGACTTCTTGTATCTTGATTGCAGGGTTGCTTGAGAGGGGATACCTTTGACCACTTCCTCCCTGAGTTCGATAAACCTTGGGTGATCCACTTAAGGGAAAACTTGCTGCTGTTCTACAAACCTTTGCACTTGGAGGCCCAACAACTGTCTACAAGAATAGAAGTGCGTAGACATCAGTAGGCATCGAGAAAACACAGAAGTTCCGAGCCAGCCGTCGAGTCAATGACTTGGTCAATACGAGGCAAAGCAAACGGATCCTTCAGACATGCTATGTTCAAGCTGGTGTAATCAACGCACATTCTTAATTCATTGGTTCCCTTTTTGGGGACAAGTACATGAGTTTCCACCCATCGGATGCGAATAACTTCTCGAATAAAGCCAGCCTTAAGTAACCTAGCTATTTCTTTGCCTATAGCCCTTTGTGTTTCATCACCAAAACATTGTAGAGGTTGCTTCACCGGTTTGGCATTAGGATCAATATTCAAGCTATGCTCGGCAAGTTCCCTAGGTACGCCTTTCATGTCGGCAGGTTGCCAGGGAAATATGTCCCTATTCTCACGGAGGAACTCGACGAGCGCTTTCCTATTTGGGATACAGGTCCGTGCCAATGGCGGTGGTCTTGGAGGAATATCCTTCATCAAGCTCCACCCACTTGGTCTTCATGGCAGCCTTGAAGGCGGGTTCGGTAGCAGTGATCTGCTTCTTCGAAGTCGGCATCTCCGTGGCATCGACCCGGGTCTGGATCTCCTTGAAATCCTCACCGTAGAGGACTGCTTCGCCGAAGGCGACTTCACTGAGATCGCACTTCCGTGCCTTGGTGAAGGTTCCGTCAACAGTGATGACGCCATTTGGTCCGGAAATCTTGAGTTTGTTGTAGACAAAGCATGGCCTTTCGAGGAAGGAGTGGAAGATGTCGCGTCCGAAGATGAAGTGGTACACGCTCTTCAAAGGCACCACTTCAAAGATCATTCGTTCTTGGCGGTAATTGTTAACATCGCCAAAAGGGACCGGAAGGGTGATGCAGCCCAAGGAATTTGCTTGTCAGCCAGGGACAACCCCATGGAACACGGTGTTTCTCTTCCCTAGCTAGGTCTCTGTCAAGTTCATCTTGTGTAGTGTATCCAAGTACATGATGTTGATGCTGCTTCCACTGTCCATGAGACACTTGGTGAACTCTGTGCCGTCAATCAAAGGGTTGATGACCATGGCATACTGGTTATCTATTGGGATAAGCTCTAGGTGATCCTTCCTATCCAAGTAATTGAACTTCCAACCACCTGACGTACTGGGGAACCGGAGGAAGGGTAGCCATCAGTATCCACAGAGAGGTTTTCTGGGCCCGGACGGTGGGGGTGCCAAGGAAGGTGTGGTAACTTGGAGCCTTCTTTTCGAAGGGATTTTCCCCTTTATCCTCTCCCTTGTCGGAAGATTTGGGGTCCACATCCTCATCCACATCACTTGATTACTTGGGCTCTTCCTTATTCTTCTTCCCTTTGCCCTTTCTACGGGGTATGTTCTTCCGACTTTACTTGTAGCCGGACTCAGGGTCTTCCTTGAGATCGTTGACTAATTTGCATTGGCGGTTGGTGTGGGTACCTTGCCATTTGCATCAAGGTGGACGAAACACGGCATATCGCGGTACTCTTCATACATTTGGGGAATGTGGGGCGTTGAGGGTGTAGTGTCACTCCTCTTCTGGCCACTGCTAGCCCCCCGACCATGTCCACGCTGCTCGCCTCCGCCTCTGCCAGTGAACGTTGCCACGACCATGTCGGCTGCTTGCTTTTCTTTAGGCAGATTCTTCCGCTTGTTATTGTTGTTCTTCCTGGCCTGGGTAGGGATTGCTATTGCCGGCAACGATCCACGCACGTCGTCGTCAGCAGCGGCGAACTCGCTAGCCATGGCGATCATTGTGTTGAGTTGAGCTCGTTGTTGTCTTGCTTGCGTTTTAACGTATGTCGGAGCAAAGTTCCCTTTTCTAGACCATCGATGAAGGCGGCCATAGCGGTCTATTCGTGCACTCCCTGCGTAGGATTTTTTCATATCCAGCCAGCGAGAGAGGTAGGCACGAGAGGTTTCATCCTTTTCTTGCACACACCGCTGCAGGTCTCTGACAGTGCAGGGACGCTTGTACGTACCCTCAAAATTCTTGGTGAACGCTTCATGCATGTCCAACCAATTGCATATTGATTCCTCTAGCAAGTTGTCGATCCATTGTCGGGCGGTGCCGGTCAGCATGAGTGGGAGGTACTTGATGGCGACATTGGGGTGTCCCCCTGCAATGTGGATCGCTTCGCTGTAGTCCTGCAACCATGTTGCTGGCCCGGCAGTGCTATTGTATGGTTTGATGGTCTTGTCTATCCGGAGGCCCTTGGGGTAAGTTGTGGCCCGTATCACTGGTCCAAAACAACGTGGCCCAAGGTATGGGAGCTCCTGAGCTTCTTGGATCTTGTCCAGCCGTGTACACGGATCATACGGCTCTGGTTGCTTCTGTTTTCCATCATGGGAAGGGGAGTTGTGGCGCGATCTATGAGATCCACCATGTCCTCTTCCATGATGGCTGCTAGATGGCGACGGTGGCGGTGGAGTCGGTGGGTTAGTTCTCTTGTTGTGCCCCTCCTGCGATTCCGCATGCCTATCGCGGTTACTTGTGGGACGTGGTGGCTCCTTGTGGGACCTGCTCCTATGTCCTTCAATGCCGATGTGCTCTCCGCCATGCCGGGGCTACTCACCCTGGTCGCGTATAACAATGCCGGCCCGGGGACGCCTTGGCGGTGGCATGCTTGTGTGGTGGCATGGCTCTGGTTCCATGTGACGCCGAGATGGTGTTGGAGGTGGTGACCGGCAGGGACGAGCCTTTTCTCCGTGGTCGGAGGATATGGGGATGGCGTCAGTCCTCTTGCGTGCCTCCCTCCGTCTTCACTCTATAGAGCATGTATGCGATCCCTCGTCACGGGAAGATTTGGGCCTCTTGCGGTTGTTCAGGATCGACTGGCAAAGCTCCGGGTTGGACTCCAGCCTCTGCGAGGTGGCCTTGTCATGTTGCTTGCATGCCTTGGTGACAAGGTCGTACACCTGAGGAGCTGCTTCTGGTGACCTGTCCTGTTCCAGGAGGGTTTTGGCGACAGCAATGTTGAGGGTGGGAGTTGGCATGACCTGCCTCCCCTCTGAATCAATGTAAGGGGTGGCTTTTGTTAGCTTAGACCCATCATACCCCAACCTTCACCGAACGTCGGGATCTTTGACGACGTGAGCTGGCACTTTCTTTGCTTTTTGCTTTAATAGCAATTGCTTGTACTCAACCTCCATAGCTCTTGCCGCCTTGATGGATTGCTACTCCTTAGTGATGACCCACAAGTATAGGGGGTGTATCGCAGTATTTTCGATAAGTAAGAGTGTCGAACCCAACAAGGAGCAGACGGTGTTGACAAGTGGCTTGGAGCAGGAATTCTCTGTAAATACTTAGCAAACGGATTTTTAGGGTTTTTTGATAATGCAGATAAATAAAGTGCAAGTAAATAAAAGAAAATAATAATAAATGCAGCAAGTGAGCCAATCCTTTCTTTAGCAAAGGACAATCCGGTTGTATTACTTAAGATGACCAAACGTTCTCGAGGACACACGGGAATATCGGCAAGTGCTTTCGCTTCATATAGTTGATTAATCTTCTTTAGTTTGCTAAGTGCTGTGTGGGTGAACCTATGCTAATGTACCGACCTTCCTAGGACTAATACATACTTGTGATTATACCCCTTGCAAGCATCCGCAAGTACAATAAAGTAATTAAGATATAAACCTAACCACAACTTTAAACTCTAAGACCCTGACGTCCCTTGTGCAAAGGTTTCCTAACGGGGGTTCAGGTTTCTGTCACTCCGGAAACCCCTACGATTAGTAGCCAAATGCACAATGCATTCCCCTAGGCGCTTATAGGTGAAGTATCATGTAGTCGACGTTCACATGATACCACTAGAAGAATAACACCACAACTTAAATATCAAACCATTGAATCTTTCTCAACACAATTCCACTACTAACATCATGACTTCTCCCATGTCCTCAAGAACTAAACGAACTACTCACAAGACATCATATGGATCAAGATCAGAGATAAAATAATGATAAGTAACAAACTGAACATGAACAATAATTCAATGGTTCACTCAATAGCATCAACTACAAGGAGTAATCAACACCGGGAAAGTTTCCCCTAAGAACTATGCAAGATTCAACCCAATTGTTAGAGCGGTATGGAGTGGTGATGATGGTGGTGATTGAGATGATGATAGAGATGATGATGATCCCGATGAAGTCCAGCTTGATGGTGGTGTTGATGGTGATGATCTCCCCTCTCTGGGAAGGAATTCCCCCGGCAGAATTCTGTCTGTCAGAGAGATCTTTCTCTCTATATAGTTTTCTGCCCCGCAGAGGCGGCGAAATCTTTCTGTGGTCGCTCCCCTAGGCTTAGGGTTTCCTGGGGATAATATACACCAAAGGGGAGAGCCATGAGTGGGCTAGGGCCACACCACCTGGTGGCATGACCAGGGGTGGCCCGCGCCAGGGGGTGGTGTGGGCCCCCTGTGGCCCATCTCCACTCCCCCTTTTGGCATACTTCGTCTTCTGTAAAAATAGAATTTTCCATGTATTTTCCCAGATTTTCTGATCTTCGCGAATTTCGCCTCCAAACAGCCCCTTTTCCATCAGAATCCTGACTGCAGCGGTCCATGCTCCAAAAGTCATCAACCATGCAAAAATAGATGAAATAACATAAGTATCATCTCTTAATATGAAATATATCAATGAATAACAGTAAATTATGATATAGAATAGTGATGCAAAATGAACGTATCACTTAGCCATGTCTTCGTCCAGCTTAGCGCCTTGCTTCGCAATGCACTTGGCCTCTACCAAGATTTCCACACGTTTCTCATTAAGCTCTGTGTCAACACCCGGATTTTTATGACCAGATGCATGTTATGCTGTACATCGCAATCCCAAGTTTACCATTTTTGCGAGACATAACAGAAGTGGTACCACAATACATCATCCATTACAAACCATATTAAAAGTCTTACAAATAAGGGATCTCATGATCTAGTCTTAATACAACAAAGCAGCAGAAAGTAAACGTAGTAGGCTCCATCTTCAGGGTTACAGTTAATGCTGACGATAGGAGAGGATCCTAGTTGTCATAGACCTCCTGCTGTCCATCTTCCGGGTAATCCTCCTCATAGTCTGGCCATGGGAATAGCTAGGGACAAAGACATGAGTACTCTTTAAGTACTCGCAAACTATCACTAGCATAAGTAAGGTAAAACTAGTAGGAGTCATAAGCTCTAGGTTTGTTTGCAAAAAGCCAGGTTTATTTCATAAAGCCTTAAGAGTAAAGACCTAAGTTTAATTCTCTACATTACTTAAGTGGGAACTTAGATTTCATGTCCACAACTCTGTTGTGGTCAAGTCAAAGTCATCTTTCAGGTCACAAATCATTTTGAAAACATCTGACAACGGAACAGTATGGCCACTCCAACTGTCCATAACCGCGGACGCGGCTATTCGAATAGTTTGACACTCTACATAGGTGGTACACTTTCACCACAAAATTCGATACATCCGTCAGGGATAACCCTGAATCATCATACTTGGTATGCGGATAATCAATCCTTACCTTTCAATTACACACCCTAGTATAGGCACCTCCCCTATGAACTTGGCCTCCCAGCCATGACCATCTGTCATCCTAGGCACTACATAGGTGGACATTCATCACGAGGTAACCTAAGCTAAACCTCTTCCGCAAGGGAACCCATACTTAGACATATAAACTTCCAGTCAAGCCCTACCCAACTCAGGTATTGTGGTTGTACGACAAAATTGGAATGGTATCGCATCCAAACCCAACCATCAGTTTTTATTAAAGTCAAGGCTCATGCCTCAACATTTTCATCATAAAACCATTGTGTATCATAACACATGTCAAAACATTTCAATAGAATGAATCATCATTCCAAGGTTTTCATAATCATTTTCACCAAGTATTCCCATCCAAAGTATCAAGTTTAGTTTTAGCACTAGCCACTAGTATTGAGGGTGTCACTATTGGGGGTGCTAATCAAGTATAGGTATCCAAGACTAATCCTATGATCTTGATGGTATCAATCCTATTTTTCCACTAATCACAATTCATTAACTAGATAAGAAACTTCGGTAAAAGGAAAAGTAAAGCTTGGAGTAAAACTGGGAATTGGTAGGGTTGCATCTCAAAAGTTTGCATATGGTATCTGTACAAGTTAGCTTGCATAGCTAAACTTGCATGGATAGCTTGCATATTGGGCTTACATAGTTTTAGCTACTTCACTACTTCTATTTAGAACACAAGGGCTCACACTAGATGATCTAGTATCATCTCCATGTGGAATATTACCTTTTACTTATTGTTCTTATTTTAGAAAAGTAATTTCTACTCATTTTAAATCATTAAGATTTAATACTCTCCAACTAGAATAGTGGATCATGTTGACACATGTCATCACCACCTATTCCAATTCTTGGGAATGTGGTTTAAAAGGTGATCATGCATCACAAGATTTAATATTACTATTTAATAATCTTCAAGTGACTAGAAATGCATATATAACATTCTTTTAATAATAAACCTTGTTTCATATTTGTAAAACCAAATCTTTTTACATATTCATGTAGAGCATGCAAATGTGATTTTTGAGAGTTGGAATCAACTCAAAGCATTTATAGTTTATTTTATAAAAATATGTGAAGTGGCAAAAGCCTCTGTCTTGTTATTTTTGGTATAGGTGATCTATAATTTCAATTGATTTGAATCCAATGGGAGTGGATAGATATTTTCAATACCTTTCTAGCAAAATTGGAATCATGCAGTTTGGTTCAGTACAACTCTTTGAATTGAATTTTGAAACTACTGACAGAATATGGTTTTAACTAAATTGGCAAAATTCTATTTGAATCAACAGGCTCTACGCGGGAAACTAAATGGGCCGGCCCAACTACACTACACTGGCACAGCAGGCTGCTGACAGAACGGTCCCACACGTCAGCGACTAACTCTAACCAAAATGGTATCTAGCAATCCTAGCCCTACGATTAGAATAGGATCCTATGGCTGAGGTTCGTCGTCTCCGTCGAATAGCTCCGGCGAGATACGAACCCTAATACGGTGGTAGGGGTCGCTGGGGACATACCGGGGCTCCAGCTAGGGTCTGCGATGGGGGCGATTGGGCTTGTCGTCGATGGCGGTTCGAGGCGCGGTGACGGCAGCTCCTGGGGTGGCTCCAATCGACGGCTTCCTTCCACGACTGCAGTGGCGGACTCCGGCCAAATTCCGGCGTCGTGGTTCTTGCCTTGCTCTAGGGAAGGGTCGGTGAGGTTCCTAGGTGAGTGGGGAGTGGAATGGTGTGGAAAATGAGGTCTGGGGTGGCCTCTATTTATACACCAGCGTCAGCGACAGGGCGACATGGTCAAGCTCTTCCGACGACATTGCTACAGGTCTCGTTCAGCATGGCGGAGGGCATGGGTCGATGCGGGGTACTACGGCGATCGTCATGCACATGACGGCACGACAAGGGGCGGTCTCAGTCAGTTGGGCAACATCGACGCTCTGGCTGGGTATGCGGGTGTTCGTCACTTGGTACGGTGGTCATGGGGCACGCGGCGGTGAACAATCGTGTCTAAGAGGTCACTGGTGCTACAGCGATCGTGGGTATGAGCGGAGAGAGCGAGGCGCAGCGCGTGCATGCGAGGCAGCTGCGACGCTCCGTCGTGCTCTCAGCATGGCAGGGGATTCAATGGGTACGATGATTCCAGCGTCTCCACTTCTTGCCGTTGGCCAAGGGGTGGACAGGGGGTGGCAGTGAGGTCATGGCTACTCGCTAGACATCGTGGGAGTGGGCGGCACGGTGAGCAGCGACTGGTTCGTGCTCGACCGGCATGGCCGGCTCGGTACGGGCGTGGCACTGGTCAATGTGGCCAGTGATGCCTCTCCTCTGCACGACCAAGTACTAGGGATGATCATGGACAATTGAATGGGTTGATTGCAGTACAAGAGATGAGCAATTGATAGCTCCAAACAGTGTTAGTGGTTGAGGTTGTACTGTGTTTGCCAGGTGCTCGACCAAATGGCCACATGAATTCAACTTTCAAATTTTTGAATGATTTTTGGTGAGTGATCGTAGTACTTGCTTAGTAGTCTATGGTTGCTGGGATTTGCCAAGTAGAAGTGGTTTGAATGGTTTTTGAAAAGTGATGATCTAGGCATATGAACTTGATTCAATTTTGGAATGCCTCTTAAATAGATTTGAAAATAGTTTATGTGCCTTTGTAAAGTTTTCTTATATACACTTCTACTTGGTCTATCAAGGTGTAAAAAGAATTGGAATTGTTTCTGATAGAAATCTTATACTAGCAACACCCAAACTAGGTTAGTGGATAAGTTTGGCCAAAATGACCATATGTTCATATGTCTTATATTTGATTTTTCTTTTATTTGATTTTGCTTGGAAGTGATCTAGATGATGTAGTATTCATCTTTAAACTAATCCTTATCATTAGTAACGATCAATCATGGCAATTGCAAGCATTCATACACTAATGGAATTCACACATGGACTCATATCAAGTTTAATAATAAAAGTTTTTGTTAACCCTAAACTTGGGTGATTAGAGCTTGATAAGCTTGATTAATATTTTTGGGATGTTACAAACCTTCCCTCCTTAAACATAATCTCGTCCTAAGATTTAGGAAAAACTAGGAACTAAAGAGATTGGGAAACTCGGTCCTAATATAATCTTCTCGCTCCCAGGTGACTTCTTCTTCTGTATGGTTACTCCACTAAATCTTGAGAAACTTGATACTTCGGGTCTGGGTGGTTCTGAATGCTTCTTCCAAAATATGGATGGGCACTTCACGATAATTTAGATCCTTATCGATATCTATGGCTCTGTGATCGATGTTCTTGAAAACTTCGGTCTTCTCTGGAACTTCTAGGCATTTTCTAAGTAACGAGATATGGAACACATTATGCACGACTGACATCTCCTCAGGTAGTTCCAGTTGATATGATACTTCTCCTCGGCTATTTAAAATCTTGAAGGGTCCAATATATCTGGGGGCTAACTTCCCTTTCAGACGAAAACGTTGCATTCCCTTCAAGGGTGATACTTTGAGATACACAAATTCTCCGACATTGAAGGTCAGGTCTCGACGTCTTTTGTCAACATAACTCTTCTGTCTGGATTGAGCAGTCTTGAGGTGTTCACGGACTTTGTGAACATGCTCTTCAGCTTCTCGTAGGATGTCGGGTCCGAAGATCTGACTCTCTCCTACTTGCGACCAATTCAACGGGGTACGACACTTCCTTCCATATAGAAACTCAAGTAGGGCCATTTGCAAACTGGCTTGATAACTGTTGTTGTATGAGAATTCCGGGAAAGGCAGACAATCTTCCCATTTAGATCCATATTCTAACACACAAGCTCTCAACATATCTTCTAAGATCTGGTTAACTCTTTCTGTTTTCCCGTCGGTTTGCGGGTGATAAGCTGTGCTGAAATTCAGTTTGGTTCCTAATCCTTCTTAGACTTTCTGCCAAAATCTCGAGGTAAACTTGGTTCCTCGATCTGACACTATGGTCTTGGGGGTTCTATGCAAACTGACAATTCTAGCGATATACAACTCCGCTAGCTTCGAACTTTGGTAGGTAGTCTTGATGGGTATGAAATGGGCTACCTTGGACAATCGATCTACTATGACCCAAATAGAGTCATTTCTCCTACTAGATGTAGGCAAACCGGTGACAAAATCCATTCCAACAGAATCCGATTTCCATTCTGGAATCTGCAATGGTTGCAAAAGTCCTGCGGGTCGCTGATGTTCCTCTTTGACTCTCTGACAGATATCACACTTGGCTATGTAGCTTCCGACTTCTCTCTTCATTTTGTGCCACCAGAATTTCTCCTTCAAATCCTGATACATCTCCGTTCTTCCCGGGTGGATAGAATAAAGGGTATCATGGGCTTCCTGCATAATAACTTGTTTCAACTCCGAATCTGCTGGAACACAGACACGTTCCTTATACCACATAACTCCTTCTTCATCTTCGGTAAATCCGGGTACCTTCCCTGTTCCGATACGACGCTTGATTCCATCGATACTTGTGTTTCCTTTCTGGGCCTCTTTTATGTGACTAAGTAAAGTGGGTTGAAGTTCTATGCTAGCTAGAAATCCTTCGCTAAGTAGCTCCACTCTGAAATTCTCCATCTCCTCATGCAAACTTGGTTGGGCTTCTTTAATCATGGTGTTTCATCTACACGGTAATCGACTAAGAGCATCCGCTACCACATTGGCTTTGCCGGGGGATAGTGAATGTCAAGGTCATAATCCTTGATTAACTCTATCCATCTCCTTTGCCTCATATTCAGCTCCTTCTAGGTGAAAATATAATTCACACTCTTGTGATCCGAAAAAATCTCACAGCGGTTACCTAGAAGGTAATGACACCATGTCTTCAAATCTAAAACTATGGCTGCTAGTTCTAGGGGTAGTTCTGTTCATGCTGCTTCAGTTGTCTGGACAGATAGGATATGACTTTGCCTTCTTGCATCAACACACATCCGATACCAATCTTGGATGCGTCACAATACACATCAAAAGGCTTCTTGATATCGGGCATGATCAAAATTGGGGCTGAAATCAATCTCTTCTTGAGATCTTGAAAAATGGCTTCACATTTGTCCGTCCATTCAAACTTCTTATCTTTCTTTAACAACTGGGTCATCTGTCTTGCGATGCTCGAAAATCCTTTAACGAACTTGCGGTAATGTCTGGCTAATCCAAGAAATGCATGGACTTCAGTTTGGGTGGTTGGGGATTTCCATTCTTCGACATCCCTAATCTTGGTGGGATCGACAACAACTCCTACTACCGAAAAGATATGGCCTAGGAATCCTACTTCCTTTAACCAGAATTCACACTTGCTGAACTTGGCATACAACTGATGCTCTCTAAGGGTTTCAAGGATGGTTCTCAGATGTTGCTCATGGTGTTCTTCTAATTTGGAGTAGATCAGAATGCCATCAATAAAAACCATGACAAACTTATCCAGAAAGTTCATAAAAATCTTATTCATGAGGTTCATGAAATAAGCGGGGGCATTGGTTAATCCAAAAGACATGACATTGTACTCGTACAATCCATATATGGTGGTGAAGGCAATCTTTGGGATATCCGTCACGCGAATTTTCAATAGATGATAACTAGTTCTAAGATTAATCTTAGAAAACACTCTGGCACCAGTCAGTTGATCAAACAAATGTTCTATTTTCGGCAGCGGGTACTTGTTCTTGATGGTGACGTCATTCAACTTCCGATAATCTATACAAAGACGGTTGGCACCATCCTTCTTATCAACAAACAGAACAGGTGATCTCCATGGCGATGCACTTGGTTGTATCAATCCTTTTCCCAGCATATCATCGAGTTGCATCTTCAGCTCCACTAGTTCAGAGGGGTTCATACTATAGGGTCTCTGAGCTATGGGTCCGGTTCTAGGAATGAGTTCAATGATAAACTCGATATCGCGATCTGGGGCATACTGGGTAATTCATCTAGGAACACATCGGGGTATTCACAGACTACTCTAACTTGGTCAATGGTGGTCTTGGCTAAACTCTTGTTGCACTTGAATTGACGGGGCAAAGTCTCAGATACATGTTCTACTGATACTCTGGTGCTACTGGTCATGGTTATGGCTTTCTTAGCACAGTCGATTAATCCTTGATGTTTCAACATCCAATCCATCCCTAGCACTACTTCCAAACCTTTGGTTCCAAGTACTATTAGATTGGCATAAAAATATATCCCATGGATTCTGATAGGTACGGCTTTGCAAACCTTTCTATCTTTGGTAGTTGAACCGGGTATTTGAACTATCATGACATGCTTCAAATTTGTTGGTTGAATCTTACTAGTGCATGCAAATTCTTCTATAACAAACAAGTGCGATGCTTCAGAATCAAACAACACTCTTGCTAATACCGAGTTAACAGAAAACATACCCAGCATGACATCTGGCGCTTCCTGGGCTTCCTTAGCATTCATGCGGAACAGACGGCCATTATGGTTGTGCGGGTTTCCTCGGGAAAATCTCTTTCCAAGCTGGACATAGTGTTGCTGTTGAGCAGGTGCATTCACATTGGTGGTTGCGGCAAGCTTCTTGGGGTACTCGTTGGAGTAGTGACTCGCGACTCCGCATTCAAAGCAAGTGATGATTGACTTGTCTTTCCATGCGATAGGCACGACATTAATTCCAGTCCTTGGGGCAGTATTTTTGTTGTTGTTGTTGGACTTTGGCGATGCACGGTTGAAGTTACTGGAGTTGCTGGGGTTGTTGTTGTTTCCTCCGGGCCTTGGGTTTCCTCCGCCACGGTTGGGGTAGTTCGAATGGTTCATTAGGGGTCTGTTGTTTCTGGGTGCATATCCTGTAGACGGGTTGGGGCGATACTTCAGGGTATGGTGGGGTCCTGGTTGGTGCATCATCCTACGCTTGCGGTTCTCACTGGCTTGGTTGATCTTTCCCTCCATCTGGATTGCAGAATCCACTAAGGCTTCGAGGTCATCAAAGGGAATATTGACTAGCATTGTCTGCATCACATCATGTAGACCATTCAAGAATCTATCTTTCTTCTTCGCTTCATTGTCAATCTCATCAGGGGCATACCTAGATAGTGACAAAAATTTGTCACGGTACTCAACCTCAGTCATCCTTCCTTGCTTCAAGTCTCTGAATTCATCCCTCATCCTCTCGATCAGACCCGAGGGCACATGGGTCCTACTAAACTTGAGTTTGAACTCCTCCCAAGTCATCATCCGACCTCCGTTCATCGTACGGGTACTATTCCAGCATGATCTGGCGTAGCCGGAGAGATAGTGGGTAGCAAACAACACCTTCTCATTAGCATCAACTCCTGAAACTTCGAGATTTTTTTCCATGGTCTACAGCCAATCATCTACATCTAAGGGCTCCTCAGAGTTGCTAAACATAGGAGGATTGGTATTCTGGAAGTTCTTGAGTTTGGATCCATGGTGATCTTGGTTTCCATGGCCTTGATTATTGTGGGCCATCTAGGCTATCTATTGAAGAGTGGCTAGGTTGGCTCGACGTTCAGCTCTACCAGCTTCACGATCAAATACTAACATTTGCAGAATCTGCAGTATTGGGTCCTGAGATGAACTGCTTCATTCGGGTTTCCGCGAGTCATCTGAAGATTGAGATAGATAGTGATACAAGAGGGAAATTTCTAGGGTTCATGGGTTTGTTTTCAAAAGCTTTAAACTATGAGTAGAACTCAGGTTTTGAAAACTAACACTTCTTCTCATTCATTCATTCCAATCACACAATGCAAACACATACCACAACTAGAAAACAGATGGTTTTAAGAATCATTCTATGAAGCTATGTGATACATGGCAAATGTATCTATAATTTTTGATGTTCCATGCTTGGTTTTATCTACTTTCTTGTGTTTTTTCCACACTTGGGAGTACTTTTCATATGATTTCTTGGACTAACCTATTAACAAGAGACACAGTGCCAGCTGCCTGTTTTCTGCTGTTTTTGGTTCCAGGAAAGTCAGAAAATGAATATTCTTGGAATTGGACGGGACAAAAGCCAAAGTGCCTATTTTTCCAGAAGTCATCAGATGCCAGAATACGAGACGGAGAAGGGCCAGAGGGCGGCCACACCACCTGGCCGCGCGGCCAGGCTTGGCCCGCGCCAGGGGATGGTGTGGCCAGCCCAGGCACCCCCTCGGCCTCTCCTTCCGCCTATATATTGCCCTCGGTATGAAAACCCTAAGTACCCAATCAAAAATCCACAAAGAGTCTATAGCCACTGTCATCTCCATCCCTAGACCGAGAGGGATCTGAAGCTCTTCCCGGCACCCTGCTGGAGAGGGGAATTCACCCTGGAGGCCTTCTTCATCATCATGCAAGCCTCCGGTGTGATGCGTGAGTAGTTCATCTCTGAACTACGGGACCATGTAGTAGCTAGATGGCTGGTTCTCCTTCTTTGTGCTTTCATGTCTAGATCTTGTGAGCTCCGTTCATGATCAAGATCATCTATTGTAATTCTGCATGTTGTGTTTGCGGGGATCCGATGGATATTGAGATGCTATTTCAGATTGATTATTGATTCTATCATGTCTTTGTTATTTGTGATCTTGCATGCTTTCCGCTGTTAGTAGCTATCTTGGCCAAGTAGATGCTAGCAACTCCAAGAGTTAGTATTTATGCTCAATAGTGGGTTCATGCCTCTGGTAATCTGGGGAAGTGACAGAAATCTCTAAGGTACTAGATGTGATGTTGCTACTAGGGATAAAACAACAATCCTTTGTTCATAGAACAATCGTATTGTTTACATTACACGCAATTCGTAAAGCAATAATCTGTTGCTTGTAACTTAATACTAGAGGGGGTTCGTATGATAACCTGAAGGTGGATTATTAGTCATAGATGCAGTTGGATGGCGGTCTATGTATAATGTTGTAATGCCCAATCAAGTTCCAAAGGAGTCAAGATGATTAGTATATGCATGTATTGCTTTCTCGATGTTTGTCAATTGCCCCGCTGTAATTTGTTCACCCAGCATGTTATCTATCTTAAGGAGAGCCACCTCTAGTGAACTATGGAACACGGTCCTTTCTTTTACATACAATCTACAAACTGCTTACTACTTTGTGTTTACTTTCTGCAAACTATTACTTCCTTCCATTTGATACGTTTAATCCTTTGTTTTCAGCAAAACCGGTGAGATTCACAACCTCATCGCAAGTTGGGGACAGAGTTCTGTGGTTGTGTTGTGCAGGTCTCCACATTGCTGTTGGCACCGGTAGTGCGCCCTACCAACGTTGAGCTAGCTACACCTTTGGGGTGTTTCCTTGCTCCTACTGGATTTATAACCTTGGTTTCGTACTGAGGGAAAACTTGCTGTTGTGCTCATCATTCCTTCCTCTTGGGGTTCCCCAACGAGCTCGATATATTTTAGGCCATCACTACGATATAGTGGGACCGGGTACAACTCACACCTATGATAGTGCTCAGGTGCGACTAATCCTCATCAGGGGTCTCGGGCTCCTCATCATCAATGAAGTCAGCATCATCCTCACCAGTGTTGTCCTCCATGGCGACGTCCTCTAGATAGTCATTGTCATCACTGAGGTAAGAGTGAATATCCTCACGAATGTCTTCACCTTCCTCCTCCTGCTGCTCCTCTAGCTGGATCTCCTGGTCGTGGATGGTCTCCTCCAAGGTGGATATCTTCTGACGAAGACGGGCGATGATGCGATCCTTTTTTTCGCGCTGGCGACGAAGAGACTTACGCTCCCTAGCAAGCATGGCTAGGGTTTCCTTCCTTTCAACGGCTTCAGCATGGTTCTTATTGGCATAGGCTCGGGCATTGTCTAACTCTTTCTGCGTCTCGTGTAGCATGAAGGCCATGTGGTCCACGTGATGCTTCAACTCTGGATGGGCTGGCATGGATAGAGACTGTCCCGTAGAGTCACGTCTTGCATAGTGAGCAAAACGGGTTCCGATGATCTGGTTGATGTTCTGAGCACACAAGCGAGCAAGAGCTTCTTGCATAGCCCTGGCTAATCCGTCTAGCCAGTTGTTCTCCCGAACGCTGAACTGAATCTTGTCAAAAAGAGGTGGCTCCATCTTGCCTCTTAGGTCGGCAACAATCAGCCATTGTAGCTCCCCTCCAGATTGGTCGTTGAGCTGTGCTCCGAAGAATTCCGGGTGCGGGCATCCAAGGTACTCCAAAAGCTGGTCCAGATCCCTCTCAAAGATAAGCTATCCTCCATTGCCCAACTGGTAAAACTTGGTATATTTGACCTCCATCTATAGAAATTTGGATGAGTAAGTTAGTGAGGTGATCAAGTGTGTCAAGTTTTATGTAGAAGTGTAAGAATTTTGAGTAACAAGTGATCTCTTTTGGAAAGAATCTCAAGGATAAGAATGAGAATAGGTTTTTGTAAATACTCACTTTCTTTGTTTTGAAGCTAGGTTTTTCAGGCGTCCATTCTAACTAGGGCCTCCTATGGTCAGGATGGCTCTGATACCAACTTGTCAACACCCGGATTTTTATGTTCAGATGCCTGTTATGCTGTACATCGCAATCCTAGGATTACCATTTTTGCGAGACATAACAGAAGTAGTACCACAGTACATCATACATTACAAACCATATTAAAGGTCTTACAAATAAAGGATATCATGATCCAGTCTTAATACAATCAAAAAGCAGAAAGTAAACATAGTAGGCTCCATCTTCAGGGTCACAGGCAATGTTGACGATGGGAGAGGATCCTAGTTGTCATAGACCTCATGCTGTCCATCTTCCGGGTAATCCTCCTCATAGTCCGGACATGGGAATATTCAGGGACAAATCCATGAGTACTCTTTAACTACTCGCAAACTATCACTAGCATAAGTAAGGTAAAACTAGTAGGAGTCATAAGCTCTAGGTTTGTTTGCAAAAAGCCAAGTTTATTTCATAAGGCCTTAAGAGTAAAGACCTAAGTTTAATTCTCTACATTACTTAAGTGGGAACTTAGATTTCATGTCCACAAAACTCTGTTGTGGTCAAGTAAAAGTCATCTTTTAGGTCACAAATCATTTTGAAAACATCTGACAACGGAACAATATGGCCACTCTAACTGTCCATAACCGCGGACGCGGCTATTCGAATAGTTTGACACTCTGCAGAGGGGGTACACTTTCACCACAAAATTCGATACATCCGTCAGGGATAACCCTGAATCATCATACTTGGTATGCGGATAATCAATCCTAACCTTTAAATTACACACACTAGTATAGGCACCTACCTTATGAGCTTGGCCTCCCAGCCATGACCATCTGTCATCCTGGGCATTGCATAGGTGGACATTCATCACGAGGTAGCCTCAGCTCAACCTCTTCCGCAAGGGAACCCATACTAAGACATATAAACTTCCAGTCAATCCCTACCCAACTCAGGTATTGTGGTTGTATGGTAAAATTGGAATGGTATAGCATCCGTAGCCAACCATCAGTTTTTATTAAAGTCAAGGCGCATGCCTCAACATTTTCATCATCAAACCATTGTGTATCATAACACATGTCAAAACATTTCAATAGAATGAATCATCATTCCAAGGTTTTCATAATCATTTTCACCAAGTGAAAGATCACGGATGTCTCCTAGAGGGGGGTGAATAGGCGATTAAAACTTCTACGAGATGGGCTTAACAATGGCGGAATAAAACTAACATTTTCTTTTGTTAAGCACAGAGCCTAGATATACTAAGGTTCACCTATGTGCACCAACAACTTATGCTAAGCAAGACAAGCAACAATATGATAGCAATATAGTTACTTCATGCACGATGGCTATCACAATGTAAAGTGCATAAGTAAAGAACTCGGGTATAGAGATAACCAAGGCACGCGGGGACGCCAATATTTTACCGAGTTCCTCCCAACAAGGGAGTACATCTCGTTGGAGGGGTGGGTGGTACTAAGACCACAAACGCCACCAAGGCCTCACCCTATTCTCCCGAGCACCCACCACGCGGGCAAGCACCCGTTTCACTATGGGACACTTGAGGGTGGTCACCGAACCCGTACAAGATTGGGGCTATCTCCACAACTTAATTGGAGGCTCCCAATAATCGCCACCAAGGCCTCAATCTTGGGGGAGCTTCACAACCTAATTGAAGACCCTAAGCACATGCCACAAAGGCCACACAACCGTCTAGGGTTCTAAGAACCCAAGAGGGACAAGCAACGATGAATATCACCGAACAAATCATTCGGAGAGAACACACACCGATGCACCAAATGCAAAAGGCAAGAACACCACAAAGATGCTCCACAACTTCACTCTCCAATTCCAACAAGGCTACTAAAGCACTTGGGAGAATAAGAGAGGAAGAACACAAAAGGGGATCACAAAGAGCCCCAAAGATCTAGATCCCAAATATTCACTCACAAAGAGATGAAATGGTTAGGTCAAAATAGATCTAGATCTCCTCTATCTTTCCCTCAAATATGGGCAAGAATCATTGGAGGGGAAGAGATTAATCAAGCAAGAGGGGCAAAGGGCTTGAGAAAATATTAGAGGAAGAACCAAAAAAACAAAAGGAGAAGAAGGCTATTTAAAGGAGCCCATAGAAACCTGCCCGTTGTGGGCAATATCGACCTAGTGGGCCGGTAGTACCGGATTCACCCGGTACCACCGCTTCCGACCAAGCAGCAGGTCAACGCACAGGGAGCAACGCGAGGCAGCGAGCGAAGTTGGGCAGGGGATTGTGCAGGAGCCAGGGCGAGCGGCGAAGCGAGCCTGGAGCGTACGCAGGCCAGCGAGCGAGGCGGCAGCTGGGCTGGGCGAACTGGGCCGGCCCAGCGAGGTGAGCAAGCTGGCCAGCGAATGCAGCAAGGCGAGCGGCAGCGCGAGCGTGAAGGGGATCAGGGAGCGATCGCGGGAGGCTGAGCGGGAGCGGAGGCTGCGAGGCGGAGCGAGGCGGGAGCACGCGCTGGGAGCTGGGCTGGCTGGGCGAAGCGACGAGGCAAGCTAGGAGTTGGGCTGGCGGCGGCAGGGAGCTGGGAAGGGCATACCTGGGCCGACCGGTAGTACCGGCCCACCCGGGCGGTACTACCGGGCCAGGTTGGTAGAGCCGGATCCCGGCACTGGGAGAGGCATAGAGAAACACGCACCGCTCAGGGGCGGCCGGTACCGCGAGCGGTAGTACAGGTCGGCCCAGCACAAGACTCATTTTTCTTTTTAAAACAAAAGGCAAATATCCCAAAATTCATAACTTGGGCTAGGTGGCTCCGATTGACCTGAATCCAATTGCGTTGGAAAGAGGACAACAAGATATACCCAACTAAAAGTGGAAATATTGGATATCACTAAGTGATAATGTATCAAGTAGTATAATGTGAGATACCTCACTCGGTGAGAATCCGGAAAACCGCCAAGATCAAAATCGCAACAAGATATAACAGGGAGATCCGATTTTGATGAACAAGAGCTTGTTATGAAGATTACCACAAGCTATATATCCCTATATGGATAAGACAAATAAAGAACCAAATACGATGATGCAAACCGAACGATATGATCGAGATACTCACTCGAGAGCCTCTCTTTATAGTACGGCTATCTATCCTAAACTTGGTCAACACGAGACCGGTAAAAGGGGAAACCTATCAAGAATACCTTTGCCTTGAGCATTCTTTGGCCTTGTCTTCATCGATCCATAAACACCGAGGACGGCAAGCACCAAACATGAGATCTTTTAGGAATGGCGCATATTGAGCTTCCACAACGCATCTTCTTCTTCATTTCATCGACCTTGAAGCCAACACATGCTCCAAGTGATGCCAATGGACAATTCCGACAAGTACAACTTAATACACACATTAGTCCATAAAGATTGTCATTAATTACCAAAACCACACATGGGGGCCCACATGCTCTTTCAATCTCCCCCATTTTGGTAATTGATGACAATCCATTTGAGAGGGTTTATATAATGAATTTAATTAATAAAATGGTAACCCCAATATCAAATACTACAAACAAGTATGTGATATTGGTACCACCACAATACATAGAGCAAACTCTCCCACAATCTATGCAAGTGTGATGAACTTGAATTTCATTTCATATATTGCCAATCATTATCATTGGTGGAGTTTCCTCTATATATCACATGCTAAGCAACACAAAGATCCAAGAGCATGAAAGGCAAATGCTTAAGAACAAACTAAAAGCAAGAACCAACTTCCCTTAAACCCTCTAAAACTTCTCCCCCATTGGCATCGATTGCCGAAATGGGTAACAAGTTCTAGAAGGCCAATATAGTTATAATTTCTCCAAAGGTGTGCATTCGCACAAATCCAATGATGAATACTTGGGAGGAAGTAAAACTATATTGAGGACCCAAAGATTGCCAAAGAAATAAAATAAACTAAGCATCAACAAATGACGCAAGCAACCACAAGATCCAAAAGAACCAAATGGAAACAACAAATGATACCAAATGAACAAAACAAGATGTTATGATAAGATCAAAAGTGTGTTTTAAATGAGAATAGAGAAGCTCCCCAAGATTTGTGCACAAATAGAGTAGTTGCATTTGAATACATCATGCACAAATATGGTATCCTTGCTCCCCCATAAGCATTTAAAACACAACAAACGAGAAATAAGACAAATGAGCATTATTAAATGAATTAGAGGAGCTCCCCAAAGATAATGCACCAATTATAATAAATATGTTGGGGAACAAGGTGCATGATCATGGAATCCTCACTCATCCATATTCATTTAATAACACAAGGCATGAGAGAATAAATGAGTGCCCGAAGATGCAAACAAAGGAAACAAACACTCATACACAAATAAATTTGGAAGCCACCGAAGAATCAACAAAGAAATAAAAGGTGGTATCTAAGGAATAAAAATCTCAACTAAGATTATGTGTATAAATTTCTAAATGTAATGCATCACAAAGACATATGTCCAAAAAGAAACATGCACACATAAACAAGATACTCAAGAAAGCACATGAAAACCAAAAATGAAATCATAACATATACCAATAAGATATTTGCTTGTAAGCATGGCCAAAGGCATAATTTTATCTTATTATTCATAAATGAACTTCAAACACCAGCACACCACATATATTAAAACAATCACCAAGGGAAAAAGGAGATGGTTGGAATATATCGAGAAAGGCAACAAGTATCACAAAGGAAAAATCAACTAGCAAAATCTCACTATTGCACATGAGAGAAGTTGAGTAAAGGATAGGCAATAAAATTGCTAGATTGACATCTTTGGGATTGGTGGATCATATGAATGATTTTGTATAGTCCCACTAATATGTACTCATCTCAACTTACACACATTTGCAATAGGAGCATCTCTTAAAACCAAGGCTAGAAACACAACAAATACAAATATAAAAGATCATGCTAGAAGGCAACCCACAAATGGTTGGAAACAAGAAATATGAGCATGAGAAGGGGATACTTGTTACCGAGATATAATTGGTAGGATGTAGAGGATATGAATTCGTTGATCATCCTAAAGCTTGCCTCCAATTCCCATGAATGCACCACTTCTTCAAACTTGGAGAGACAAGCATCCAATATATCCCAATTGTACCTAAAACACATTAAGTACAAAATGGTTCCCAAACATATTGGGTCAGAGGTAGTTAGTGAAACTACAATACATAGGAGAGACTCCACATAAACATGTTCATATTGATATGAACTTGAATTTCATGCACATCTTAGACAATTAGGATTTGGTGGAGTTTCCCCTATATATTGGATCAAAGAAAGCAAGCAAGCCATGAAATAAACATGTAGAGAATATGCATGCACAAGCCTTTCAAAATCAACAAGGAGATGCAATTTTAACAAAAACACCAAGTAATCCGAGATGGCACACACAAGAGTGTGACACGACAAAAGGTGTCCAAATTGTATCAAGGAACCAATTCAACACATGAATGATCACAAGTTCAACAAATGAACTAGGCAAAAGCCAAAGAGCAAAATATAGATAGAAACACATATGCTTGAGGATTTATCTCATTCTAAAATGTCAAAACATGAAACAAGGAATGAGACAAAACCAACTCCCAAAAGAGCAAGGTTCCAACACGTAAACCAAACTCTCACACTTTTCATGATGGTACAAAATACCAAAACGAAATGATCGAACTTCCAAGAACATAAAACATGATATGGATCAAAGTAAGAAGCATAAATAGGTGTGTTCTAAATAATATAGGAGAGCTCACCCATAAGTAGTAGATTATTTAGGATTTTTTCTTTTGAATGCAAAATGCACACAAATGAGATCATCACTACTACTTATATTAAATAAAACACTAGAGGATACCAATAACCTAAGAATATCCAGAGGCAAGGAAATCTTGGGAGAAACACAAAACATTTTCTTGGCCAAAGATAGGACAAAAATAACCAAGGCCAAAGTGATTATGATCACAAGATTCTACCATATATATAGCACCACTTGTCCAAGGACAAGAAGTATTAGGGATAATTTTCCCAAGGTAGCCTGCACAGATATCCAAGATCATATTCACTCAAAGAAGCATATATCAAAGTGTAAGAATTAGGCTTGATGCTCCGAAAGAGATTCTTGGTAGCTTCCAATAGTTACACAATCACTAGTGATTGGAGTGAATTGAAGCTAATGGTTTCCATGAGGATATAAGGATCCAAATATGAGGAAACACATACCAAGAAACACTCACACAGACAAGATCCAAAAGATGAGATGCAAATCCATTCAATAAAAGTTGATCTTGTTTGAGCAAATGTGTCACATAGGAGCTAGATAATTCAATATCAATTCTAAGTGACACAACCTCGAATATTCATATTTTCTAGGCTTGTAATATGCACTAAGCATATGACTCCCCCATAATGTGATAACCAATAAATATCAACACGAGACAAATGAATCCAAATAGAGATAATTAATGGACATTATAGAACTTACATTTCTCATGAGAATCATACCACATAGAGACTAGATAATATTGCTAAATCACTACTAGGTGGTATTCCTCATGTACACACATTTTAGGATTGTGGAATGCCCATACATAACACTCTCCCAAAATGGGATAGTCCATTAATCTCTCACAAGAGCTAAATAAGATACCAAATAAAATTCAATAATAGCTCCAACACAAGAAACACTCATACATGGTGTGCAAACCAACAAACACAAATATACTTGATTACTCAAGATAAGATCATGGTAAGCACAACATATACAACAAACATGCAAGGTACAAAACCAACACATGCACAAGGGGGCGAGTGACTTTCAATGTAATGAGTTAAGCATATGTTACCGCAAGGAGGAACATTGGAAATATAATAGAGGAAATATAATTGACATGACTTGGATTGACAAATATACTAGAAGAAGATCCCTCAATTCTTCATGGTGAAGCCAAGTCTCCATTTTCCTCCCAAAAACACCTATTGATCAAGTTTTGGCTTGTTGGTCCCCAACCAAGTTGGGTCCTAAGAAGTTAGTCACAATAGGCTTGGAAACCCAAATGGTTCTTTTCTTGAGACCACTTTGGGTACCAACAAATTTGGCAAACACATTGCCAATCTCATCCAAACAAAGAGAATAATCATCATAAATCATGATAGGGTTGGACGAGGAGATACCACTAGTGCATGAGGAAGAAATGTGCCCCTTCTCACGGCAAATGTAGCAAGTTCTTGTCTTGCTAGCTTTATTCTTAGGTGATGCCACAACTTGAGTAAGAGCTTGAGTAGTCCTCTTAGGAAGAGGCCCATCTACCACTTGAGGTAGAGCTTGAGGTCGCTTCCCTTGTTGCTTCACACCAATAGGCTTCTTCTTCAATGGGCAAGATCTAACATGATGACCTTCTTCCTTGCACTTGAAGCAAACAATGTTGGCCAGATACTTGACTTGGTCTTGGCCCTTCTTCTTGTTACCCTTTTGATTCAACACGTTAGTGGACTTGTTCTTGATATTGGAGTTGAATCCAAGTCCACTCTTGTCATTGGGGGATTTTTGCACACTCAAGATGTGGTTGAGTGTGGTCTTCCCTTTATGACCCTTTTTCAAGTCATTCTTCAAAGAAGTGACTTGAGCCTTGAGCTTCTTGTTTTCCTCTACATGGTTAGTATCAACAATAATACTAGAGGAGGTAGATGCTACATTGTTAGAGCAACAAGGCATAGGATGTAATTCATCACAAGATATAACATGATCATGAGATGATGAATTACAAGGACTAGCACATGGCAATATGATACTAGGAGTGGATGTAGTGCTAATGTCCACATGAGGCACACTAGATGTTACCTTTTACACAATGTCCTCATGAGCCAACTTTAGCATACCATGGGAAACTAGAAGATCCTCATGCGAGCTTGAGAGCTTATCATGACTCTCTTCCAATTTCCCATAGTTGCTAGTTAGCAAAGCAAGTTGAGCATGTATCTCAACATTCTCCTTCACAATAGATGCTTCACAAGAGATAGAGTGAGTAGTACAAGCATCATCAATAGTAGTAAGAGGTGAGGGCAACTTCGAAAGATCTTTAGAGTATGAAGCTTTAAGTTGCTCATGTGACTCGGTGAGTTTGATGAGCTCCCCCTTGATGACCCTAGAGCCATTGTTGAGGTGCTCAAAATCCTCAAGGAGTTTGGCATAAGCAACTTCAAGTTCATCATTTTTAGTTTTGAGAGCACTTGCCACCAAAAGTTCTTTATCATGGTTTTTCTTTACTCTAGACAATTGTAGAGTAAAAGTCTCCTTAAGAGATTCTTTGGTGGTTTGTGCTTCCTCAAGGGAGCTCTCTAGATAAGCTATCTCATTAGCATACTCACACTCATGTTCATAATTTTTAGAAATGATATTTTCTTGCTCCTTAATAAGTTTCTTGCTTTCAATAGCACAAGTCAATATTTTAACAAATTTGGAGGAAGCAAGTTTATTTTTAAGGAGAGAGGAATAGACAATCTCTCCCATCTCTTGAATAGAGGAAATATCATAATCAACTACATTATCATTTTCAATCTCATCATCATCATCAACAATGGGATCCAAAGAGGTTACCTTTGTTCCCTTAGCCATAAGGCATAAGTGAAAACCGGAAGAAGGTGATGATGGGAATGCATTTGTAGCTCTATTTAAGACTTTGTCTTGGCCCAGAGAATCTTCGATTTCCTCTACATGGTTAGCAACACAAGCAATAGAGGAGATAGAAGTATTTTTATCATGGCAACAAGACAACACAAGCATATCATCATTTGAATTATTCAAGACATTTCTACATGATATGCAAGGACTACCAACACTAGCATAAGAGGAGTTTTGAGTGCTACAAGTGTTTGAGTCCAAAGATAGATCATTGCAACTAGATAGAGATGAAGGATTACAAATAGTATGCACACTATCCAAATTGCAATTTCTATCACCACTCACCATATCATTACCTTGTGAAAAATCACATGTATGTGAAGTGGTAGAAGATGATAATTCATCACGGCCGGAGGTGGAGGGAATACAATCATCCTCAATAATGTTGGACACACCATATTTATCTTTAAGCTTTGTCCAAATATCATGAGCACTCTGATAAGGCATGATTGAAGAAATAAATACATTGCTCACAACAAGTAAAAGCATTTTAGTAGCTTGAGCATCTATATAAGAGTTCATCTTCTCCTCTAAAGATTCGTTTTGAGGATCCATAGGAGAAGAGAACCCATATATAGAATTCCCTCAACGGAAGGGTGAATGTCCCGAAAATAATCAAGCATGTGATATTTCCAAACATCATAATTTGTGCCATCGAATATATAATTGGAATCGTGCACTACTCCACTAGACGACATCTTTATTCTCAAGGCGGTGAAGCCTAAAAGCGAGAGACCTCGCTCTGATACCAATTAAAAGATCACGGATGTCGCCTAGAGGGGGGGTGAATAGGCGATTAAAACTTCTACGAGATGGGCTTAACAATGGCGGAATATAACTAGCGTTTTCTTTTGTTAAGCACAAAGCCTAGATATACTAAGGTTCACCTATGTGCACCAACAACTTATGCTAAGCAAGACAAGCAACAATATGATAGCAATATAATTACTTCAAGCACGATGGCTATCACAATGTAAAGTGCATAAGTAAAGAGCTCGGGTATAGAGATAACCGAGGCACGCGGGGACGATGATATTTTACCGAGTTCCTCCCAACAAGGGACTACGTCTCGTTGGAGGGGTGGGCGGTACTAAGACCACCAATGCCACCAAGGCCTCACCCTATTCTCCCGAGCACCCACCATGCGGGCAAGCACCCGTTTCACTATGGGACACTTGAGGGTGATCACCGAGCCCGTACAAGATTGGGGCTATCTCCACAACTTAATTGGAGGCCCCCAATAATCGCCACCAAGGCCTCAATCATGGGGAGCTTCACAACCTAATTGAAGACCCGAAGCACATGCCACAAAGGCCACAAAACTGTCTAGGGTTCCAAGAACCCAAGAGGGACAAGCAACGATGAATATCACCGAACAAATCCTCCGGAGAGAACACACACCGATGCACCAAATGCAAAAGGCAAGAACACCACAAAGATGCTCCACAACTTCACTCTCAAATTCCAACAAGGCTAATAAAGCACTTGGGAGAATAAGAGAGGAAGGACACAAAAGGGGATCACAAAGAGCCCCAAAGATCTAGATCCCAAATATTCACTCACAAAGAGATGAAATGGTTAGGTCAAAATAGATCTAGATCTCCTCTATCTTTCCCTCAAATATGGGCAAGAATCATTGGAGGGGAAGAGATTAATCAAGCAAGAGGGGCAAAGGGCTTGAGAAAATATTAGAGGAAGAACCAAAAAAACAAAAGGAGAAGAAGGCTATTTAAAGGAGCCCATAGAAACCTGCCCGTTGTGGGCAATATCGACCTAGTGGGCCGGTAGTACCGGATTCACCCGGTACCACCGCTTCCGACCAAGCAGCAGGTCAACGCACAGGGAGCAACGCGAGGCAGCGAGCGAAGTTGGGCAGGGGATCGTGCAGGAGCCAGGGCGAGCGGCGAAGCGAGCCTGGAGCGTACGCAGGCCAGCGAGCGAGGCGGCAGCTAGGCTGGGCAAACTAGGCCAGCCCAACGAGGTGAGCGAGCTGGCCAGCGAACGTAGCAAGGCGAGCGGCAACGGGAGCGTGAGGGGGATTGGGGAGCGATCATGGGAGGCTGAGCAGGAGCAGCGGCTGTGGGGCGGAGCGAGGCGGAAGCGCGCGCTGGGAGCTGGGCTGGCTGGGCGAAGCGACGAGGCAAGCTAGGAGTTGGGCTGGCGGCAGCAGGGAGCTGGGAAGGGCGTACCTGGGCCGGCCGGTAGTACCGGCCCACCCGGGTGGTACTACCCGGCCAGGCCGGTAGAGCCGGATGCAGGCACCAGGCGAGGTAGAGAGAAACACGCACCGCTCAGGGGCGGCCGGTACCGCGAGCGGTAGTACCGGTCGGCCCAGCACAAGACTCTTTTTTCTTTTTAAAATAAAAGGCAAATATCCCAAAATTCATAACTTGGGCTAGGTAGCTCCGATTGACCCGAATCCAATTGCGTTGGAAAGAGGACAACAAGATCTACCCAACTCGGGATATCACCAAGTGATAATGTATCAAGTAGTATAATGTGAGATACCTCACTCGGTGAGAATCTGGAAAACCGCAAAGATCAAAATCGCAACAAGATATAACAGGGAGATCCGATTTTGATGAACAGGAGCTTGGTATGAAGATTACCAAAAGCTATATATATCCCTACACGGATAAGACAAATAAAGAACCAAATAATATGATGCAAATATGCAAAGGTTTGAGCTCTCTCTGAACGATATGATCGAGATACTCACTCGAGAGCCTCTCTTGATAGTACGACTATCTATCCTAAACCCGATCAACACGAGACTGGTAAAAGGGAAAACCTATCAAGAATACCTTTGCCTTGAGCATCCTTTGGCATTGTCTTCATCGATCCATAAACACCAAGGACGGCAAGCACCAAACATGAGATCTTTTAGGAATGGCGCATATTGAGCTTCCACAACGCATCTTCTTCTTCATTTCATCGACCTTGAAGACACATGCTCCAAGTGATGCCAATGGACAATTCCTACAAGTACAACTTAATACACACATTAGTCCATAAAGATTGTCATTAATTACCAAAACCAGACATGGGGGCCCACATGCTCTTTCACCAAGTATTCCCATCCAAAGTAATCAAGTTTAGTTTTAGCACTAGCCACTAGTATTGAGGGTGTCACTATTGGGGGTGCTAATCAAGTATAGGTGTACAATACTATCCTATGAACTTGATAGTATCAATCCTATTTTTTCACTAATCATAATTCATTAACTAGATAAGAAACTTTGGTAAAAGGAAAAGTAAATCTTGGAGTAAAACTGGGAATTGGTAGGGTGCTCTCCTTGCTCCGGAGAAGGGTCAGTGAGGTTCCTGTGTGAGTGGGGAGTGGAATGGTGTGGAGAATGAGGTTTGGGGTGGCCTCTATTTATACACCAGCGTCGGCGGCTGGGCGGCATGGTCAGGCTCCTCCGGCGACATTGCTACAGGTCTTATTCAGCATGGCGGAGGGCATGGGTCGATGCGGGGTACTACGGCGATGGTCATGCGCGTGGCGACACGGCAAGGGGCGGTCTCAGTTAGTCGGGTGACGTTGGCACTCTGGTCGGGTACGCGGGTGTTCATCACTTGGAATAGTGGTCACGGGGCGCGCGGCGGTGAACGATCATATCTGGGAGGTCACTGGTGCTACGACGATTGCGGGTACGAGCGGAGAGAGCGAGGCGCGACGCGTGCGTGCGAGGCAGTTGCGGCGCTCCGTCGTGCTCTCGGCATGGCAGGAGATTAAATGGGCGCGGCGATTCTAGCGTCTCTACTTCTCGTCGTTGTCCAAGGGGTGGACAGGGGGTGGCAGTGAGGTCATGGCTACTCGCTAGACATCGTGGGAGTGGGCGGCGCAGCACGTAGTGACTAGTTTTTGCTCGACCGGCATGGCCGGCTCGGTACGGGCATGGCACTGGTCAATGTGGCCAGTGATGCCTCTCCTCTGCATGGCCAATTACCAGGGATGATCATGGACAATTGAATGGGTTGATTGCAGTACAAGAGATGAGCAATTGATAGCTCCAAACAGTGTATAGTGGTTGAGGTTGTACTGTGTCTACCAGGTGCTCGACCAAATGGCCGCATGAATTCAACTTTCTAATTTTTGAATGATTTTTGGTGAGTGATCTGAGTACTTGCTTAGTAGTCTATTGTTGCTGGGATTTGCCAAGTGGAAGTGGTTTGAATGGTTTTGAAAAGTGATGATGAAGGCATATGAACTTGATTCAATTTTGGAATGCCTCTTAAATAGATTTGAAAATAGTTTATGTGCCTTTGTAAAGTTTGCTTAGATACACTTGTACTTGGTCTATCAAGGGGTGAAAAGAATTGGAATTGTTTCTGTTAAAAATCTTTTACTAGCAACACCCAAAGTGGGCTAGTGGATAAGTTTGGCCAAATGACCATATGTTCATATGTCTTATATTTGATTTTTCTTTTATTTGATTTTGCTTGGAAGTGATCCATATGATGTAGTATTCATCTTTAAACTAATCCTTATCATTAGTAACAATCAATCATGGCAATTGCAAGCATTCATACACTAATAGAATTCACACATGCACTCATATCAAGTTTAATAATAAAAGTTTTTGTTAACCCTAAACTTGGGTGATTAGAGCTTGATAAGCTTGATTAATATTTTTGGGTTGTTACACTCCGTAACGCTCCAGATATGGGCGACGGTGATTGTCTCAACAAGAAGTGCGATGTAGATTTCTTTGTCGGCAGGAGTGGCCAGTGGGTTGCTAGCTGCTGATGTTGACGGTGGCAATGGCGGCTGATTTGATTGCCGGGTCGTACTAGGGTCGTGGTGAGTTCCTGTGCCGGTAGCAGGCGGATAACCGGAGGAGGCATAGCTTTGGCTGGAGCTGGAGGCTCGGCGGCTTTCTTAGCTGCTGCTGCCCTGGTGACCGCTGGCGTGGGCGGAGCTCTCTCACGTTCCGGTTCCTGTCCATCTTCTTCCATCACGCTCCCAATGGCGACTAGCACCTGGTGGGAAGTGTTGGTCTTTTCGGCGCGCTCCTCCTTCTCGATCTCCTGCTCGATCTCCCTCATAGCAGGATCATATTCTTCCGAGTTAGCGTCTGAGCCACTGCCATCCATACTGATGTTGGTGTAAAGCGCGTCAAGGACGGAGTCCGAGTTGGCTTCGGTGTTGACAATGGCGGATGTGGAGGGTGATGGAGGCAGGCCGTTGTTGTTGTTTCCTCCTCCGGCTACGACGGTGATTGCCGTTACGGCCTCTTCATTGGCATCCGCGTTTTTATTGACGATGGAAACCATCTCACCAAGGGTGAGAGGGCATGCAGCCTGCCGCCTTCGGAGGGTATGCCGGAGGAGTGTTCCGGGTGTGAGACCTTCCACGAAGTGGTATACAAGCTCGTCGGCGCGGTCGCCCTCTAGGGTTTCCCTCATCCTCATCCATCTGGCGAGGTATTCGCGGGGAGGTTCTCCATCCCTTTGAACGCATCTAGCTAGATCAAAGATGGTGACGACGCCGACAAAGTGTGACCTACGCATATCTAACACTCGAGGAAGCCAAGCAGATTTGCGGGCCTTCCACCTTTATATCCTGCACAGGGGCAGTTTGGGTGGGCTTTGAAATTTCCTAATCTGAGCCACCATACTCCAAGGAGAGTTATGGCCTAGATCCTTCCGTGAATGTGTCCTGCTCATAGGCGATCCATGCGGGGCTTGAAGAGTTTCCGACTTCCTAGGAGCTAGGACCCGAGCCAGTTTCGCCGATAAAGATGTGGATGTCTCTTAAGGGGATGATAGAGCAGTGCGTGGGGTTCGTCTTCGCCAGCACCCAGAACTTATCTGGAGGGACAATCAGGATGTTGCCGAAGAAGAGAACGCGACTGCTGGCTACAGTATCGCCGATTCTCGCGAAGAGATTGGACCTCGCCCGGTGTAGAGCTCGAAGCGCCTCTTGCCCCACGGTGGTCGCCAACTGTCGTGGTATTGCCGATGAGTACGCCATGGGGGGGGGGGTCCTTACAGTGCGTGTTTAGAGATGTGGGGTAAGTCGGAGAGTTGGCAGATACGAGGTAACACAACTTATCCAGGTTCAAGTCCCACAACGGTGGCAGAACTCTACTCCTGCTATAAATCACTATAATGGCAATACGTCGAGTTACAAAGATAGGTTCGATGTGCAAGGTATTGCACATTGTACGTAGCAATCTAAGAGGTTGTCTGCCCTAAAGGCTCCCACATGCCGGCTTATAAAGGCGCCGAGACCTAGGGTTTACAAGGAAAGGTCCTTGCTGGATAAGGTAAAGAGTCCTACATTAATACGAACTAGTCTTCCGTGTCTTGCACTCCAAGGCTCCGAGTATGTCGGTGACTCCTGTGTAGCCTTCCTTTATCCGGCATGGGCCTCCCTTCTGGATCTGTCTAACTAGATCGCCCAGCAGGCCATAGGCCATGCTACCAACTATGGGCCACCCGGGTTAGACGGATTGGTGACATGCTATGAGGATACCCATATAGCATATCCCCAACAGATGTCATCTTAGATCTCATGAACACATTTTGGGTCTTCCCCTAGGACGACGTGGTACCGCGCTAGATATTTGATTCATCCTGGAACAGTGTCCCTATGAGATATCTCTACAAGAAAATATGTTTGTGTGACAGATTTCCACGCAGACTCGTCGCTCACCGACCCTAGGTTTCTCGACTGCCACTTCAAAACGCCGAAGTGCATGTATTTGTTATGAAAGAATCGACCGCACTCGAAGCAACTACATCGTACGTTGGTCAAAATGTGGAAAGAAACTAGGGACAAAGATCTCAGCGATAGCTCCGAGACGGAGTAGTTCGAGAAGGAAGCGAGAGAGCTAGCCAAAGAAGAAATTTGACATTTTACTAAGCAAGATGTATGATATTTGTCTGAATCTTGGTAGATCCATAGAGCCTGCTAGGATTGCACTAGATGGTCTATCTCTATTTATTATCGACGATTAATGATGTTATCATGTTGTGAAATCCATATTTATTTGTTCTGCTGAAAGACAAATTGGGCACACCATTATGGGTTTATTGTGCATATGCGGCCCACTAGTTGAAGAGCCTATAAATCAAACCCTAACATTAAGGCTCACTGCTTCTCCTTATATATAATAACCAACCGTTCCTCCTCCTTCCAACTACCACGACGTCGCGTCACTCCCCATTCCTCACATCGGGACTCAAACCCTTAATCTCACTAACTGCATGCTCACTGATCCTACAATCCTGACCACTCCTTCCGCACTTTCCACTTACGATCCGACTAGCTGCTTCATCGACAAACACCTCTTAAGATTCGTCCGCGCGTGGTCGTCGAGGTGGGCGAAACAAATCATCGCATGGTCGTCACGCCAATGGTGGGCAAAGCAGATCTGTGTGTTGTCGTCGCGCCAGCGGTGGGCGAAACAGATCCGCGCGTTGTCGTTGCCAGCGGTGGGCGCAGATCGGCCTGTGGTCATTAGCGATTGGATTTTGTTTAGAAATTCCTAGAATAGCAGAATAGAGAGGCTCTCAAGAATTAGATTTAGTGTTTAGGAAATCTTCTATTTTCATTTTTATTTTTGAATAAATTTGTGTAATATGTAAAAACATAAATAAAAAATTATATTTTGTTAAAATGGGCTCACAAAAAATTGCTAATATATATATAAATAAACTAGAATTATCGAATCGTATTGGGATTAGCAACGTAAAACAGTTATTATTAATGCAATTAATTTTCAGTGATGTTGGAAGGTGTAACACGACAAATAATACGCGGTTACACGACATAAAGTTATGCCGTCTTTAGTAACGTAACGAGGCGAGGCGAATCCTCTGCCGCGTCACGAAAATGCTAGCTCGGTGGATTACGTTGTGCTGTGGCAAAAAATTCGGCACCGTTTCAAAATCCCGACGCATTATCCCTAGTGCTTTTTTTGCCTAGTGTTTTACCTTGAGCTATGTCAAGTATCGACAAGCAATACGACATGTATCGATAAGTAATACAAAGGACGATACAGATGCTCGTGTCACGAGGTGGGAATCAACATGTATAGATCAATATACTTATGTTTGATCATTGTCACGGAATGAGTTCCGGACATGTCTATTCATATTTGAACCGATAGTTACACATTTAAAGGATTAGCGACATATATAATGTGAGTTCGACATATGATATGTGAGTGAAGTGATTCCGAACTGAGTTTGGAGAGAGCCGTAATATGATGGAGGTGTCCGAAGTATCACGGAGAGTTAACGGAATGGTTTCGAACCTACTACGAAAGGTATCAGAATGATTTATGAAAATTTCAAGGCAATTAGAAGTCGACCCGAATTTTACGGACTTAGGAAAAAACATTTGTGTTTAATATACCTAATGGATACTCGGCCGGAGGGTCACATAGGCCCACTAGGTCTAGCATTTCTAGATTTATGCAGTACGTGTAGACAAACTCATGTAACTTATTTTAAGATGTAGGAAGTACATAATTTACAAAGGTGTGGAAGGATTTGAACCAATTTCTTGCGTGTTGCTAAGTCTATACCTTGTTGGAGATAGATGCTGCTAAGTACTCCCTCAGTTTCAAAATATAAGATATTTTAACTTTGTAAAAGAAGTGTATCTACACCCCTTTTAGTGTGTAGGTTCATTCTAAATTTAGATGAATCTATATATTAAAACGATTCTAGATACACTACATTTATAAAGCTAAAACATTTTATATTTTGAAACAGAGAGAGTAGATATCAACTATAATATCGGGACTATTTGACATGAATATCTTGGTAAATTGGCATGCAATTAGGAAGGACATCTCCACGTAATCGAGTTAATAGCATAAAACCACCACATATCTGCAGAAAGTTCGATTAACCACCACTTTACAAAATTTTCGCAAAATATGACCACTTTTCAGCAGATTTTTTGCAATTCGCGCCAAATCTCGATTTTAGGCCGATTGACAGCGTTTCTGACATGGAGGCCCCACCAGGACGATGACGTGGCGAGGGGGTGACGGCTCCGGGCCACCGCCGTTGCACGCCATTAACGGCAAATGTGGGACCCACTCTAGAGCTGTGTCTGAAATCTCTCCGCTTCGGGTGGACTTTTCGTTGCCCCACTGCTCGCCCGTCCGCCCACCCGACTGAGCTCGCTCCTGCCCTCCGCCACCACACAGCTGCCGTCGCCAGCCGTCGCCGCAAGCACCTCGTCGTCCGTCACCATGCCTAGCTGGGACGATAGTGACTCGTCGAGCCACTCCCTCCTTTCTGTAAGTTCCCAAATTTCTAGGGTTCTCGGTCGATCTAGATCCAATGATTTGGGATTTTAGGGTTGCTCGTCGATTTAGATCGATTAAACTAGTTTTTTCTCAAATTTAGGACTTTGTGGACATCGACTATGCCCCAGATACCTGCGACGACCCCGAATTCCACGGTGTGGCTCTGGATTGTCCAGAGGTATGCCGTCTGCACGGGCTGACGCCACAGAAATGCGTTGCCTTTGAAGGCACTAACACAGGCCGTAGATTTTACATGTGCCAAATTGGAAATGTAAGATTTCTAGTCTTGTCTACCTTATATTGTGTACTTTGATTAATTATAGTTATTAACTGTGTTTATTTCTTGTATTTCCTATCTTATTGACTAGTTGCAGTGGTTGTTCTTGTTCCTTGTATTATCTTTCTTATTGATTAGTTGCAATGGTTCAATTGCTGCAGCAATGGTTTTCTACACTTTCATTAATTTTGATTATTTTTAGTAGTACATGCACTATCTTATATCTTTTAGTGGATTGTGTATTGTAGCAAGCCATGAACTATGGATTTCACTCCTGGATTGACAATGAAGAGTGGCCAGGAACTATGCAGAGGGCTTTAACTAGGCTTTGGGGCATGTACAATGAAGCCCATAGTGGTAGAATCGATGACAGGTATGAGCAAGCCCTTTTGGTGAAGCAACTGCAGGATGAGAAGCTGAAGATAGAGAAGAAACATGATTCTCTATTATATGATGTCAAGAAGTTCATGGATGAAACTAAGAGGAAGGTGCTTCTGAATAATTATCAGAGGTTCAAGGAAGAAAGAAAAGAGAGTGTGCTTGAGCAGAAGAAGGAGGAGGATACAGCTGCTATGAAGAATGAAATTCAGGTGTTGAAGAATGTTGTGGCTGAGCTGAAAGAGGTACTGAGAACTCAAGCTAATGTAATGAAGGCCAAGATGCAAAAATGTGAAGATGAGAAGCTAGAACTCAAGGCTGAGAAAAAAAGCTAGAGCACATGCTTTTTGACCTCTTCAATGCCAAGGACAGTCTGCAGCAGAAGGTGAAGAAGATAAAGGCAATTTGTGATGATGAGTGAGTAGAGTTAGTGGGTTGATGTAATGATGAACTACTGTGGTAGATGTGTGGTTGGAATCAGTACTAAACTACTAGTGGTGTATTTGTTGTTGAACTAATTGTGGTGGAAACTTGTTAGTTTAATGGATCTATCTATGTTACTGTTGAATTATTATTGTCCCTATTATTATTTTCATTTGCAATGAAATCCCTTTTTGTTATTTCAAATAAGGTACCCTAAATGGTGGTTTTGGGTTGTCCTATGTATAGATAACTTCTTTTGGGTTGTCGAGAACCCTCGACAACCCCTGTAACCTTATATAGGTAAGTGGTTTTGGGTTTTCGACAACCCTCGAGAACCCTCGAGGGTTTTCACACAAGATCATTGTCTAGGTTGCACAAAAGATCATTGTAAAAATCTATAGCCTAGCTTGCGCACAAGATCATTGTCTTAAACATTAACTTGGTTCCAGGAACATAGTTTTACACACCAACATAGTTTTACACCAGAACATAGTGCAGATAGTTTCAAACATACCAGAACATACTACAGAACATTTCAAACACACAAGATCATAGTACAGATAGTTTCATACACAAACGTAGACACTCATAGTCACTCCTTGGTCTTTTTGTTGTACCCCTTGTAGCTGGTGTGCTCTCCAGTATTTAGGTACCCCTTCATCTTGTGAGTGAGCTTTGGTTCTCTGCCACTGGTCCTAGGGACTACACCTGATGCATTAGTAGTCCTTGGTGCAGAGAAGGCATGTCTTGCACTTGAAGCTGTAGGTGTTGGTGCACTCCTTGGAGCTGGAGCTAGAGGTGTTAGTGCACTCCTTGAAGCTGGAGCTGGAGGTGTTGGTGCACTCCTTGGAGCTGGCACTCTTTGGAGTAGGCATAGCAGTGCTCTGTGATGTAGAGCACTCCTTTGTGTTGCTCCCCTTATTGGCCTGCAAAGAAGAAATAAATGGTTATAGCATTCAATCAATTGATCCATGAAAGAGAAGTGCAAAACTAGGCAATATGACACAACCTTTTGCTATGCTTTCCTTACAGCTAGCTCAGGCCTAACCTGAACACCACAAGATGTGTACCTATACCTTGGCAGATGACAGTTACTACAGGTGATGGTGGCCATCCTAGAAGTATCTCTAGGTGCAGGTACCTCAAATGCACCCTTCCTTCTCTTTGTTTGCTTTCTTCCTGGCTTTTCTCTGAAAACTGGAGGGTTTATGTCTGGGTAAGGTGTCTTGGGACAAGCATCAGACCCATGGATAGGATATATGACATTTTTGTAAGCTTCCTTGTACATTGGTTTCCTGAAAAAATCATGCACATAATCCTTTGGGAACTGTTTCAGCTTCATAATGACAGATATTGCATGATTGCAGGGAATGCCTGTCACATCCCAATATCTACAGCCACATGTCTTTGCTCTCAGATCAACAACATGTACTCTAGGCCCACTTGTTCCAACCTGCCATAGACCAATAGCTGCATTTTTAGGGTTGCATGTTCTTGAGAACTTTTTAGCTGTTTCTAATTTCTCTGAGTAGAATGGTGTGATTTCCCATCTTGTTGTCTCTGCCTTCTCCCTTTTTACACTATACTTGACCATCAACTTGTCAATGATGCCTTTGATCATGGACTGGATAGGCTTGCCCCTAACATCAAGTATCATCTTGTTGAAAACCTCACTGAGATTGTTGACAGTGAGGTCTGTTTTGCAGTTGGTGTCAAATGCATGTCTTGCCCAAGCTTCCACAGGTATTTCCATTAGCCAATTATAGGCAGGCTCACAACCCCTCTGAATCTCCTCCATTGCTGCATCAAATCCAGACTTGGTCCATGAGTAGCTAGCTTGGAAAATCAGCTCCCTAAGCTCTTCCCCATTAAATCCAGCTGATTTGAAGTTGGCATATATATGCATGAGACAAAACCTCTGAGGAGAATTGGGGAAAACATGTTAAATAGCCTTGAGCAAACCCTGGACAAAGTATACTTTGTTGTTAGAAAACAAACACATAGATGTAGGAAAAAACAAACACATAGTTGTAGGAAAAAACCCACCTTCTGCCTATCAGATATGATGGTGTAATTCCCAAATTTTCCTGATGTTCCTATGCAGTATTTGAGTTGGGTAAGAAACCACATCCAGTTAGCAGTATCCTCCTTGTCCACTACACCAAATGCTAAGGGAAATATATTGTTGTTCCCATCTCTTCTAGTGGGAGCCAAAATTTGTTGTCCAGTTGTTAGTTTAACAAAGCATCCATCCAGACCTAAAGTAATCACATAAAAGCATGTATAAGATGAAACATTACCAAAGACTAACAATGTAAATAATGCACAACAGATGAAACATTACATATGAAAGGCCTGCAGCCATCAAGGAAGCCTTGTCTAGAAGGATTTAGACAGTTAAATAGTCCATGGAACCTGGGATTTGCACTAGGATGCTCTAACAACTCTTTGGTTGTAACAATACATCTGTTGCCAGGGTTTGTGTCCAAGATAGCTTACAGATAATCTCTCAACCTTGTGTACCGCTTCTTCTGATCACCTATGACAACACTAAAGGCCTTCTTCCTTGCCCTATAAGCCTTGCTCTTTGGAACATCCACTCCAAATTTTATCTTTGCATTATCAATCAGTGTGTCAACACATGTTCCTGGATCTGTTCTAATTGCTTGCTCAGATTGAAGTGCCAGCCAACCTATAGTGACCTTGGTATTCTCTCCATGAGGTATGCAAGTGTGCAAAGGGGTGAACTTTCTTATGCAGAATGTCTTCTCATGCTTGATGATGGAGGCAGACAAAAAGAATGGACATCCTAATTCCTGTCCTTCTTTAGTACAATATGCAATGATTCTGTCAGGGTTGTTTCTGTGGTATGAAAAGTTTCTAAGTTGAGCAATGTGGTAGTTCCTGAGAGTTGTCCTAAATTGATAGACATCTTTGAAGCACAACTTCAGGGCAAACTGCTGGTGTGCATCATCCCTAGACTCATCATACCAGACCCTCTTCTTTAGTTTCTTCAACCTCCTCTTCTGCCCACTAGGCAATACCCACTTTGGCACAAAACCATCATCATCATTGTTAGGCAAATCATCTAGGCTGCTGTCCTCATCACATGAGGGTATGAAATAGTATTCATCAACCTCCTCTTCTTGATAATGTGATCTGCTTGTTGTAGGTCCTTTCCTTTTCTTATTCTTCTCAGAAATAAAGCACTCTTCAACCATAGCCTCTGGTTCACTCTCTTCCTCCTCTTCTTCTTCATAAATCTCTTCCACATCAGTTTCACCTTCAAGTGTAGAGAACAATCTCCTGCTTCTTGTCTCTGTCTCTTTAAGTCCTTGATGTACTCCAGCTCTGCTGCAACAGACTTGTCATGATCAGCAGGGTTGTACTGCAGCTCATAGATCCATTCATCATCAGAATCCACTACATCAATAGGGACATCACCATAAGAAAGAACTGATTTTCCCTTGTCCTTATGCAGATTATCCTTCCTAAAATTGCAGCTTTGTTGAGTTCCTATAAAGAGACAATCTGAGACATCCATTGCAACTGTATATACCTTTTCCTCCTCACTAACATAGGACACTCCATCTTTGTCCACCCTTAGTATGGTTGGATCTTCTGATGATATGACAACCTCAACTTCTTCTTCATTCAGTCCATGTGGCACCACTGAATTGTGTCTGATCACTATCAACTCAAGAACCTTCTTATCCTCAAAAAGTTCTTTCATCTTAATAACCTTTCCCATGCTGGTAACAGCCTCCAATCCCTCCAACCCTTTCCCCTTTTCTTTGATGTAGTACATGGTGTCATTAACATTATAACCACCAAATTCTTCAATAAGGGCCAACAGATTCATGTAAGTGATGTTTGAACTACACAAGGTCCTCTCTAGATTGTCCTCCCCACGGAAATTAAATCTAATATCCCAGATGTCATCATCCAAACTGCATACAACAAATAATGGTTGACATAAGTAACAAATCAGGTATGGCACAGTAGCATGATAGGGAAAAACATACAATTTTTTCTACTATCAATGCATCAGTTCATAGCCCTAATTACTTGATAATCCTACTAACTTGGCACAGTAGCAAAGTAGAGAACAATCCTACTTTCTTGCTAATTCTTCATCAGTTCACACTACTAGATACTTAATAATCATAATTTCTTAGCAGGTGAGTCAGTGCAGCTCATACTCATAATCCCAATTCAGTGGAACAAGCCAATGCAAACCCTAACGTGCAAGATTTAAACCCTAGACAGAGGAAGATGGTGATGCAAGAGGGCGAGAGAGAAGTGAGGTGAGAGCTTACTCGATGCCGCCAAGGGAGTACCCCCAACGGTAGCTAGTCTTCGCAGGTGAAGCCAGAACCGCCCTAGCCAAAGCGGCGACGGGTCCAGTGGAATGCTCCAGCGACCGCGCCGCATCTCGGGCCAACGACGACGGTGGGGATAGAGGGGCACCACCGCCACCTGCAGGCGAATCGATGCCGCCGCCGCTTGATTGAGCACCGTCGTCGCCGGTGCTGAAAGAGGCGCCGCCATCTAGGTCGCCGCCGGGGGTAGCCGCCACCATCTTCCTCCTGGAGCGGGAGCGCGCGCGTGGAATGGGGGGGGGGACTGAAACCTAACTCGTCGTTTCCCCCTCTTTCAGACAGGCCGTTAACAGCATGCAACGGCCGTGGCCCGGAGCCGTCACCCCCTCGCCACGTCATCGTCCTGGTGGGGCCTCCATGTCAGAAACGCTGTCAATCGGCCTAAAATCGAGATTTGGCGCGAATTGCAAAAAAACTGCTGAAAAGTGGTCACATTTTGCGAAAATTTTGTAAAGTGGTGGTTAATCGAACTTTCTGCAGATATGTGATGGTTTTATGCTATTAACTCCACGGAATCCGTCCACCCCTGCTAACTTGGGAAGCAGCGAAGAACGTAGCTTTCAGCCGCGACAGGCGACATCGACCAGTAACGCCCCCCTAGCGCAAGTAATCCCCAACCCAATCTTAGGATTCCACGCTTGTTTACTGTCAATCTCACGCTTGCTTCCCCGTGAAAAAAGGCGCGACCTGGAGCAACATTTGTGTGTCTCTGCTAGTAGTAGGTCATAGTGTGATGCGACGGCGACGGTAACGTGGTGGTGATCTGTCCGGGAACGGTCGGCACACACGTATGTACCTAGCGCTAGCGCGAAATATCTTATTTCTACTCTGCTAATGGATCGGAATCGGAAGGGTTGAGATTGAGAATGTCGATCGACCTTGTTGTTTGTGTATCTAACTTTTCTCCAAGGATCATATTTGGCCCTTTCCGGTCCCCGTCACGCTCACGGCATGATTCGTTCGGTAGGGTTTGTCTCATCTAATCAAGGTTTGGTAGTCTCCACGTCAGCTTGAGAATGGTTTTTTTAAGGTTGTTTAAGTTGATGAATGTGCATTTGTGCATGTTCTTCGTTTTGGCAATTCATTAAGCTTTTGCGGCAAAACTGCCGCCACACACTCTAAACAATGTGCTTAGGATTTGCTTATACTGGACAGACTTACGGGTATAGGTCAAATCTTGTCCTAACCAAAAAAGCTTAATGAAGTGGAGACTACCACGCACTTTCCAGAAAAAAAAATCGAAGAAGAATCGGCCACGCGTACTGACCGAACTCCATGATGGCCCGTCCATGTTGTACGTTCGGTCTCACCTGGATGCGGGACAGTTACGTGGCGTGGGTGACGTGCACTTGAAAATTGCAAGGTGCACAAACTTTTGGACACGTGTAGACGGGACAACCGGTGTGTGGGAGCTACTCGCTGCGGAAGGATTAGCGGCCTGAGCCGCAACCAGATTGCTACTCTCTCCGTCCAAAATAAGTGACGTGGATTTACCTAGATTCGGATGTATTTAAACACGTTTTAGTATGTAGGTACATGCGAATCTAGACATACTCAAGTCATTTATTTTGAGACGAAAGGAGTACTTGAGTTTGCCTTTCCAGAGACCTCGTGGAGTAATAGAAACCGAATATCCATACAACCAGACCAAACACTTGCAAGGTGTACAGATGTGCGCGGTCGAACATCACCACGTATGCGCGACTGGACATGTAAATATGATCTATACAGTACTACTAAGTATAGAAGATGATATTTCGTCCTAGCATGCATGAGCCCACGGAGAAGTCGAGATCTCAGACTTCTCCAGCAAGGCTAACCAGCCGACACACACATGCACATCAAGTGTCAAAACCTGGGCCCACCTGCTAACGTCCCAATCCTCGTAAAATATCACTGCACTGCAGCACCTGATGAGGACGGACGCAGCTGCTAGTCGGGCGTACGCGTGGATCCGAGTCAGCGCACACGGCACCGCTCGTGTAAACAGGAGACGTGGCGGCGGCCTACCGGCCAAACTGCTGGCCGCCCCAGCTCGTGTGTAAACAGGAGCGTAGGTCAGAAGGAAAACATACGAGTACAAGGTTTTGGATGGCTTAGCTTAATTAGGGATGGTGATGATGATGTCAAACCAAAAACTTAGGGATGATGATGTCTTGCTGATCTAGTTTTTTATTGGTAGGTATTTGGAGCTTAGAGCTTTTTTGCTTGGTGATCTTGGCTTTACATGCTTGGATTATTGCTACGGAAAGCAGAACCAGATGGAAAGCATCTACTATGATCATAACCCCTAGGCGGCCGTTTAGGTGCTAAAAGTTTCGGGCAATCTTTTTCCCCCGTCAACCCCGAGTTAAATAAACCTAGGCAATCTCGACTGCGACGTATGTTATTCGCGAATGTGACTACTGAGCCATGAACCTCATAGTCCATTGTTGCTTGTCAATAAAGGAGCAAGGAGCCGATGACTATGCAATGAAGCTTACGCCCTCATGTACCGATTTTGCTTGAAAAATCGCTGGTAACGCTTCAACGTCTCGTCGACGTCCTGCCATGCGTAGCTTCGTACGACGTGGAACCTAGCCGGTTGCAAGTTGCAACAACGCATTCTAAGCAAGTGGGCAAGTGGTGGTCTCGTCCGTGCGGTGACCGATGTGAGTTGATGGAAATCGACCGGAGGGTGTGCCCCGGCGGCGGCCACTAGCCAGACAAAGCCTCGGAGTTCTCGGTCCACCCGGGCACCGCCGGTCTGGCCACGCGATCGATCGTGTTATCGTCACAGGTGACTCACAGCTCCACCGCACAAGACCCAAACCAGGCTTGTCTTTGGCTCTTCTTGGTTTGCCGTGGGAGCGTGGGCCACATGCACGGATCAGCAATATACTTTGTGCTACAGTCCTGGTATCAGGCTAGTCATAGTGCGAGTAACTTGCATAGTAATATAGTCCTACGTGTATTACCAACTAAGCATTTAGGTGATATGACATGTAATTAATGATAAGAGAGAGTCTTGTGATAACTAGCTATGTTACCATAATATTACACATTTCAAGACAAAATGAGTACGTTGCAATAAATGAAGCTTTTTATGACACCACATCTATATTATTTTCTACTATAAAGATACTAACATATGCATGTTACTCCCCTAAATTACTCCCTACTATGAACAGTCTTAGGCAAACCATGTTTTTCAGGCGTGATCTGCTCCAATCTCTTTTGGTACAAGCCTGTGATACGCGGATACGCAGTCCTGCTGCTTCTACCAAACTACTAGTACACTACTATGACTGGGGCTGTGCGCGTCGTCGATCAATTATAATACAACGTGCACCACGCTTAGTACTACCGGAGTATTTGTATTTGATTAGAGCATCTTCACTCGGGGTCTTAAAAGCTCTTCCAAAGGCCTATGAGGGTCATCGGTGTCAAAAAATGTGTCTAGTCGCGGCCCTCATTTTAGAATTTCGCCACACGACCCAATTATTAACCCGGCGGCCCCAGACGAAACCCTATCTACGGAGACAAGCGAGAACGCTGGAGGGGAATAAATATTGCCGTGTCAAGCCACCTTCAGCGGCCACGCGGCGGCCGGAAGTGGCCGCCACCGCGTTCCCGCCATTTTCACCGCTTCCCGCTTCACCTTTCCGCCATTTTCGGCTACATGAAGGCCACGGCCGTCATTGCCATAGCTCAGATCTACACACGCCATCCTCCAATCTCCCCACACTAACATACGCCGAGGCAAAGGCGCTGTGCGCCTCCCACTACCCCTGCCCGCCGGGGTACGGGTGCCTCCGGGCTGGAGGTTGAGCGCCGGTGGCGTGCCGGTCCCGCCCATCCCTCAAGGTGTTACCCGCCGTTTGGCCATCACCAACCACTACTACGACAAGCTCACGCCGGAGCATCGGATGGACACCAACTGGGACCCCGACAACGCCGCCACCTGGAACGCCTTCTTCGCGAACCTTCGCGAGCAGCAACTCGCTTTGTACAAGGGGGACGGTCCGCCGCCCGTCAACAACAACGAGGTAGGTTGCGGGCTGTGGCGGGGCGCCCGGACTCTTGACGGCGTGATGGACCACATAATGGCGGGCGACTATCCCCGCCTTCGGTACCCGCACTTTCAGGACGCACGAAAAAAGGGCAGAGGTCGCGTGGTGTTCTGGGATCCTCTTGCCCTGTGGGCGATGCTATGCCTCGACCGGCTGCTGGAGGCTCGGCCAGAGTCTCAGGCGAGTGGGTGGTCCCTCTGGAATACACCGTGGCGACGCACTAGCAGAGACGTCCCGGCGACCCGGAAGAATTTCCGGACCAGCGTGCGGCCATTCGCGCGTCGCCCGAAACGACGCGGAAGGAGGAGGAGGCCTATCGTGCGTGTGGAGGAGTCGACGGCGAAGGCTGCAGCCATTGCGAGCACCGGTCCCCAAAGTGGTGATCGCTCTTCGGCGATCGTTCGATGTGGCGCGATCGTGGCCGGCCAACGCCGTCGAGGCCGGAGCGCGCGCCGACCGACGACGGCTCCTACAATGACTACGAGGACGAGGACTACAGGACTAACACGATTATGACTAATTTTTTATTTTTATTATGTAATAAAATTATGTTTTTTCTATTTAAATATTATTTTATTAAAATATGTTTTTATTTTGAGAGACGCGACTGCGAAGGCGGCGCACCATATTTTCGATTTCACGCTGACGGCCCATACTGGTTAAAACTCTGCGATGGAGGCCGTATGAAGGTTAAGGGCGCAACAAATGCGAATCAACAAATGCACGCAGCTGGCGTCGTCCTTGCTGCAGTCAGTGTGAGGTGTGTGGCGAGACCTTGCACATCCGAGAGGGAGATGATAACCGCCGTACGTAATCATGCATGTGAGTTGATTGTGCGTGACCAAGCAACGGGGATCGCCATACGATTTGCCCCCAACTAAATTAGGCCCGTTGTTGTCGAGGCACGAGGTCAAATACTACATCATCAGTATCCTAGTAGGGGGTATCAACCAGCAGTGCCGTAACTGAATCAAGCAAACCATGCATTAGTTAGTACAGTAGGTGGTAAACCTAACTACTAATCGGTTTCCATCAATCCATCCTCTTCGACGTATCATGCCCTAGCTAGATAGAATTTCTCCGACCTGCTACCCGCAAAAGAAGAGGAAGAGAAATTTCGATCTCCTGACTGACGAAAGGACAATAGTGCTGCATGCTGGTTAAGCAGTGTCTCCCACTTCAGTGTCTGCCAGATTCTCGCGATCAATCTGGTTATTAATCTTTTGGTGCACGCATTCACCATTCCACTATCCCTCCCTCTCGTTCTGACATGCTGAAAAAAAAAATCCTTCTCGATAGAACACAGGAATCGAGTGCCGTGTTCCGTCTTCCGTGCCGGACCGCCGGCCGTTTGTGTACGTCGATGGCCAGCTCTAACTTCCGTCGTCTCCCGCCGGGATAGTGGCGCACAGCCGCAGTCCCATCCATCTGCACGCCCACACAAGTGACCGGCATCCACCGCTCGGCCGGATACAACCGCACGCACACGCGTGGAGTCGAACGGCGACAGGCCAGCAGCGGTCGAACTATGATGGAAAATGGAAGGATACGCACGAATAAGCTAAAGGATGTGAGGCGCGCGCGAGATCAGGCGACTGACTGGTGATAAGGATTAAGGAGATGACCGAGCGATGATCAGAGATAGCCTTGCTCGCATCACAGACAGACACGCGCCGTACGAGTACGAGTTTGGCCGCACGTCGCTGGCGCCAGCTGCGAGAGTTGGTGCCAGACCTTTGCCGTTTGTTCCCTAGTGGCTTTGTCCAGACCAGGGCGTGGATGGATCCGGCCGTTAGGTAGCCATCCGGTCCTCGACGGGAGCTGGCTAGCACCGATCACCGGGATGCGCGCGTGTGCGTCGCCGACAGTCGATGCCTATGGATTCTCCTTGTCCTCGCGCGTGGTCGATCGAGGGGTTTGTTGGGTACATACAGATACAGTTCGAGTACTAGCTTTCCTCCAGCTCGTAGTATCATGGCTCACCCGGCGTCAAGTGCAGCAGAATACTGCGCACGCACGTACGGCCTAACGTGCCTAATGGCTTCGTTCAGAGCTGCACGCAGTAGATCTGACGAGAAAATTCTTTTCACCGGCCGCACCAGATTCAAAAGAAGCGGCAGCTGCTGCCAATTGATCTTCTCCCTGTGGTCGCCCGCCGCGTGAGTTGGTCGGGCTAATGGAGACTGACCGGAAGAGTCTGTGCTGGCTGCTCGCGCTCGGCAGCGGCCACCTGCCCCAAGCCGAACAAACTGTTGGAGTTCCTGGTCCACCCGTACACACGCCGCATGCCACCGACCTGGCAAGGAGCTGCTCACGTTACCATGCATAGTGACTCAGCTCCAGATGGTCGGAGACCACTTGGCTTCTTCTTCCCTCCCCTTTCGGCATGTGCCATGTGGTCGCATAGGCAGCATTGGCCAGTACAGCCAGAGTGTTCGTCCGATTATAATTCCTTTTATCTATTCTACCCTAATGTGGTACTATTCTGGTATTTTGGATTATATCATGAAGCGAATTTATATCATATCATCGAGGTGTTGATATGCGCTCCTACTTCTTATGACAGCCATATAGGTGCGGTGTGGTCGCATCGTGTGGCGACCTAATAACAAAATTAGCAGGAGAACGCAACAATTTCACTTCACGGGAGGTGATCCACGTGCGTGTTGGCCCAGACCTAACAGTATTTTTGTCGGGATGTTGCGACTAGAAACAACCTACAACAATCTTCGTAGACCGTCGGGTAGTTTCCGACAAAGACAAAGATAATCCGGCAAGACGCACAATCGATCTGGCGAATTCTGTCACACCAAAACACACGCGTATGAGCAAGCTAGCTAGGTTAATCTATCCATGAATTAGATAGTAGCAAACACACGCACACGTGAAAACCGATTTTGGCCAGAGGCTCGTATCGAGCTTTGCAATGTTATTTCTCAATCGCACACTATTACAAGCCTAGGGGTATATATATATATATATATATATATATATATATATATATATATATATATATATATATATATATATATGCTTACGTGCTAGACCAACTTGATGTCTTACTCCTATACTACATGCACTTTATTCGTATACAACTCGGACAATGTCGTGGTTAATTCTAACAATCACCCATTAAGTGTTAGAATACGAGTCCGTTACGACTTGTTTTAAAGTTTGCTTGTAATTCAAGTTAGGGTTAGCCGTCGGCCCTTCATATATACCCCTTGTAATCTTCAAACTATGCAATCAATCAAGAGACAAATATTATTTTACATGGTATCAGCCTAAACCGATCTAGAGCATGTCGCCGCCCACCCCGCCACCACCGCCGCCGCCCGGCTACTTCGAGCGGCGTGCAAAGCTCGCCGCCTCCAAACTCGCCGCCGCTATGGCGCAATCCTCCTGCTCTATCCCCACCCAAAACCTAGCCAATCCTACCCCACCCACCATCCAATATGCCGATACAATTCAAGATGTTAGTCATTTTATCCCTGTTACTTTAGATCTTCCCAAGCACAACTAATAGCATTGGCGCCACCTCTTCGAAGTTCATCTAGGCCACTGCAATCTCCTCGGCCCCGTCTTTGCCAACTCCGTTCCCCAGCCTTCGGATCCTCGCTGGGTAAAGGACGACCTCGCCATCATCCAATGGATCTATCAACGGGTGTCCACCGAGATCTTCAATCTTGTTTTCTGTGACGCCTCCAACGCCGCCACGCTTTGGGCGGCTCTCCGTCAACTGTTTCAAGACAACGTCGACGCCCGCGTCAACACCCTGCACACCGAGCTCCGCAACACTGTCCAAGGTGACTCCCTCGTGGGGGTTTATTGTCAGCGGCTCAAGTCCCTCGCCGACGAGCTCTGTGAACTCGGCGACCCCATCGACGACCGCCAACTCATCAATGTTCTTCTCGTCGGACTCGGTGAATGTTTTGAGAAGCAAGCCTCCTTCATCCCCATGATGCGTCCGCGACCCTCCTTCTCCGAGGTCCGCTCCATGCTTCAATGGGCCGATCATGCCATCACCACCAAAGAGGCTCGTCCCCAAGTCTTTGCAGCCATCCAACGCCCTCCGGCTCCAGCACCACCACCGTCGCCTCCTCCTGCACCGGTGCAACCACCTCCAGGATGGCGCCCCAGCCCCAACTACCATGGCACACGGCCGATCTACCGTCCTCCACGACCCTCGGCACCATCGGCTCCTTCAGGCGCGCCACCAGCTCCGGCTCCTCCACCGGCTCTAGCACCTCCAGCATCGCCGAACTACCGCCCACCCCATGACCTGTGGACCGGCCTTGTGCAGGCCTGGCCCATGCCCTGGGCGGCTCCGTCTCCAGTCGGCGCTCCACCCGCTTACACCGGCTCCTGGATGTCGCCCGCACACCGGCTCCCCGGGACTACTTGGTCTGCACCCTCCATCGCAGGCCTACGTCGCTGCTCCATCCTACTATCCCTACAGTGCACCGTCACCAATGAACTACAAAACCTCAACGGGCGGCAACTATCCGATGTACCAGCTTCCGCCGCCACCGCTCGCTTCAGCGCCGCCAACTGCACCAACCTCGTTTCCTGTGACAACCCCTAGCTGGGACCAAGCCGCGTTCCTCCAGGCCATGAAAAACTTTGCTGCTCAAGGAAACTCAGGTATGGATTGGATTTTTGATTCTGGTGCATCTAGTCATATGTCTAATTCGCGTAATATGCTGTCATCGTGCACTTCTTCACCTTTTTCCTCTATTACTCTTGGATATGGTTCTTTCATCCCTATCCATTGTGTTGGTCAACCCCATCTTCCATCCACCACCAAACCACTTCTTCTTCACGATGTTCTTGTTGCCCCTGCCCTAATTAAAAACTTAATTTCCGTTCGCCAATTTACACGTGATAATCCTGTCTCCGTCGAATTTGATCGTTTTGGCTTATCTGTGAAGGATTACATGACCAAGGCGGAGATCGTATGCTTCAATAGTTATGGAGACCTATATCTGTCAACGGCGCACCTACCATCGCTCAGCCCTCCTCCATGGCTGCTTTGGTGGATTTATGGCATCAACGCCTCGGACATCCTCAAGCTGCCACACTATCCAATCTTCTTAGTGAATTTTCAATTTTATGTAATAAAGATTATCATTATACTTTAGTTTCCGAGTCATGTCAATTAGGCAAACATGTTCGTCTTTCCTTTAGTACCTCCCAATCTTCTAGCACCTTTCCCTTTGAATTACTACATTGTGATTTATGGACCTCTCCACATGAAAGTTTTTCTGGTTTCAAATACTATCTTGTTATTCTTGATGATTTCACACACTTTATTTGGACTTTTCCTATGCGCAACAAATCTGATGTCCACACAATATTTCTCAATTTTCAACGATATGTAGCAACTCACTTCTTTTTGCCTATAAAATTTATTCAATGCGATAATGGTAAAGAATTTGACAATAATCAAAATAGAAATTTCTTCCTTAGTCATGGCATCCTCCTTCGTTTTTCCTGTCCCTATACCTCTCCCCAAACGGCAAGGCCGAACAAGCTCTCCGAACAATTAATGATATTATTCGTACACTTTTAATTCACTCATCTATGCCTCCTAGATATTGGACTGAGGCCCTACGCACTACAACTTATCTTCTCAATATTCGACCAACTAAATCCAATCTCCATAACACTCCCTATTTTTCTCTTTTTAGATGTCATCCCGATTACTCCGAGCTTCGTGTTTTTGGTTGCCTTTGCTTCCCTAACATGTATGCCCAATCACCAAATAAACTAGCCCCCGATCCATCTCCTGCGTGTTTCTTGGTTACTCCGATGAACATAAAGGTTTTTGTTGCCTTGATCTCCTCTCTGGCCGTATTCACATCTCTCGACACGTCACTTTTGTTGAAAATGTTTTTCCTTTTTCACAACGTCACACGTCATCCGAGACCGACACTTCTACCACGACTTTCTCACCTCGCCGACCCACCTTCAATCCTCTCTACACACCAAATCCAACACGCCACACTCCTCCCCGACCCCTGCCGTGGCTGCCGAAACAGCCGCAAATCCTGCCGCGGCAGCATGCGATAACACTGCGGCATCTAGCTCTGCCGCGGTAGCCGATTTGGCTGAAAACGCTGCTGCGGCAGACTTTCCTGCCGTGCCTCCTGACCCTGCCTCTACAATACCCGCATCCTCCGCTGCGCCGGGCAATTCTTCCCCGTCCCCTCTTCAACCTCTCGCACGTGCTGTTCCTATCACTAAACCCATTAATGAACACGTCATGCGCACACGTGAAAAATCCGGATTTAAATTGCCTACTCAAAAATTAAATCTTAATGTTACTCCATCTATATCTCTCATTCCCAAATCTTATAAATCAGCTCTTCTTGATCCCCACTGGACTTCTTCTATGCGAGATGAATTTCAAGCTCTTATAGATAATAAAACTTGGCAACTCGTCCCTTGTCCTCCTGGTGCAGATGTTGTTTCTGGTAAATGATTTTTCGTCAAAAATTTCACTCCGACGGTTCTCTCTCTCGTTATAAAGCTTGTTGGGTCTATTGAGGCTTCTCTCAACAACACGGTCTCGATTACGATGAAACCTTTTCTCCTGTAGTTAAACCTAACACAATTCGAACAGTTCTTAGTCTTGCAGTCACTTCCTCTTGGCCTATTCATCAACTTGACGTTAAAAATGCTTTCTAACATGGATCACTCAATGAAACTGTCTATTGCCAGCAACCTTTAGGATTCGAAGACTCCATTAATCCAAATCATGTTTGCCTCCTTAAAAAATCTCTATATGGTCTTAAACAAGCTCCTCGTGCATGGTTTCAACGTTTCTCTACCTTTATTCTCACTATCGGATTTCATCCTTTACTCTCAGATTCCTCTCTTTTTGTTTATCACAACAACTCTCAAACTGCCTATCTTCTCTTATATGTCGATGATATAGTTTTAACAGCTTCTTCTCAACAATTTCTTGATCACATCGTCTCTTTACTATGATTTGAGTTCTCCATGACTGATCTTGGACTTCTCCATCACTTCTTAGGAATAGCTGTCACTCGTGATTCTCATGGTTTATTTCTTTTACAACGTCAATATATTTTAGATCTCCTCACTAAATCTGGCATGCTTGACTATCAACCTTCTAAAACTACTGTAGACACTACAACTAAGTTTTCTTCTTCTGGTGATGTCTTCTCCGATGCCACTCTTTATCGTAGTATAATTGGTGCTTTACAATATCTTACTCTTACTCGCCCAGAAATTTCCTTTGTTGTCTAACACGTCTGTCTATATATACATGATCCTCGAGTTCCCCATTATAATCATGTCAAACGTGTCCTTCGCTATCTCAAAGGTACCTTAGACCATGGTCTGCACATTTATTCATCATCTCCACACACTTTGACAGCATACTCCGATGCCGACTAGGCTGGTTGCCCGGATACTCGTCGATCCACATCCGGATACTGTGTTTTTCTTGGTAACAACTTGATTTCATGGTTTTCGAAACGGCAGGTTACAGTTTCGCGTTCGTCTGCAGAGGCCGAGTACCGTGCAGTGGCACATGCTGTCGCCAAAACGGTTTGGTTGCGTCAGCTTCTCTCGGATCTCTGTTGTCCTATCCACTAGGCTACTGTGGTTTATTGTGATAACATTTCCGCTGTTTATATGTCCAGCAATCATGTACAACATCGACGGATCAAGCATATTGATATTGACATATATTTCGTTCGGGAGAAGGTGGCTCTTGGACAAGTTCGAGTTCTACATGTTCCCACTACTGTGCAGTTTGCAGACATCTTCACCAAGGGGCTGCCTACATCATCGTTTACCGACATTCGTTTCAGTCTCAACGTTGGTGAACCCCACGTTGACACTGTGGGGGGATGTTAGAATAAGAGTCTGTTACGACTTGTTTTAGAGTTTGCTTGTAATTCAAGTTAGGGCTAGCTGCCGGCCCTTCATATATACCTCTTGTAATCTCCAAACTATGCAATCAATCAAGAGACAAATATTATTTTACACTAAGCACGACATGCACTTTGCTTCGACCTGGATCCCAGATACGCCAGCTGCTCCCCGCGGGCGTCATCATCGACATTGCTTTCGCCGCTCCAGGCGTCCTTCTCCATGTCACCAACTTTAGCTTTGCCGGCTTCTCCATGACTTGATGTTGACCCTCCTTGTCCGCGTCCTTCTTTTCCATGTCCTCCTTATCAATGTCATCCATGACCGTGCCTTCGGTCTTCATCGGTTCCTTGATAAACAACCAGTGCTTTTTGTAGTTCATCATCACCGAATTATCAACCGTCTAAAATTCCTTCTTCGGATAGTAGTCCAACACGCGTCGCATGCGTGCTCGCATCGGTCGTAATCGTCTCATCTCCAGTGCTCTCGAAGACAACACGACGTACTCTTCCGTGCCCGACATAGCACTCGTCGGTTTGTCTTCCCAACCTCCACTTGTTGGCAAAGAAGTAGACAAACTAGCCAAAGCTGGCCATTTATCTTTCCTCATGTAATCTTTGGCTCCTGCCAATCTACATACAGGATTTTCAGGCAACACATGTGACACTGGTGCCCAATATCCATACATAGCCACCTCTTAAATCCTTTCTAGGCCTCCAATTGGAGCCTCTACCTCTGGCACGTACGGGTCAGCAATAGCTGCTGACTTGCTACTGCCTTTTGGTCCGCTAGATGGACCTCGGTCCTTTGGTGGAGGTGCATCCTGAGCTGATCTTTGTGGACTGCCTCATGGCTGTCTTGATCCATCAACCCGTGAACTTCCTTGTGGCATTGATGTAGCACAACGCCCGTCTACAGGTACCCTGGTCGGTAGACCACTCTGTTGCATGTCTGTTTCTAGCGCTACTCGCGTTGGAGAGACACCAGGCACAGCACATCGGCCACGTCCACCTCCTTTAGTTCTTTCTAGCGATGCCGATTCTTCTGGCGATGCTGCTTGGTTGTTTGCAGCTCGCCCTCCCTCTGGCCGAGCTGGCCTGTTTTCTGGACTGCAGAGCCCTCCAACTCTAATTGCTGGGTAAACAAGTGCAAGTATCACAGCTGCATATGTGCGTCCTTCTAGCTCCGTGTCTTCTGGCCACGGACTAGCCTTTTCTTCAAACTCTTTGTCTTCTGGGAGAATCCCTAGTGCTTCTGGTCTGGTGTCCATGCTTGGAGCACCCCCTAGGCATTCAACGTCTTCTTGCGTATTTTCTAGGCAGGCAGCCCCTAGGCTAACTGGACCTACTTTTCTTGGTCCGTCAATTTCTTCTGGCGTTATAGCATGCACGCTGCTTGGCCTACTTGTTTTTTGTGCTCCAACGCCTAGGATGGGCGCCCCTGGACCTCCCCGCGGAGTTCCTCGTGGCGGGTCTTTTTTCTTTTAGTCCTCCTCCTTCTGGCATTTCTGGGCTGCCAGCCCCTAGACCATCCTCTGGTCTATTTTCTTGATCTCCGGATGGAGTCCCTCTCGACGGATCACTTTCTTTTGGACCACCTCCTTCTGGCGTTTCTAGGCCGCCATCCCCTGGACCTTCCCTTGGCCCGAGCTCTACACGTGGAGCACCTCCTTCTGGGCTGTTGAGCAGCGCACACGTGCCACATCCGCCTACAACTTCTAGTGGATGTCTTGGCGTGCTACTGCCTTCATCATGCAACGAGACATCTTCTCGATCCTGGACGTCATATCCTGCGATGTCGGTAGTCCGAGTACTTTCCGGCTGCGCTTCTGAATTTGAGGTCAACTCCTCCTTCTCAGAACTTGACATACGCACACCGACTTCTTCTGACACCTTGGTCGCCGCACTTGGCGTCGCCACACTTTACGAACCAACCGGGGTCACTTCCGGTTCTACCAATGTCATCTCGTCGTCCAAGACAACCTCCCGCTGCCCCACGTGAGTACTAGTGTCGCCGACACCTGCGCATACCACCTTGATCGCTTCCCACACATCCTTCGCTGATTTCTTTCCGACGAGGTGCTGCAACACGTCTGTCCGCACGACCGAGTAGAGCGCCGTCAACGCTTGGCAATCCACTCGGTGCTTCACACCTCCCTTGACGTACTCATCACCTCCTGGATCGATGGCCTCCCAAATCTCCTGACCTTTCATGGCGTACTGCATCACCAATGCCCATAGTCCATAGTACTTGCGATCCAGACGCGGATACAAAGCCGCGCCCACCATCTCAAACACCGGTGCCTATGCCGAGCTCTCGCCTGCCTTGGCCAACGTCATGACCTCCTTGTACTTTCAGAAGATCACGGACGAAGAACCTCAGGCTCTGATACCAATTGTTGGCCTAGACCCGACAATAATTTCGTCGAGATGTTGCGACGAGAAACAACCCGCAACAATCTTCGTAGACCGTTGGGTACTTTCCGACAAAGACGAAGATAATCCGGCAAGATGCACAATCAATCTAGCGAATTCTATCACGCCGAAACACACGTGTATGAGCAAGCTAACTAGGCTAATCGATCAATGAATTAGATAGTACCAAACACACACACACGTGAAAACCGATCTTGGCCAGAGGCTCCTATCGAGCCTTGCAATGTTATTTCTCAATCGCACACTATTACACGCCTAGGGATAAGCATATATGCTTACGTGCTTGATACGTGCAAAACGTATCTACTTTCCCGAACACTTTTGTTATTGTTTATCCTCTATACTTGTGTGATTTGATGCAACTAATGCGAACTGATGCTGTTTTCAGCAATATTGCCTTGGTGTCTACTTTTTGTGATGAAAATCAACTATCAGGAAAAATCCCGGAAAATATGCCAAAAATCCTATTTCACCCGAAGACTCCAGGAGCCAAAATACGAGACGGAGAAGGGCCCTGGGGTGGCCACACCACCTGGTGGCGCGGGCCAGGCCAGGCCGCGCCAGGGGGTGGTGTGGGCCCCCCAGGCACCCCCTCAGCCTCTCTCTTCGCCTATAAGGAGCCTTCTGACCTAAAAACTTCGGGGGGTTCGACGTTTTTCCAGAAGGAGTTCCGTTCCGCCGCCACCACCAGATTCCACGAAACAGCACCAGAAACTCCGTTCTGGCACCCTGCCGGGATGGGGAATTGGAGGAGATCATCGCCATCATCATCACCATCGCTTCTTTATCGACCATCCATGATTCCCCCATCTATGAGTGAGTAATCCCCTGTTGTAGGCTATGGGGATGGTAGGGATTGGATGAGATCGTTCATGTAATGGCATCAGATTGTTAGGGCATGGTTCCTAGTATCTTTTATTAGTGCTTTATGACTTTGTTGCGACTTGTTGTGCTTAATGCTTGTCACTAGGGCCCGAGTGCCATGATTTCAGATCTGAACATGTTATTGATTCATCATGATAGTAGTGTTCTTGGTCTTATCTACAAGTTGTATACACACATTGTTGTCCGGAACCTATGGCCCCGAAGTGACAGAAATCGGGATAACCGGAAGGGAAAGGCTTTGATGTGAGGATCACATGTGTGCATGGAGTGTTAATGCTTTGCTCTGGTGCTCTATTAAAAGGAGCACCTTAATTGCCAGTAGTTCCCTAGAGGCCCCGCTGCAAACGGGCTGGCAGGACAAAAGATGTTGTGCAAGTTCTCATTGCGAGCACATATGACTATATATGGAACACATGCCTAGGATTGTCTAGTACTTGGATGCTTTATCTTATTTATCTGCAATTGCCCTATGTTTTGATTGCTATGTAAATTGTCTTGTCCATGCAACGCCTGTCCATCCATCCCTATGCCTACCGCACAAGAATCCTATTGTTTACTGCTTTTGTTACTACTGTCTTTGCTTTACTACTGCTGTTACTTTACTATTCCTACTACAAAACTGTTGCTACTGATAAACTGCTGTGAGCAAGATTGTTTCCAGGTGCAGCTGAATTGACAACTCAGTTGTTAAGGCTTATAAATATTCTTTGGCTCCCCTTGTGTCGAATCAATAAATTGGGTTTCACTTCCCTCGAAAATACTGCGATACACCCCCTATACTTGTGGGTCATCAAGACTATTTTCTAGCACCGTTGCCGGGGAGCATAGCTTTATTTATCAAGTTCACTTGGATTCTCCATTGTTCGCTGCTATCCATCCATCATGGGTAAGTCTTGTGATGGCAAGGTTCCTATTTACCATCCACTACAAGAAGAGGTACGGTTCTGAACACCTCTATCGCTCTTGATTCACTGTGTGTTTTGAGTAAGTTCCTTACACCACCACATACACATGCTACACACACTGCTACTATTGCTGAATATGAAACTTCTGATACTTATGATGTTGCTTCTACTGTGCTTGATAAGAGTGGTTCATTAGGTCATTTCCTAGATGCTACGATAGCTAGAACTATAGCTGGAAATATCAAAACTCCTAATGAAGACACTACCACACCTGTTAGCTCACCTGAGTCTAGTGAGAGTTATGATACTGAAGAAGATTATGTTGAGATGACCGATGAGTTTATTGAAGAATGTAAGAAGACCCATGATAGGAGTGCTGCTAAGAGTCTCCTTGAGAGGCGTACTATTAGACCCAAATTATCTCTTGATGCTAAGTTTGCTGCTCCCCCCATAAACATTATAGATGAAGATTATGATTTCTCTCTCGATCTATCTTACATAGCTATTGTCGAGAAAGAACCTTTTTTTGGGACTAAGAATGAAAGTGCGGTAGCACATATGAATGAACTTTCTACTACGAGTGGCTTGTTTTCTGATGATATTAAGATGCGTACTTATTTTGTTGCTAAGCTTTTTCCTTTTTCACTGAAAGGAGAAGCTAAAATTTGGTTTAGTAATTTACCTCCTGGATCTATTGATAGCCCTGAGTGCTTGATTAGTACTTTTCTGCAGAAATATTTTCCTCCCAGTGCTAGACATGCTATTTTGCAGGAACTTTTTGATTTTAAACAAGGAGAAAAGAGGTATTGCCTGAATCTTGGGCAAGGTTTTGTGCTTTGATTCATGCACAGGCTGGAAGTCCATTACCTAAGAATGAGCTTCTTGATATATTTTATAATGGACTAACCGAAGAATCTAGGACATACCTAGATAGTTGTGCTGATTGTGTTTTCAGGAATAGGACTCCTAAGGAAGCTGAGGAATTAATGGCTAAAATAAGCAAGAATTATGAAGATTGGACTCCTCCTAAACAAGCTATACCTGAAGTTATTGTACCTGAACCATCTATTCCGGTGCCTATTCCAACATCAAAGAAGAGGGGAGTTATTGAATTAAATGATGAAGTGATGAAGGAAGCTAAGAAAGGTCTTAAGGAGAAGGGAATTAAAGCTGCAGATGTCAAGAATTTACCTCCTATAGAAGAATTATGTAAGCCTATTCCCTACTCACCCACTATTGAGGTACACTCTCTCCAACACTTTGATGAAGGTGATATCCCTTATGCTAAACCTCCTGATCAATGCTTAGAAGAATTTGATATCTTTATTGTTAAGCAAGATAACTTTAATAAAAGGGTGCAAAATCATCTAATGGAAAACACTAGAGCTATTGTTGAGTTGAAAGATATTGTGGAAAGAACCTCTAATGATGTTAAAATGATTGTTAAACACTTTCAAATGGTTCAAACTCAAATAGATCAAATCGTTAAAGTGCAAAACGATTTGCTAGTTAATGCTGCTAAAGAAAAACATGCTTATGAAATTAGAACTAGAAGTGGTGCTGCTACCCAGGATCCTCTATATCCTGAGGGGCATCCCAAAAGGATTGAGCAGGATTCTCAACAAGCTGAAAATGGTGGTTCTACTCATAAGAAAAGGAAAAAAGAAACATAAAACTGTTGTAGAACCCTCTGAACCTGAAGGAAATATGCCCTGAGAGGCAATAATAAAGTTGTTATTATGTATTCCTTGTATATGATAGATGTTTATTTTGCATGCTGTAATTGTATTGATAGGAAACATCAATATATGTGTGTTTAATAAACAAAAAGGGTTCCTAGTTATGCCTCTCTTATAGACTAGCTTGTTGATTAACAAGATGATCAAGGTTTCCTGATCATGGACATTGGATGTTGTTAATAACAAGGTCACGACATTTGTGAAATGATGTGATGAACATTCATCCGAAGTATAGCATTACGATCAAGTCATTATGTTTATATTGCTATAACATTATACAAAGTAGTCTTAGTCCTTAGACCATGAGATCATGTTAATTGCTAACACCGGAAGAGTATCTTGATAACATCAAACGTCACACCGTAACAGGGTGACCATAAAGGTGGGTTCAGTGCTATGAAGGTGTTATGTTGAGGCTCATGGATCAAGATGGAATTTGTCAATCCCGATGACGGATAGATATACTCTGGGCCCTCTCGGTGATATCACATTAAGATAGCTTGCAAGCAAGTGATGTGATCACTAGAATGTTATATCACGGGAACGAGAAAAGAGTGCATGTCGGTAACGAGATCAAACTAGGTATTTGGATACCGATGATCGAATCTCAGACATGTATTATATCATGAGACAAAGGGATTAAATTGCTGACGTTAAAGGTTCTCACGATCACAGAAGTCATCGTTGAATATGAAGGAGTCAGTATGGATCTCCAGGTCCCGCTTCTGATTATTGATCTGAGAGGAGTCTCAATCATGTCTGCATTATTCGCGAACCGTAGGGTGACACACTTAAGGGTTGCCGGACACCATTTAGGAGCACATATGTTCCAGACAAAAGGTTTGCAAAGTGCAGGAAATGTTTCGATAGAAACAGGAATTGTTTCGATAGAAACCGGAATTGTTTTGGGTGAAATTGCAGAAAGTGGTTCTGCATGTGATATTGAAATGTTGCAAGGGGTTTTATGTGAATGTTTGTTAATTAAATTAATTAACAAAATTCTGAATAAAATAAATAAAAGAGTTTTATTAATTGAGAGTTGCATTTAATTTGGTGGAAATTAAATACATGTGAATGGGATTTTGGGTGGAGGCCATGTTTATGTGAGTGGAGGTTCACCACATGAATGAAGGAGGGGAGGAGTCCCCCCCCTCATGCGCCGGCTATGGGAGGGGAGGGGTCTCCCTCCCTCCTACATAAAGCCCCCCTCTCCCCTCTCACAAAACACACCTCCTCATGAAGGATCTCTCTCCCCCTCTAGATATTTCCCCATGGTCTCGGATTAGCGAGATACATGTTCCCGGTGGCCTTGCGTCTGGAAGGAGTTGCTGCTTCCGCTGATTCGCTGGAGCGAGGAGGTGGAGGTTGTCCGATGGCTTGAACGTGTGTGCGAGGACGGATGCGCTGCTGATTTGCGGCGCTCGGACTTCCACACGATCTTGAGATCGGCAAGCGTACGACTACATCAACCACGAGTTCCTACTCGTTAACAAAACTCATTGTCTTCGAGGGTAAGTTCTCCATGGATGTATGTCCACCCGTTTCTCTATATCTAGTAGATAGATCTTGGCGTATAGTTCTCATCGTAGGAAATTTTTTGTTTTCTATGTTGCAGACCCAACAGTGGTATCAGAGCCTGATCTATGCGTAGGTGCTTTGCACGGGTAGTACACATATGTTTATATTTGGGCGATGATGATCATGTTATTGCATCTTCTATGTACTTTGGATATTGGTGGCATAGTGGGATGAAGCGGCCCGGACCAACCTTACATGTCATCGTACATGAGACCGGTTCCACGACTGACATGCAACTAGTTTTGCATAAGTGGCTAGCGGGTGTCTGTCTCTCCTACTATAGTCAATATCTTATTTACAACGAGTTGCTAATAACTTGGTTATCCTCGCTGTGGTTCATGTTCGTAGGTAAGACCGGTTCTATCTCCGAAAGCCCTAAGCCACGTAAAACTTGCAATTGATAAATTAGAGGCGTCTAGTTTAGATCGTTGTTGGGCTAGTGTCTTGATATGGTATTGTTGTAAGTAGATGTATGATAGATACTCTTACAACTCACTTAACGTGTAAGTTCCATAGACCTTGGCCTTACACACAAAGGAATGATAGAGATCATACCACGATACAAATGATAGAGATCAAATGCATGGACCATATCACCTCACTTCACACATTAGATGTTAGCATCTTATATTGCTAGTTTGGCGCTTTTGGTAGCATTATAAGATGATCCCTCATTTAGATATCAAGATAAAATGTGTTCTTCCTTAAGTATGCACTGTTTTGTGGATCGTGTTTTGAGGCATCACGTGATGATCGGGTGTTCTCGACTCTACGCTTTCATACAACGGGTGTAAGACAATTTTACACACGCGAATACTAAGGTTCTTACTTGACGAGCCTAGCATGTACAGACATGGCCTCGGAACACGGACCGAAAGGTTAAGCATGAGTCATATAGTTGATATGATGCCCATATAGATGCTCGCCTTTGAAGCTACACCGACTCACGTGATGATCGGACTTGGTGTAGTGGATTTGGTTCATGTAATCACCAAAAGGACACGAGGGATGTCGTTTTTGAGTGGGAGTTCATTAGTAATTTGGATTAGTTGAACTCAATCTATCATAAACTTAGTCTAAATATTTTACAAATTCTGTTGTAGATGGCACCACCTGCTTTTAATTTCAATGTGTTCATAGAGAAAGAGAAGCTTGCTGCGAATGGTAGCAACTTCACCAACTGGGCTATGAATTTGAGGATTCTCCTCACTGCTGCACAAAAGCAATATGTGCTAGAGGCGCCGCTAGGCCCCCCACCAGCTCCTGATGCCCCTGACAAGGAAAAGAACATCTATATAATTCGTCAGGAGGACCACAACTTAGTTCATTGCGGCATACTATATAGGCTAGAGCCAGAACTTCGAAAACGTTTCGAAAATGGCAATGCCTTTGATACCATGGGAGAATTGAAAATGATTTTCGATACCCATGCTGTCGTAGAGAGTTACAATGCTTCTGAAAAGTTCTTTAGCTGCATGATGGAAGAGAACAGCTCCGTTAGTGAGCACGTACTCAAAATGTCTGGGTACGCCGATAAGCTTGTGTCCTTGGGAATAACGATTCCCATTGACTTAGGCATAAATCGTGTTCTCCAATCTCTACCACCTAGCTACAAGAGCTTCGTGATGAACTATAATATGCAGGGCATGAAGAAGTCTCTTCCCGAGCTTCTGTCAATGCTTAAGACTGCAGAAGTGGAGATTAGGAAAGAACATCAAGTGTTGATGATCAATAAGACCACCGGTTTCAAGAAGGACAAGAAAGGCAAGCAGAAGGAAAAGAAGGGCGGCAAATCTGTTGCCGCACCTGAAAAGATACCCCGAGCTGGCCCTAAGTCTGACACCGAGTGCTACTATTGCAAGGGGACTGGCCATTGGAAGCGCAACTGCCCCAAGTATTTGGCGGACAAGAAGGCCGGCAAGGCAAACAAAGGTATATGTGATATACATGTTATTGATGTGTACTTGACTAGTACTCGCAGTAGCACCTGGGTATTTGATACGGGATCGGTTGCTAATATATGTAACTCGGTTCAGCGGCTGCGGAACAAGCGACAACTAGCAAGGGATGAGGTCACGATGCGGGTCGGCAATGGATCAAGAGTTGATGTGATTGCCGTCGGAACGCTGCCTCTCCATATGCCGTCGGGATTAGTTATAAACCTGAATAATTGTTATTTGGTGCCTGCACTGAGCATGAACATTGTATCCGGATCGTGTTTGATGCAAAGTGGTTATTCGTTTAAGTATGAAGAATATCTTTTATGGTCATGCACCCGTGTTGAATGGTTTATTTCTGTTGGATCTCGATAGTAGTATTACGCATATTCATAATGTTGATGCTAAAAGGATTAAACTTGATAATGATATATCTGCATATATGTGGCACTGCCGTCTAGGTCATATTGGCGTTAAACGCATGAAGAAACTCCATTCTGATGGACTTTTGGAATCACTTGATTTTGAATCATTTAATACATGTGAGCCATGCCTTATGGGCAAGATGACTAGAACGCCGTTTTCCGGTTCAATGGAACGGGCGACAGATTTATTGGAAATCATACATACTGATGTGTGTGTACCAATGAGTGTGTCGGCGCGAGGTGGATATCGTTATTTTGTTACTTTCACGGATGATTTGAGTAGATACGGGTATATCTATTTGATGAAACATAAGTCTGAAACCTTTGAAAAGTTCAAAGAATTTCAGAATGAAGTGGAAAATCATCGTAACAGAAAGATCAAATTTCTGCGGTCCGACCGTGGAGGAGAGTATCTTAGTTACGAGTTTAGCACACATATGAAAGACCGTGGAATAGTTTCACAACTCACGCCTGCCGGAACACCACAACGTAATGGTGTGTCAGAACGTCGTAATCGTACTTTATTGGATATGGTTCGATCTATGATGTCTCTGACTGACTTACCACTATCATTTTGGGGTTATGCACTGGAAACCGCTACATTCACTTTAAATAGGGCACCATCTAAATCCGTTGAAAAGACACCGTATGAATTATGGTTTGGAAACAAACCTAAGCTGTCATTTCTTAAAGTTTGGGGATGTGATGTTTATGTGAAGAAACTTCAACCGGATAAACTCGAACCCAAAGCGGAAAAATGCGTCTTCATAGGATACCCTAAGGAAACGATTGGGTATACCTTCTATCACAGATCCGAGGGCAAGGTCTTTGTTGCCAAGAATGGATCCTTTCTTGAGAAGGAGTTTCTCGCGAAAGGTGTGATTAGTCGGAAGGTAGAACTCGAAGAGGTTATTGAACCTTCTCTTCATGAAATGGCGAGTAGCGCAGCACCGGAAGTTGTTTCGGAGTTGACTTCACCTAATGAAGAGAGAGCTAATGATATTGATCATGAAACTCCGAAAGAGGACACTACCGAACCTCGCAGGTCAAGCAGGACACGTGCAGCTCCTGATCTGTACGACAATCCTGTTATGAATTTCATGATTGATGAAATAGATGACCCTGCGACGTATGAAGAAGCGATGATGAGCCCTGATTCCAACAAATGGCTAGAAGCCATGAAATCCGAGATGGAATCCATGTACGAAAACCAGGTTTGGACCTTGGTGGACTTACCTCACGATCGAAAGGCCGTTGAGAATAAATGGATTTTCAAAAGAAAAACTGATGCTGATGGTAATGTAACCATCAATAAGGCTCGACTTGTCGCAAAGGGGTTTCGACAAATTCAAGGAGTTGACTACGATGAGACATTCTCTCCCGTAGCGATGCTTAAGTCGGTTAGGATTATGTTAGCAATTGCTGCATATTTCGATTATGAAATATGGCAGATGGATGTCAAAACTATGCTCCTCAACGGTAATATTGAAGAAGAGTTGTATATGATACAACCTAAGGGTTTTGTCGATCCTAAGGATGCTGATAAGGTGTGCAAACTTCAGCGATCCATCTATGGACTGAAGCAAGCATCCCGGAGTTGGAATCTCCGCTTTGATGAGGTGATCAAAGAGTTTGGATTTGTCCAAACTTATGGAGAGGCTTGTATTTACAAGAAAGTGAGTGGGAGCAATGTGGCATTTCTGATATTATATGTGGATGACATATTATTGATTGGAAATGATATAGATCTTTTAAATAGTGTTAAAAGTTATCTAAACAGCAAATTTTCGATGAAGGACCTTGGTGAAGCTTCATATATATTAGGCATTAAAATCTATAGAGATAGATCAAGACGCCTAATTGGGCTATCGCAGAGTACATACCTTGATAAGATATTAAAGAAGTTTAATATGGACGGAAGTAAGAAGGGGTACTTACCTATGTTGCAAGGCAAGACATTGAGTAAGACTCAAAGTCCGGCT